>QGSO01000346.1:659303-776057 GCA_011037825.1 Carya cathayensis | reverse complement strand
AAGGGATCACGTAGGAGTTTTGGACTGCAGCTGAGGTGAACTGGAGCTTTTGTGAGAGCAGCTGGACAACAGGTGGTCTCTTGGGCTTGCTGGTTTTGAGGTGAGTGAGAGAAAAAAAAATAGAGCTAAGAAACAAGGAGAATGGAGATAGGAGCCAAGAGAAACAAATGAAAGAGAGCTGGTTTGAAGCAAACAGACTGACTTGGACGGAAGAAGAGCTGCTGGTGTTGACTAGGTTTACGTGAAAAATAAAAACTGGGTTCACGTGAAAGAGGGAGGCAGCGCAGAAAGTAGGGAAATTTTCGTTTGGAGCGGCGGGACGGACTCGTCTTTGGGGGAGTTCTTTTCGGTTCAATTTTTCTGTTTTATGATCTAAGTTGTTTTCATTTTAACTTGTGTTTGATTTTAATATTATCATGGATAATGTTTATTTAATTTTTATAGCACTTGTGATGAACATAGTTGGCTAAATTTTCATAGTAAGCTTAGAGGTGAAGTTTAATAATTTAAATATTGTTTTCGAATCGACGTAAAATTTATTTTGTGAGCTTGATCGATTGAAGGATTTTATTATTGGATATTTTGATTATTTATATATTTATCTTGATTCATTGTGATTTCTGAATACAGTGAATGCTTGAGGAATTCCTGTGATATTCAAATAGATTTGTGAATGTTTTAATCATCAATCGTTCATGCTCAATCATTAGTAACTATTTTTCTTGATCTTAAATGCTAAATCTTTCAATTAAACGGAATCATTATTCTAGTTTAATTGAAGTAATTCCATCGGAAACAATATTCTAAATTATTAAACGGATCCTCGAAACCTTAGTCTTTTTCTAGATCAATACATTTTATCATTTTGGTTTTACTCTGTTACGTCAAAAATCATCATCTCAGTAACCTCATTTTATATTCGATCGCACATCTCTTTTAGTTTTTTTTCTTTTCATTTGTTTGAGTTTATTTTTTCACATAAGTCAATCCCTGTGGATTATACCCTGTAAGGTACTACAACACTTATATACTTGCCGGTAAAACTGCACTAAATTTTTTGTTCATTAATTTGAGTCGAAGTTTAGGCGCAACAAGTTTTTGGGGCTGTTGCCAGAGATTGCAACGTGTGAAAATTTTTTTTTATAAATACAAAAAAATATTTTAGTAATCTTTTTGCAGGTACGATTTTTGTTATTTTGATGGGAAAGGGATCAAGTAACATTGCTTTCATATTTATATCATTTGGTAATCTCATTCCAAATTTTTTTTTATTTTACTTTTGTGCTTGTTTTGCATTTAGTTTTTAAAATAGAATATTTTAGGTGGTGCATGCATTAAATAATTTTGAGACCTGTCCATACTTTTTAATTTTTGAATGTGCTTGAGCCTCTATGATGAATGATCTTGTGGCAACGTGATGAAACTGGTAGACTAAGGAGAGAGGAAATTGTTTTAAAAGAATTGGTTGATAAGTTGTCCAGTGATTCCAAAAATTCTCATTCCAATACCATGGCTGACAATCATAGCGTTCATGATGAACTCGAAAATGTGGAGGCACGAAATAATCCACGCGTGAGAACTTTGCGCGAGTATTTGCAGCCAACAAAGACAAGTACTCCATCTTGCATGATTTTTCCTACGAATATGGGGAATTTTGATTTAAAACCGAGAGTAATTCAGTTACAAATAAAAGCTGGAACGGTCTGGGGTATTCTCTTTCGTTGGTCTGGACGTTCAACTCTATTTTTAGAGCAAAGAAACAGAGCAGCTACGGACTGCCAACCAGGAGATTTTTATTTTCGTATTGAGGAGACTTGGACGGAAAAGGAGGGTCCTGGGTTGAGTGGAAGGGAGGAACTACGGACAGCAGAGAAAGGGGAGCTTCTTGTGTTTACGGAAGTTGAGGGACTCTTCGTCAGGGGTCTTCGGCTAGCTTTTGGACGCAACAGGTACGAAAGGGATCACGTAGGAGTTTTGGACTGCAGCTGAGGTGAACTGGAGCTTTTGTGAGAGCAGCTGGACAACAGGTGGTCTCTTGGGCTTGCTGGTTTTGAGCTGAGCGAGAGAAAAAAAAAACAGAGCTAAGAAACAGGAAGAAGGGAGATAGGAGCCAAAAGAAACGAACGAAATAGAGCTGGTTTGAAGCAAACGGACTGACTTGGATGGAAGAAGAGCTGCCGGTGTTGACCAGGTTTACGTCAAAAATAAAAACTGGGTTCACGTGAAAGAGGGAGGCAGCGCAGGAACTAGGGAAATTTTCGATTGGAGCTGAGGGACGGACTGGTTTCTAAGGGAGTTCTTTTCGGTTCAATTTTCTGTTTTATGATCTAAGTTGTTTTCATTTTAGCTTGTGTTTTATTTTAATATTATCATGGACAATGTTTATTTAATTTTTATAGCACTTGTGACGAACATGGTTGGCTAAATTTTGATACTAAGGTTAGAGGTGAAGTTTAATAATTTAAACATTGTTTTCGAATCAATGTAAAATTTATTTTGTGAGCTTGATCGATTGAAAGATTTAATTATTGGTTATTTTGATTATCTATATATTTATCTTTATTCATTGTGATTTCTGAATACAGTGAATGCTTGAGGAATCCCTGTGATATTCAAGTAGAATTGTGAATGTTTTAATAATCAATCGTTCATGCTCAATCATTAGTAACTATTTTTCTTGATCTTAAATGCTAAATCTTTCAATTAAACGGAATCATTATTCTAGTTTAATTGAAGTAATTCGATCAAAAACAATATTCTAAATTATTAAACGGATCCTCGAAACCTTAGTCTTTTTCCAAATCAATACATTTTATCATTTTAGTTTTATTCTGCTACGTCAAAAATCACCATCTCAGTAACCTCATTTTATATTCGATCGCACATCTCTTTTAGTTTTTTTTCTTTTCATTTGTTTGAGTTTATTTTTTCACATAAGTCAATCCATGTGGATTCGACCCTGTAAGGTACTACAGCACCTGTATACTTGCAGGTAAAACTGCACTAAATTTTTGGACTTAGTTGCATACTCGGATGCTGATTGGGCTGGCTGCCCGGACACTAGATGCTCCACCTCTGGCTACTCGATTTTTCTTGGCAATAATCTTGTCTCTTGGAGTGCTAAGAATAGCCCACGGTTTCTCGTTCAAGCTGGGAATCCAAGTATCACGCTCTCGCCCTTAGTATTGCTGAAGTTTTATGGCTCACTCATTTCATCCAAGATCTTCGAGTTACTCTCACTCACAGGCCTCTTCTTCGTTGCGACAACAAGAGTGCAATATTTTTTAGCTCAAATCCAGTGTCTCATAAGCGCGCCAAGCACACATCAACCTTGATTATCATTTTCTCCATGAACTCGTTGTTGCTAGCTCTCTTCGTCTCCAGCATATTCCATCCAACTTACAACTAGCCGACGTCTTCACCAAGAGTGTATCACGAGATCTTTATGTTGTCTTTCGATCCAAGCTTTGAGTTTGTGTTAATCCCACTCTTAGCTTGCGGGGGGCTGTAGAGAATTCTAGTAAATCAGCTCTTGATTTACGGAATCCTCCTTGATTGTATTGTAATTATCATTCCTATTCCATTGTAATTATCCTTCCTACTTTATCTCTTTGTATTCAAACTCCACTCTGTTTTATACGTCTATATAAATGGAATACAGAACCAAAGAAACGTGTGGTGGTTTTACAAATATTGGTAGAGAGAACTTCTTTTCTTTATTTAATGCATGGGGTCCTGTATGATTTCAATTCGCTTGGTCGTCTTCATGGTCTTCAATTGGTGGTCCCATTTGATTTTTTTTTGTCTCATGTGCTTTTCTCAATCTTCCAAGTCTTCCATGTTCCGTTTCTACAGTTTTAGAAATGTCATCCAAGCTGCGTACATAGCTTCCGTATGCTTGTCCAGAAATCATTTTCATATGGAAAGCTATAAAGACAAAGAATGAGTCAATATTTTAAACACACAAACACAAAGAAATAACACTCAAAGAAATATAAAATAAAAAAGATAGAATAGATTATCAAAAATATATTGTGCATGTGAAGAAATATTGTTCAATTAATTTACAGGTTATAAAATTAAGCATAAACATGATATTAATCAATTAAAAATCATAACTCGTATTTATGCTTATTAATCTAAAACCAATAATAATGTCATGAGATAATTAAAATGTATTGGTTCTAAATATATGAAATATGCAATATTTCAGCTCAATCAACTTACTAACTAGAAAACTCTTACCACATTTTGGTAGAAAATGCCTTGCCTCCCAAAACTATGAATTATCACACATATTCCTCAAAATCAACAAGAATCATTTCTTGAATCTGCACCATATATTATCCTTAAATTTGATATGGATCAAATCATAAAACCTGTCACTATAACCTCAAACTAATAACAATCATTTTCCAAACTAGATCAATATCTTCAATCCTCAGAGAAATACATGAACTAGATCAATACTTTCAATCCTTAAAGAAATGCTCTCCTTGAAAATTCCTATATCAATAACTCAACTCTGATCAACCCCATTTGAATGGTTACAAACTAATTAATCTCCAAAATAAATCAAGCTAGCACACCAAGCCTGCGAAACTAAAAAACTCAATCTTATTATAAATCAGTCCTTCAAATCTGCAATTCTAAAACCTTAAACTATATAAGAATCATCTTTTGAAATCTACAAGATCAGTGAAATTATATCCAATAATAAAACAATCACCCCCTGAAGCTTTCAAAATCTAAAATATTAAATGATAACAAATCATTTCCTAAAGTCTGCAAAACCTTAAACCTTTGGTGAAATTCTCATAAATCTATCCTTGAAGTTTGTTGAACTTACCACCTCCTATTCTAAAGCCTGATTTCATATCTCCATGAAATCTAAGACCTTAATTATACTAAGTGATTTAAAGCTATTTCCCCCCATCAGTTATGAATTTAGTTGCTATTCCAAAGAGTTCGCCTAGACCATGTCATTCCCTTCAATCCTTAATATTATAAAAACAAACCAAGTCGACAAGAGTTCAGGCCTACTACACTATATATTAATACCTAACAATGGCATTCTTGGTCGTACCATCTTCTTGACATAGTGTAACCTTTAACCCCACTTTTCAACTCAAAACAAACAAAATAGAGCATAACAGAACAAGATAAAATGAAATATAACAAAATAAAATAAAATATATTCAAATTAAATAAAATAACTTCAAATTAAGTAAAATAAGTTCAAATCAAAGCTTTAAAAATTTATACTACTGCACCTACGGGACATGTAATTTTACCTAGAGCCGAACCACTTTGATACAACCTGTGATGCCCCCGACTCACCCATACGGAAATGCAAAAATCATGATATTGGGATGATGACAACATGAGTCACACACCCCAAACGACAAGTGCTAAGTGTGTGCACATGCAAAAAAGTGTACAACAAAAATCGCAGCGGATAAATAAAGGATAGTCAACTAAATACCAGAATTTAAAACACAAATTTTGCAAAATAAAATGCCTTTAAAAAGTTATACAGTTATCCAATAAAAATTTAATACAAAGTAAAATACATATCAAAAGTGGGAAATAAATCCCAAGACATGAAACCAACCCCAAGTCACTCTTCCGGTGGAGCCAAAACCTCAGGCTCAATGTCCATCTGCCTCAAAATCTATGATTCCATAAAACGGAACTATAGGGATGAATACCATGTGAGATTATGAGTTTTAGTAAGTAACCAACCATACAACCCAAGAAATAAAAACACATTTACACACCAACATGTATGCATGCACATGCTGAAACATGCATTAGCCCAAAATTTTTTTCCAACAGATGCCAAAAATCCTATTTGGCCCAAAGTAATTTCATTCATATAAACAACAGTCATTTTCCTAGAAAAATGCCCAAGTATAAAACCAGCATTTTCCCAAAAAATGATCCACATATTCATTTATTGGAAAATTGCCCATTATCCAAATTATCTTGTATACACCATGATCTCCCCTAGGGACCATCTGCACACCCGGACCAAATTATCCTGTAACTTTACAACGAGTGATGCCCAGCTCTGCACCAAGCGCATTCGTGACCAAGCTTCCTCTAACCCTTACCAGTAGAGGGGCCACAAAGTCAGCACGAGAGTGTTACCATCTCGTCCAATCCCGTTGTCGCCTAGTGACAATCCAAGGGACGACACTCAGTATATTACACTCTCAAGTGAGTAGAGGAGCTCCACCTAGATAACGCGCCATCCCGACTTGGGGTCGTGATACGCACGCACCCAAAATCCTTTCTCACATAAAACCCAAGTTTTCATTTATAACACATGAAAATGCATGCAATATAATGATGAATTCCATGACACAATACAAAACAAATAAAAATCCAATCACCGCCAAACTCCACAAATATACCCATCCTCCAATTCGATCCAAAAACCCAAACTCCTCGAACCCAAGACCCAAAAAAACCAAACAGACTGTAGAAAATATATTAGTATAAAAATATATTTAAATCTGAAGAAATTCTTTGAAAAATTATTTAGAACGATGAAAGGCAACACTAGAAGATCAAAGGTAATGTCAAAAGTAGCAGAGTAGTAGTGTAACAGTGTTTTCCAAGGGGTGGCCATGGGTCTTAAAACTGGGAAATTTTGAAAGGGAGCTAAGGGGAGCTTGGGCTGAGCATGGAGGAGCTTAGGGAGGCAAGGGGAGCTGATGGTGGTGGCTTGGAGTCATGGGTGGCGGAGCTTGGCCACGGGTCATGGAGGATGCGAGAGATAGCGAGGAGAAATGGGGAGGAGAGGGGTTGTCGTGGGAGTTGGATTAGGGGGAGAGAAAGGTAGCAAGTGAGGGGAGGAGCTGCTAGCTGGGTAAAGGTGGCTTACAGTGGGGCTAGCAGTGGTGAGCGGAAGAGAACCCATGGAGATGGTTTCATGCATGGTAGAGGACGATGACGAGATGGAAGCTGGGCTCAAAGAGATGGGTCAATGGCATAAGGGGGAGTCGACGAGGTGGGCAGTGAGAAGTGGTGGCACACAGGGGCATGACTTGGGTGAGTTGCAATGGAACAGAGGAGAAAAAGGAGAGAAAGAGGGGGTTGCATGGGGGGGAGCTCGATGTGGCGGGGTGATCACCGGTGTGAGATGGCTAGTTGGGTGGTCAGCGGCATGGTTGTGACGGTGACGAGGGCTGGGCTAGAGAAGATAAATGAATGGGGGAGGGGTTTCCATCGGGTGTAGGGGAGAGAGAGGAGAGAGAAGGAAAGTGGGGGAAAAAGGAAGAAAAAGAAAAGAAAAAGAGAAAAAAGGAAAAAAGGAAGGAAAATTTGATTTAGGCCTTTCCTCTCAGGGTTTTAATACTGATCCAACGAAGAGGATTTAAAACACTAGTTTATATGACTTAAAAAAATAGATAAATAAGAAGACAATTAAAAACACAACTTAGTAAAATAAAGTAGTAAAATCCAATAGTAAAATAATTTGAAATAAAGGGCCAATAATTAATAGACTATAATTAATAAACATTAGAAAGCAGAGTAAAATAAATTACATAACTTAAGCTGGAATTCTCTGGATGATCACTCGCGTCGACTAAGGGATCCTACATGCACATGCATGCACTTCTTGTATTCCAGGCGACAACAACTAACTCGGCATCTTAGAGTAGCCATGCTCACTAACTAATTAACCATGCAAGGCTCTGTCTGCACAGGAGAGACCCCAAAATCGACACTAGAATGCATGACCGATTGCCCAGCTGCTACTAGACTAGCTGGGTGCTCGGTTTATGGAGGAACGATGGTGGTGCAAAACACAAAAAGGGGGGTCCAGACTCAGGTTGGGTGGATTCGAGAGGGGAAGGGATCTATCAGAGGGAGAGGGGTTAGATGGCCCACGTGAAGCTACTGGAAGGGGGGGCTTGTGGCTGACCTTAGGGGGAAAAATCTCCTAGGATGCATGAGATGAGAAACTAGGAGGGGAAGAGAGATCCACTTGACTTGGTGCTCCTCTGAGGTGGTCGATGGTGGCAACAAGAAAGAAACCAACACACATAAGTGAAGACATTGTGGGAAAGGGATAGAAAATAGGGGAAGGGGAAGTGGGATCGACAAATAGGGATGGAGAGCTTACCAACCACAAGAGGTGGCAAAATGCCAAGACACCAAGGTGAGGAGCAGTGGCGGCAAGGTGATGCAACAAAAGGCAGCGCGACTGAGGTCAGTTGGAGTGGAAACTGTGTACAATGGAGAGAACAATGGTGGAGGGCCACAGGTTGCGTGGAGGGAGGAGGAGGAAGAAGAAAGATAAGAAAAGAAAAAGAAAAATAAGAGATGAACCCTTATTCTCACTTCCCTGCCCCAAAATGACGTAAATTTGGGGCTGGGTTTTCAGGGGATGGGTTTCCTCATGGGCTGGGCCTGAAAAACACAGTCCTTACCCACCAAACTATAAGCCCACATCAACAAAACAAAAGCCTTCTAAATAAACACTCCTGAAAAATTGGGCACTCACACGATCAGTCGACTTTCTAATTTCTATCAGTTTAATTTAAGTTGTTTGATGTTAATGACAACTCATCACATACAACACATAAGATTGTATTCTGTTCATTTGAAGCTACTAATTAATGGCCTGTAATATAAGTAATGACCAAAATTATTTTTATACTTATTTTACACCTCTATTTTAAATGGAAAGTATCTTTTTTTAAAATCAAGATTTAGAATTATGTTTATTTTTCAAAAATATATATGATTAAAAAGAAATTAAAAAGAATTGTGTCCTTGGGCTATCTAGGACACTTTTAAGCACTTGTGAAGACAAAGTAGAAGAGAACATTATCTTCTTGGAAAAATCTAAGTTCTTGCCATGGACTTAGTCTCCAAGCTTTTGCAATTAATCCCATTGATCGGAATGCTGATACTCTTTGAGATGGTGGCAACAGAAGTGGTAGCAATAGCTTAAGCTAAGTTTGGATTTCTATATCTAGTTGTGCAACGCCCCAATGGAATGGTCACATCATTATAATGAGCAATCTCTTTTCCTTCCCAAATGATATGAGATTTCATACACCACTTACTGTTATCCTTATCATATTGGGTATCAGAATCTCCTCCCTTAAATTATAGTTATCTCATAACTTAGTTGTTAGGAACTTAGTTGTAATTTTGAGAATAATGAAGGAATTGTAGATCTAAGATGAAGATGAATGGGTAATCATAATTGTATTTCAAAAGCTAAAATAACTGGGTGATTCGAGACAACCCAAAACCTACATGGAAATAACATTGGGTTAATACAAGCTTCCGAATCAATTCCCCTTTTCTTTTCTCCACTAAGTACTTGTGTTCTCCGTTCTAACAAACTGATGATATAAAATGACCAAACTAATGCTCTGTCCCACTACATGTCTTTTTCCCTAACCCTTAGACTCAAGAAAAATAAAATTAAATTGTTTAACAACTAACATTAAACTATGCCCTTTCAGGGCTTACAAAACATTGCGTTTTATTACTAACTTAACTGCATCGTTTCATCTAGGGATAAGTGTGAGATCACTAATTTCCTTGTATTTTTAATTAGTTGTTTTACAAATTATTTTATTGGTTCCTTTATTTTAAATTGATTATTATTATTATTATGGTGTTTTATCATTTTTACTGTTTAAGTTGTGTAATTTATTTTAATGTACTTTTTCTTGTTATTAATTAGTGTCCATTTTTTATTGACTCTTAATTTCAAATTATTTATATTGTTGGGTTTCACTATTTTATTTTACTTAGTTACTGTGTTTAAATTATTTTATTTAAATTATCGTTTTGAAATCTTTTTCGTTGGATCAGTTCTGAGACCCCAAGATGAAAACACTGGATCTACTTTCCCTTCATTTTTCTTTTTCTCTTTTTCCTCTCCTTTTTCTCTTTTTCTTACTTCTTTCTTTTCTTTCTAACCTTTTTTCCCCTAGCCCGCGGACACCTCTCTTTTTTCTCTCCCCCATTCTGATCAGCTTTTCTCTAACCAGCCTGCCATGTGTTGCATTGTGGCATCCCCACCCATCTCGTCGACCTCCCCTCACTTTGGCGACCACCACCCACCATTTCTAGCCCCTTCTCTGCCACTTTTGGCTTCACCTTTGATCTTCTAGAATTTCCTTCCATCATTATAAGTAATTTTTCAAAGAGTTTATTGAGATTTAAATATATTTTTATACTAACATATTTGTTGCAGTCTGTATGGTTGTGCCTGACCTTAGGTCCAAGGAGTTGGATTTTTTGTCAAATTTGGAGGATGGGTATATTTGTGGAGTTGAGCTGTGATTGGGTATTTTTATCTGTTGTGCATTGTGTCATGACATTCATTACATTGTTGCATTCATTTTCATGTGTTATGAATGAAAACTAGGTTTTCGTGTTAAGAAAGGATTTTGGGTACATGGGCACTGAATGGATTGAAAAGAATGAAAGAAAGGAAAATGAACTATAAGGATGGTGGTAAGTAGGGATAGTGGTAGAGTCCTACCTTTGATTCTCGCCTAAGATGCTAGTTGTAGGGATGGGGGTAAGCATAGACGATGGTAGAATCCCGCATGTAATTCCCACCTACGGTGCTAGTTGTAGGGATGGTGTTAAGTAAGGATTGTGGTAGAGTCTCACTTGTGATTCTCACCTATGAAGCTAGTTGCAAGGATTATGGTAAGTAGGACGGTGGGAATTTCTGCTTACAATGCTAGCGGTAGGAATGGTGGTAAGTCTCGCCTGTCATTCCCTCCTACAGTAACTGAATGAATAGATATGTTGGGCCATTTTTTAGAAAAATGGCGGTTTATGATTAAATAGATACAAAGACCATTTTCTAGGAAAATGGCATGTTTTGGGTCAAATGAGATTTTTGGCTTGCATTAGAAAAATGGTCATTTTCAGGAAAAATTATGATTTTGGGTCTCATGCATGTTTCATCATGTGCACACATACATGTTTTTTGTTTAAATATGTTTTTATCTCATGGACTGTTTGGTTGGTTACTTACTGAGATTCATAGTCTCACATGGTATTCGCACCTTAAGGAACCATTTTATAGAATCGTAAATTTTGATGCAGAGGATGACGTTGAGCCTGAGTGACATGTGGTCTCTTTTTGATCATGGGATTTGTTTCCCTTTTCTTTATGTATTTGGATTTCTACTTTATTTTCATGAATAACTGTATAACCTTTTGAAATGCTTTTATTTTTGGTAAATCTGTATTTAACATTCTACTACTTAGTTGATTATTTTTATTTATCCGCTACGATTATTATTGTACACTTTTTGTATGTATACACACTTAGCACTAGCGTTTGGAGTGTATGACCCTTGTTGTCATCATCCCGGTGTTACCATTCCCGCCGTCTTGCACATGGGACTCGGAGGCACCACAATAAGACTTCTCCCCCCATGATTTCCTTCTTCATTTCTTCTCATTCTCTCTACTCTTCCAAAGGTCTATGCTTTACCCTTCTTTCATCATTGTTGTCGCCAAGAGCTTCACAACCCCCACCATAACAGAGAGTGTGAGAGTGAGTGAGAGAGAGAGAGAGAGAGAGAGAGAGAGATTGGAGGTGATAACGAGGCATTGATGTAGCAGATCTGAGTGGGTTTCAAAAGTGAGCTAGATGTGGGAGTTCCTCGACAATGTGTGTGCTTGTCGAGGTGCCGTCCAAAGCCCTAATTAGGAGGAATGAAGGATTGGGGACAGAGAGTTGTCTATAGGAGGTGGGAGACGCCATGAGAGAGAGTGGGTTCACCACTGCCGATGTCAGACCAACATGGTGAGCAACGTTGGTAGGCAATGGCGCCATAGTGAAGCTATATAAGTTACCTAGAGGATGAGAGAGAGAAGAGACGAACGAGGGAGATATGGAGAGAGATACGGAAGAGAAGACCTACTGGCCTCTTTTTACGACGTCGCCAACAGCCATGGGGTAGGGCTAGTGTTAAAATAAGATGTGTAATTGGATTGAAAAAGCAAGAAATTTGAAACTACTGAAATGGTCAAAATGCATGTTTTAATATGAACATGTATAAGCAATGGCCTCTTAGTGCTCCTTGTGGGAAGTTCTTTGGTATATTGGGTACTACAGAAAAGAAAGCTCATAACTCAAAGAGAAGTGGTTCAAAAACAAAAGGTGGCCTAATGTTACAATAGAAACTCCCAAATCACGCAAGATCCATGGAGACAACAAAAATCTTCCACACTAAAGAACTTGAGAAGGAAACTGAAAATTACAACAAGAGCAAAGTCACTGGCCAAGGAGGCTATGTTGTTGCTTACAAAGGGATATTGTTGGTTGATAATAGTGTGGTTGCTATTAAAAAGTCCAAAATTGGTGACCAAAGCCAAATTGAGCAATTCATAAATGAAAATATTGTGCTTATTCAAATCAACCATACAAATGTGGTTAAGTTATTAGGTTGTTGTTTGGAAATAGAAGTGCCCTTACTAGTGTGAGGGCCCAAATTATTCAACTGTGTATTTATTAGTGGGATTTGTGTTGTTGATATGGTTCATTTAATTTTGGTGCCAGGAGTGTTTTTGGGTCCAGCCCGTGTGCTGGTGAGCCCACAAAGGAAGTTGGTCCAGCCCTCCCCTCTTACCCTAGAGGCATCATCTCTTTCCCTCCCCCTCATGATGTGCCGCACCCTTTTTTCCTTCTCCCCTCTGTTTATTTTTTTATTGTTTCCTTCTTCTTCCTTCGTCTTCTCCCCTGCAAGCTAGCTCATGATGCCACCCACCTCCACACGAGCACTGGCCAAAGCTCCTCCACCTGCCATCACCACCATCCCTCTCGCCCAACCCTTGCTTTGTCATGTAGCAAACCAAAAAGCCATAAAGCTTTTGACATGGCAGTTGCAATGCCACCGTTCTCCACCATCGGGCCACCTCCTCGTATCGTTGCATTTCCCTCCTCCACCCTCCTTGCGGCAGCCACCTTCCCTTCCCCTTGTTAGTGCACTGCACGTTGAATCTCCTTTGTGAGTTCTTCTCAGTCTCATGGGCACCGATGGCCACCATGAATCACTCACCATACACACGTTGTAGCCTTGTGTCCCTCTCTTATGACCTGCGCTCCACAAGGCATGCTTGATGGCTGCCGTGGGTGGGTCTTGTCGTTATGGGTCTCTTGGCCTATTTGGGGCCGATCTCCTCCCCAGTTGTTTTCACCTGAAAAATCACATTTTCTCCTCTTATTATCTACTCCATCGTGTTCCTTAGCCTTAAAACTTCCTTCCCATGACCTTGGGGAAGTTTCCCCTCCAGCGCCGTCGTGCACCATTGTGCAGCTCCCCTCCCAGCTGTGTTCTAGTGGCTACTCAACCACATGCTCACCTTCCCCTTCCCATTCCCAACACCCTATTTCCACCATATAGCTAAACCCATGAGCTAGGAAACCTTTCAGCCTTTGCCCCGTTGTGGAGTTCCTCTAGTCACTTGGGAGCGTAATAAATTGAGTGTTGTCCCTTGGATTGTAGTTGGGCGACAATGGGCTTAGACGAGATAGTAAGCCTCTCATGCCACTCTGTAGCCCCTTTGTTACCAGGGACTAGAGGATGCCTAGTCACATACGCGCTGGGTGCAAAGCTGGGGATCACTCTTTACGAAGTCACAATCACGGTCGTTACCTGTGGTGTGATGAAGGGAGCCAGAGTATGCGGATGGTCCCTTGGGGAGACCGTGGTGCATACCGTAACCAAATGAACATTTTCCTTTTCCGTGTATAAAAATGGGATTTTTGCTTGACTGGGTTAACCAATGTCATTTTGTATGAAATTATAAGGAAATGGTATTTTGGTCTTTTTGCACTATTGTTAATGTATGCCTTGTGTTTGAAATGCTTGCTTGTGGGCTGTGTTTTCTTATTGAGATTGCAAAATCTCATGTGGTGTTTCTGTGACGCCCCCAAATTCCGCTTGGGATTGAACGGACATCTGAAGCGTCGGGACATGCAACACATGGTTACCTGCCCCAGTTCATGACATATAAGATGCAATGTTCCTAACACGGTCGTTACCTGTGGTGTGATGAAGGGAGCCAGAGTGTGCGGATGGTCCCTAGGGGAGACCGTGGTGCATACCATAACCAAATGAACATTTTCCTTCTCCGTGTATAAAAATGGGATTTTTGCTTGACTGGGTTAACCAATGTCATTTTGTATGAAATTATAAGGAAATGGTATTTTGGTCTTTTTGCACTATTGTTAATGTATGCCTTGTGTTTGAAATGCTTGCTTGTGGGCTGTGTTTTCTTATTGAGATTGCAAAATCTCATGTGGTGTTTCTGTGACGCCCCCAAATTCCGCTTGGGATTGAACGGACATCTGAAGCGTCGGGACATGCAACACATGGTTACCTGCCCCAGTTCATGACATATAAGATGCAATGTTCCTAACACGGTCGTTACCTGTGGTGTGATGAAGGGAGCCAGAGTGTGCGGATGGTCCCTAGGGGAGACCGTGGTGCATACCATAACCAAATGAACATTTTCCTTCTCCGTGTATAAAAATGGGATTTTTGCTTGACTGGGTTAACCAATGTCATTTTGTATGAAATTATAAGGAAATGGTATTTTGGTCTTTTTGCACTATTGTTAATGTATGCCTTGTGTTTGAAATGCTTGCTTGTGGGCTGTGTTTTCTTATTGAGATTGCAAAATCTCATGTGGTGTTTCTGTGACGCCCCCAAATTTCGCTTGGGATTGAACGGACATCTGAAGCGTCGGGACATGCAACACATGGTTACCTGCCCCAGTTCATGACATATAAGATGCAATGTTCCTAACACGGTCGTTACCTGTGGTGTGATGAAGGGAGCCAGAGTGTGCGGATGGTCCCTAGGGGAGACCGTGGTGCATACCATAACCAAATGAACATTTTCCTTCTCCGTGTATAAAAATGGGATTTTTGCTTGACTGGGTTAACCAATGTCATTTTGTATGAAATTATAAGGAAATGGTATTTTGGTCTTTTTGCACTATTGTTAATGTATGCCTTGTGTTTGAAATGCTTGCTTGTGGGCTGTGTTTTCTTATTGAGATTGCAAAATCTCATGTGGTGTTTCTGTGACGCCCCCAAATTTCGCTTGGGATTGAACGGACATCTGAAGCGTCGGGACATGCAACACATGGTTACCTGCCCCAGTTCATGACATATAAGATGCAATGTTCCTAACATGCATCTAGCATTATGCAATATTCGCAACGGATAATTTTTTTTTCTTGAGCAATACTATGCACCAAACTTATATATCCCAAATAGTTAAATCGTAATCCAAGCATACTTAACAAAATAAACATCCACGATTTCAGTACAAGTCTTAGAAGACTATAACCTCAAAAATATGGGAGACTGGACTCCATATTTACATTACCAAAATATACTATTGAGGAAGTTTGTCGAGTAACTCATGTAACTCGACAAACGAGGCTAGAATACTATCCAAAAACTAACTATGGAAGCTGTAAGCTCCGTGTCGTGTCTGCAGTGTCTAGTCAACCTCTTTCAGTCTACCAAAGTCCGCTCCCTGCTCTGATCCTGACATATCGCCTACCATTCGGGGGGAATGGTAGTTGGGACTACCACGGTAAGATTTGATTACAAATCTCAGTAAGTTAACAAGAAACTCCCACATAGGTTAAAGATGAATGCATGACAGTAAAAGCATGAATGCATAATTAAAGTCGTAAGTAAGCATAGCATAACTTGATATATAGCATGACATAACCTGAACTTAAATGTGAACTGAACTTGACTTAACATGACATGAACTTGAGCTCAAAACATAACATGGACTAGCAACATAACATGAATGTGAAACTAGAAACATAACATGGACTTGAAATATAGCATAAACGTGAACATCCATAACATAAATATGAACTTGAACTTAACATAAACCTGAGCATAACATGACATAAACGTGAAATTGAGACATTATTTGGCTTTTATTTATTTTATTGTGCTTTTTATTTTAAAGTAGTTTATTGTTGGGTTTTATTATTTTATTTTATTTAGTCATTATGTTAAAATTATTTTATTTAACTTGACATTTTAAAATCTATTTTCGTTGGATCTGTTTGAGACCCTGAGTTGAAAAAGGTTGCACCTCATTTCATTTCCTTCCTTTTTCTTTTTCCCTTTTTCTTTTTCTCCTCTTTTCCTTTTCTCCTTTTCCCTTTTCTTCTTTCTTTTTCTTCTTTTTCCCCCATGCTCCTCCCCCAACCCCGCGCGACTCAGCCCCCTTTCCCTCCGTCCATTTTCTTCCCCTCGCCCAACACCATCGCTTGCACCACCGTAACCTACACCAACCCCACTATTCGATCTCCCACTGGTCGGCACACCTACCAACCGATTTCTAGCCCCTCCTGCACCGCTGATAGTCACCACGAGTCCCTCCAAGCTGCGGCGTCCATTTGCTCTAGCGCCGCCCTCGCTTCACCTCCAACCACCATTTCTTCACCACTTCATCATCAGCCTCTTACCGACCTAACCCTTCATTTCCAGCTCCGATCCGTTGCCGGAGCAACCACCACGAGCTAAAATCCGATTGGGTCATTTTTGGCCTTCCACCGCCATTTGTGCCGCCACCCATGGCCAACCACCACTTCCATTAGTTTCACCAACACCTCTAAGCTTTATCCTAGCTTTCCTTAGTTTTTGTTTGTCCCCATTCAAATTTGGGTAATTTGTGACCCACATGCACAGTGCATTTTGCACTATGACGTTGCTTTGCCTCCGCCTTTTGTAGCTCATTGATCCTTTGAATATTATATTATAGCACTGTAAGTATTTTCCAAACTACCTTTTGAGATTTAAATATATTTTACAATTAATAAATATTCTGTGAATTATTTGGTTTTGCTGGACTGAGTCTGAGAAGTCGGGGGTCAGTTGGATTGGAGGATGGAGATATTTCTGTGATTAGTTGATGTTGGAATTTGTTGGTTATTGGATATTGGTTTTGTGTCATATATTGCATAGTGCACGCATGTTCATGATTATGTGTATAGTTAAAAACTGGATTTTTCATGTGATAAATGATTTGGATATATTTGAAATGAATAGATTGAATGGTTTGAGTCAGATGTATAGTAGGGATGGTGGTAAGCAGAGACGGTGGTAGAATCCTGCCTGTGATTCCTGTCTACGGTGCACGCGTAGGGATGGTGGTAAGCAGGGACGGTGGTAGAGTCCTGCCTGTGATTCCTGCCTACGGCGCACGCAGTAGTGACAGATGTAAGTAGGGACGGTGGTAGAGTCCCACCTACAGGCTACAGTGCTATGATAGTTTGGTTAATGGGCTATTTTCTAGAAAAATTGTAGTTTTTATGTTGGGTCATTTTCTGGGAAAATGGCGGATGTTTTAAATGAAATGTTTTGGGCCAAAATAGGATTTTTGGCATGCATGGAAAATTGTTCATTTTGGAAAATTATGATTTTTGGACCTCATGCATATGGCATCATGTTCATACATTTTGTTATGAATGCATTTTTATTTTATGGACTGTTTAGATTATTATTTACTTGCAGTACCATTTTTTGATGCCGTAGATTTTGATGCAGGTGTTGATGCAGAGCCTGAGGATGCGGCTTCAGTGGAGGAGTGATTGGGGATAACTTCCTCGTGGGTTGGGATTTATTCCCCGCTTTGGTTATTGTACTTGGTTTATATTATATTTATATTGGATAACTGTATAACTTTTAAAGGTATTTTATTTTGAAACTTTGTATTAAATAAATTCTGGTACTTAGATGACTGACTTTATTTATTCTGCTGTATTTTTGTTGTACACTTTTTTTTGCATGTGCATACACTAGGCACTTAGCGATGGGATGATGACAATACACGATGGGATGCATGACCTGTATTGTCATCATCCCAACGCCTTGATTCCACGTGTCCGTACGTGGGAGTTAGGGGCATCACAACAGGAAACCAGGCTGCAATTATTGCATCACCCTAGGAAGCCAAACCACATTAAATGATTCAGACCAAGGGAACAACTAAGGTGACATGTACCCTTGACACAAGGTATAGGTAGTTGACCCCCAGAATCCAAGTAAAAGTCAATCCACAGGTTCAAAGAACTCTCTCTGATTCCTTTACTCTCTCGTACAAACTACTAAGGTGATACTAACTTAAGCATCGGAGACTCTTCGGTCTCCACCAAGGCCCCTGATTATCTGTGTTTTCTCCAAGTGTGCAGGTCCAAACCCGAATACCTGAGTCATTGGAGTCTAGACCAAAGGTGTATGAAATACGATGTTAATAACGGTGTCGTCTATGGGATCAACATAGACTTAACGTGTCATTCGTATTCTTGCGACAACCTATTCTCAGATGACTCGGGGACAAGAAGAAGCAACATCGACAAACATGGAAACAAGGCTCGTAGTGATGGAACAACTGGTAGGGAAGGAGAATGAGGCACTCAAAGGTGCCACCAATGAGCTGGAAAAGGACATGGAGCCAAGCAATAGTGAACGTGAAGTCTCCGAGAATGCTGGAGGGAGAAGTGACACGGAGGAAAAAAGGAAGAACAAGTAGAACATCCTCCCACCTCCATCTGAGCCCATCCCGGCAGATAGCGAGATCCGAGACGAGCAAGCACTTAGAAAGGTGCAACCAAATGAAATGCTAGAGTTGGTCCTTCTGGACTCGAGCCACCTAGAAGCCACTACCAGGACCGGAATTGGGATGGCTCTCAAAATGAGGGGCGCCATGCAGCAACTCCTCATGGAGCATCAGGATGTCTTCTCTTCGAGTAACGAGGACATGCCTAGAATCAACCTAGAGGTCATAATTCACGACCTAAGTATGGACCCCAAGGCTAAGGAGGTAAGGCAAAAACGTCAAAGCTTCAATGCTGAGAAGAATGCTGCCATCGGAGCAAAAGTCGACTGGTTACTCGCAGCAGGAATCATGCGAGAGTCCCATTACCCGAAATAGTTGTCTAACATGGTGTTGGTGAAAAAGCGAAATGGCAAATGGAGGATCTGTGTAGACTTCACCGACCTGAAAAAGGCATGCCCAAAGGACAACTTTCTCGCTTCCCCGCATTGACCGAATCGTCGACTCCATGTCGGGTCATAGTATGCTAAGCTTCATGGACGCCTACTCAAGGTACAACCAAATTTGCATGAACCTGGACGATGAGGAGAACACACGTTCATCATTGACCGAGGGCTATATTGCTACTCAGCCACACCATTTGGGTTGAAGAACGCGTGGGCCACCTACCAGCGGTTGGTCAACTGCATGTTCAAAAATCTGATCGAGAGAAACATGGGGATCTACATAGATGATCTACTGGTCAAAAGTGAAACTCCCGAGTAGCACCTAGATGACCTCCGTGAAGCTGTTACGGTGCTAAGGCAGTACCAGATGAAGTTGAACCCAGCGAAGTGTGCTTTCGGTGTAGGCTCTAAGAAATTCTTGGGCTTCATGGTGTCGGAATGAGGAATTGAGGCCAGCCGAGAGAAGGTGGAATCTATACTCGACATGCCCTCCCCTCAGAGTATAAACAAAGTACTGAAAATTGCAGGTTGAGTAGTAGCCCTTAACCGTTTTGTATTGAGACCCACCAACAAGTGTCTCGCCTTCTAAAAAGTGTTATGGGATGGTGAGTGCGACCAAGCGTACGATACCCTCATGAAGCACCTCACCAGACCTTCGCTACTCAGCTAGCCCAGGTGTGGAGAAGTTTTGGTCTTGTATTATCAGTCTCTTCGCAGGCAGCCTCTTCGGCCTTAGTACAAGACAAAGGCGGGATCCAGAAATCCGTGTATAAGCTTATTTGGGAGCAGAAGCCAGATACCCATGTATAGAGTAGCTCGCCTTCATCTAGGCCGTAACCACTCGAAAGCTTTGCCAATACTTTCAAGCTCACCCAGTAAGGCTCCTCACTTAGACCCCCCCCCCAAAGAAGATCCTGCACAGACAAGACGCCTCAGGCCGCCTCATGAACTGGGTTGTGGAGTTGAGTGAATTCGACATCAAGTACGCACCACATACTTCGGTAAAGGGGCAAGTGTTGGATAATCTAGTAGTGGAACTCGCCATCTTCCCTGAGGAGGTCGAACATGTACCTCCCATGAAACCATGGCAAGTCTTTTTTGACAACTCGTCTTGCCGGGCCTGGATGGGGAGTGCGGGTGCATATTGTTGTAGACAAAGTTGAGGAACATAATTATGTCGTTAAGCTGGCATTCAAAACTACGAACAACAAGGTAAAGTACAAGGCATTTTTCTTTCACCTAACAATCACCAAGTTTTTGGGCATTGGGGAAGTAGAGGTACGAGCCGACTCCCAGGTAGTTGTCAGCAAAGTATGGCGGAATTCATGACAAAGAGCGAAAAATTGAAAAAATACTTAACACTAATAGAGGCCGAGTGCACCCACTTCAGATACTTCCAGATTCAGCAAGTTCCAATGACCGAGAATCAAAAGGTAGCCAAGTTAGCGAGAACAACATCCTTGAGCAAACGGTGACCAGGACCGTCAAGATACCTGCCGCGGGGATTGAGGTAGTGGATGTCAAACTGGGAGCCCCAGAGGGGGTGTTGAATATTATCAAATATTTAGACGTCAATGAGGTACTCGACAACAGGTGGGACGCCAGGAAAATTAGGAACAGAGCAATGCATTACACTATAATCGACATCGTCTTGTATCAAATGGGGTACTTCACACCACTTCTGAGGTACAGCTCATTCGAAGAAGCCCAATACGTGCTAGTGGAGGTACACAAGGAAATATGTGGCAATCACTCAGGAGGGAAGGTGCTGGCAGGCAAAGTGATGAGGGCGGGGTACTACTGGCCATGTGCCCTCTAGGATCCTAAGGAGTATGTACGGAAGTGCAAGAAATGCCAAGAGTACTATAGAGTATCCCATCGCCTACTGGAAGAACTGACATCAATCACTTCTCCCAGTAGGGAGTTGACATGGTAGGCCCCATCCCCTGGGCAAATGAGGAGTAAAATTCGCAGTAGTCGCAGTAGGCTATTTCACCAAGCAGGTAGAGGCCAAGGCATTGGCATCAATCACGGCGACCAACATCACACAATTTCTATGGAAGACTGTCATTTGCAGATTCGGCATCCCTCACATCATCATATCAGATAATGTGATACAATTTGACTCTGACCACTATCAAGACTATTGCCGAGAGTTGGGAATCAAATTCCTCTACTCATCCCCAAGACACCCCCAGTTTAATGGGCAGGAGGAGGCAACGTCCAACAAGACCTTTGTTGCGCCTAAACTTTAACTCAAATTAATGAACCAAAATTTAGTGCAGTTTTACCTGCAAGTATACAGGTGTTGTAGTACCTTACAGGATCGTATCCACAGGGATTGACTTATGTGAAAAATTATTTCAAACAAATGAAAATAAAATACTAAAAGAGATGCGCGATTAAAAATGAAATGGGGTTATTAAGATGATGATTTTTTTTTGACGTAACAAAATAATACTAAAATGATAAAATGTGTTGATACAGAAAAAGACTAAGGTTTCGAGGATCCATTTAATAATTTAAAATATTGTTTCCGATCAAAGTACTTCAATTAAACTAGAATAATGATTCGGTTTAATTGGAAGATTTAGCATTTACGATCAAGAAAATAATTACTAATGATTGAGCATGAACGATCGATGATTAAAACACTTGCAAATCTATTTGATTATCACAGGGATTTCTCAAGCATTCATTGTATTCGGAAATCACAATAAATCAAGAAAAATATATAAATAATCAAATTATCCAATAATAAAATCATTCAATCAATCAAACTCACAAAATAAATTTGTCGTCGATCCGAAAACAATTTTCAAAGTCTTAAACTTCACCTCTAACCTTAGTTTGATAATTTAGCCAAACATGTTTATTACAAATGCTATAGAAATAAAATAAACATTGTTCATGATGATATTAAAATAAAATACAATAAAACAACACAAGAGAAGTGAAGAGAAAATAGGAGTTAAAAGAAAAATAAAATAAAACTCCCTTCTCCATTTTGTAAGCTCCGTTCGGCGTCTACCAAAACTCCTCCGTTCGTCAAGCATCAAACTGCTGTCCAGCTGCTCTCATAAAGGCTCCTGACCACTCACAAGTCCAAGATTCAACGGACGAAAACTCCACTTCTGTAAACACCAGAAGCTCCTACCGCTGATGTCCGTAGCTCTGGTTCCGTTCCAGATTTTCTTTCCATCCAGCTCTTTATTTTTCTGTCTTCTTTTGCAGAACGTCCAAACGGAACTACACTTCTATTCGGTGTCTTCTACTGCAGCTTGAAACTCAACCAGATAAACTTTCCAAAAAAAAAATATCTCCCCTGCTCTGCTTTCCGTCTTCACCTCATGCACCACCAACTCATGGTTCCCTTTAGCTATTCTCTCTTTCTTTTTTTTTTTTTTTCACGCCCACCGTAAACTCTCTTCCCTTTTTCTGCTCTGTTTCTTTCCGTAAGCTCCTCCGTAAATCCCCACACTTCCCTTTCTTTTTTTTTTTTCGTAAACTCTACTCCCTCTTCGTTTTTTTGTGGAGTCCCAGACCAGAAAAAACTGAAAACCAGCTTCCCTTCAAACCTGCTCTCTCTTCAAGTCAGTACCCTCCTTCTCTTTCTGTAACCCCCACTTTCTTTCGTGAAGCTCCCTTTTTCTCCCAGCTCCCCGAACGTCCTTCTCAATTTTTCTTTTCTCCTTTGTATTTTTTTTTCTTTCCGTTCCGTCGTGAGCCCCCAGGTGCTCCCTTTTCATTTCTCTTAATTTTCATTCGGCGGCCAGTCTTTATTTTTTCTTTTCTCTTCTTGTTTTACGATATCATTGTCCAGAACTTAGTAGTCAGATTCATTTTTATGGCTTTGCTTAGATTAATTTTTGTTGAACAAGTCTCATTTTTTCGGCAGCTTTAGTTTTATTTATTTATTTATTTTGGATATTTCGTTGAGTAATTTATTTATTTATTTTCTTTTGTTTACTTATTACGTGTTATTTATTTTTCGCATTTCTTTAATCTTTCTTGTCTTTGAGTATTTTCAATTTTCAGTTCGTATTTTAGTTTTATTAATTTCTGAATTTAATCTTTTAGTCATTTACATTTAAAATCCGACAAACAAATCTAAAAACATGAATCTAGTCCATGACTAGTAAAACAATGAAATCCACTGGAAAATAAAATTTGCCTACTTGCACTAGCACATCCTCAACTATCCCTCTCGGTATCTTAATTGAACGATCAGCAAGTTGGAGTGTTACCTTGGTGGGTTTAAGTTCACCAAGACCCAACTGCTCATATACCGAGTAGGGTAGGAGGTTAACACTGGCTCCAAGGTCAAGCAAAGCTTTTTCAATTTTAAAATTTCCCATCACGCAAGAAATGGTTGGACAACCCGGGTCTTTGTATTTTGGAGGAGAATTGTTCTGGAGGATGGCGCTTACCTGCTCAGTTAGGAAAGCCTTCTTCTGCACCTTCATCGTACGCTTCACTGTGCATAGATCTTTCAAAAATTTAGCATACGATGGAATCTGTTTGATTGCATCCAACAAAGGAATGTTGATTTTCACCTGTTTGAAAATTTCAAGAATATCAGTATTCTGAACCAACTTGGGAGAATGTTGCAACCTTTGGGGAAATGGTGCAGGTATTGGGCATTTTACAGGCATATCTAGCTCAACTTTCTCAAGTTCACCATCACTCTTGGAATTTAAAGAGTTGTTGGTCTCATCAACTTTCGTTGTTGAAATACTCTTATCAATTATTTTTCCACTGCGTAGAGTGGTGATGGACTTGGCATGTTCAAATTTTAAATCAGAGGGATTTGAATTTCTTACCTCAAATTTACCTTTGGGATTCGGCTGAGGTTGAGCAGGAAACTTACCCTTTTCTCGAGCTTGCAATGCAGAGGTCAAGTCGCTAATGGAACTTCTTATCTCAGTAATGGCCTGCATTGTCTGAGTGTTAAAATTGGCTTGCTCCTGCATAAAAGTTTGTAATGTCTCCTCAAGGCTTTTCTTATGTGGAGGCACATAAGGTGTAGATGAAGAAGGCCCTTGAGGATTTTGATTTGAATTTGAATCGTTCCTCCAACTAAAGTTGGGGTGATTTCTCCATCCAGGATTATATGTTTCCGAATAAGGGGAAGAAAATGGTTTCTTATAAGAATTCATGACATTTGCTTGTTCGTGCAACACCTCTTTAAAAGCTGGGATTGTTGGACAATCTTGAGTTAAGTGTCCACTAATCTCACAAATGACACAATTTTCTTCTTCTTTTTCAATGGCCTTAGCCGAATTTACTTTCCTAAGTTCCATGGCTTCGACTTTTCTTGTCAGACTTGCTATCCTAGCATTTACATCATCATTTCCTTTAAGAACATACATACCTTCTTGAGACATGGCACTGAGTTTGGGCTTATTTGACCGATCAGCACGATCTGAGTTATCCCAAGATTGGGCATTTTCAGCTAATTGGTCAAAATAATCCCAAGCATCGTCAGGATCTTTGTTTAAAAATTCACCGTTACACATCATTTCTACAAATTGGCGCATTTGAGATGTTAAACCTTCATAGAAGAAACTAATGGTGCGCCAAGTCTCATAGCCATGATGTGGGCAAGTTAGCAATAATTCTTTAAAACGTTCCCAACACTGAAAAAATGTTTCATTTTCCTTTTGAGAAAAATTCATAATATTTCTGCGAAGAGTGTTGGTCCTATGAGTAGGAAAAAACTTTTTTAGAAATTCTCTTTGCATTTCTTGCCATGTGCCAATAGATCTTGGTCTCAAGGAGTTCAGCCAATTTTTAGCTTTTTCTTTCAAAGAGAAAGGAAACAACTTTAATCTAACAACATCGTCATTGATAGTTTGGGTTTGTAAAGTTGCACAAACCTCTTCAAATTCTTTCAGATGCAAATAAGGACTTTCCGAATCTAAGCCATGAAACTTGGGAAGTAATTGAATTACTCCCGTTTTAAATCAAAATTCCCCATATTCGTAGGAAAAATCATACAAGATGGAGTACTTGTCCTTGTAGGCTGCAAATATTCGCGCAAAGTTCTCATTGGCGGATTATTTTGTGCCTCTTCATATTCTTGTTCATCATGAACACTACGATTGTCAGCCATGGTATTAGAATGAGAATTTTTGGAATCACCAGACAAAGTATCAACCAATTCTCTTAAAACTATTTCCTCTCTTCTCAATCTACCCGTTTGATCACGTTGCCACGAGATCATTCATCATAGACGCTCAAGCACAATACAAAAAAATAAAAAGTATAGACAGGTCTAAAAATTATTTAATACATGCACCGATGAAAATTTTTTTTTTCTTTTTATAAACTCAATGCAAAACAAGCAAGAAAGTAAAATAAAAAAAAATTGGATTGAGACTACCAAATGGTGTGAATATGGAAGCAATGTTTCTTGATCTCTTTTCCGTAAAAAAAAAATCGTACCTGCAAAAACAAAATATGAAAAACAATTAGCAAAAGATTACTAAAAATTTTTTTTTCTTCTTTTCTAAAAGAAATTATCACACGTTGCAATCCCCGGCAACGGCGCCAAAAACTTGTTGCGCCTAAACTTTAACTCAAATTAATGAACCAAAATTTAGTGCAGTTTTACCTGCAAGTATACAGGTGTTGTAGTACCTTACAGGATCGTATCCACAGGGATTGACTTATGTGAAAAATTATTTCAAACAAATGAAAATAAAATACTAAAAGAGATGCGCGATTAAAAATGAAATGGGGTTATTAAGATGATGATTTTTTTTTGACGTAACAAAATAATACTAAAATGATAAAATGTGTTGATACAGAAAAAGACTAAGGTTTCGAGGATCCATTTAATAATTTAAAATATTGTTTCCGATCAAAGTACTTCAATTAAACTAGAATAATGATTCGGTTTAATTGGAAGATTTAGCATTTACGATCAAGAAAATAATTACTAATGATTGAGCATGAACGATCGATGATTAAAACACTTGCAAATCTATTTGATTATCACAGGGATTTCTCAAGCATTCATTGTATTCGGAAATCACAATAAATCAAGAAAAATATATAAATAATCAAATTATCCAATAATAAAATCATTCAATCAATCAAACTCACAAAATAAATTTGTCGTCGATCCGAAAAAATTTTCAAAGTATTAAACTTCACCTCTAACCTTAGTTTGATAATTTAGCCAAACATGTTTATTACAAATGCTATAGAAATAAAATAAACATTGTTCATGATGATATTAAAATAAAACACAATAAAACAACACAAGAGAAGTGAAGAGAAAATAGGAGTTAAAAGAAAAATAAAATAAAACTCCCTTCTCCATTTTGTAAGCTCCGTTCGGCGTCTACCAAAACTCCTCCGTTCGTCAAGCATCAAACTGCTGTCCAGCTGCTCTCATAAAGGCTCCTGACCACTCACAAGTCCAAGATTCAACGGACGAAAACTCCACTTCTGTAAACACCAGAAGCTCCTACCGCTGATGTCCGTAGCTCTGGTTCCGTTCCAGATTTTCTTTCCATCCAGCTCTTTATTTTTCTGTCTTCTTTTGCAGAACGTCCAAACGGAACTACACTTCTATTCGGTGTCTTCTACTGCAGCTTGAAACTCAACCAGATAAACTTTCCAAAAAAAAAATATCTCCCCTGCTCTGCTTTCCGTCTTCACCTCATGCACCACCAACTCATGGTTCCCTTTAGCTATTCTCTCTTTCTTTTTCTTTTTTTTTTCACGCCCACCGTAAACTCTCTTCCCTTTTTCTGCTCTGTTTCTTTCCGTAAGCTCCTCCGTAAATCCCCACACTTCCCTTTCTTTTTTTTTTTTCGTAAACTCTACTCCCTCTTCGTTTTTTTGTGGAGTCCCAGACCAGAAAAAACTGAAAACCAGCTTCCCTTCAAACCTGCTCTCTCTTCAAGTCAGTACCCTCCTTCTCTTTCTGTAACCCCCACTTTCTTTCGTGAAGCTCCCTTTTTCTCCCAGCTCCCCGAACGTCCTTCTCAATTTTTCTTTTCTCCTTTGTATTTTTTTTTCTTTCCGTTCCGTCGTGAGCCCCCAGGTGCTCCCTTTTTTCTTTTTTTTCGTCTCACTCTCTCCTTTTCTCTTCTTTTTTTTCCGTAAATCTTGCCTAACAAATTTACTTCTCTAGCCCTCTTCCGTATACGTCCAGAAGTCATCAAATTCATGCACCAACTATACCTCAACTTCAACCTAAACTCCAGCCGACAGTTGCATCCACTCCAGCAAAGAAAATATCTTTTAAAAATAGCCGAACTCTCTCTTCAACCCCCACCTACTCTCTATAGACTTTCGTCAATATATACCTCAAAACTCCATAAAAAAATCTGGACAAACGTCTTCTCTCAACTCCCACCTAGAAAATAAATCCCACACGTCTCTCTCTCCCTCAACGTCAACTCTCTCCAGTTTCCTTTCCGTTTATTCCACAAGCTAGGAGAAAAAGATATCACCGAAAGCTCTCTTGTCTCCCACTCTCCCGGAAATCACTCTCCTCTCACAAGCCGAAGCATGTTCTCTTTTGCAAGCCGTAGAAGAACTCTCCACGTCTCTCCTTTCTTTTCTTATTTTTTAGCTTCTTTTCCACACATACTTCTTCAAAGCTTTCCTGTAAATTTTATTTATGCTGCAAATAAAAATAACACTCGAAATAAATTAAAAAGAAAAATAGATTATTAAAAATATATTATATATGTGAGGAAATATTTTTCAATTAAATCATAGTTATAAAATTAAGCATAAACATGATATTAATCAATTAAAAATTACAACTCGAATTTATGCTTATTAACTATTTTTCCATCTAAAACCAATAATAATGTCACGAAGCAGTTAAAATACATTGGTTTTAAATAGCTAAAATATGTAATTTTCCAGCTCAAACAACCTTGATGGGGATACTCAAGAAGAAGCTTAGTGAGAGGAAGGGCACTTGGGCAGAAGTACTTGTTAAGGCGAAAATTGGCTAGGATTCGATGATGAGATGAAATGGCTTGTCTTATCATATTATTTGAAATTGTTGATGAATGTGAAAATAATTATTTATCTCTAAACAATGTTAAGCTTATCTAGAAGTCTTAGGTGATGTTTAGATAAGTCTTTGAAGTTAAAATCGAGTCCTGGTATAGCCTGAAGAAAGTTGGACAGATTAGTCAATCCAGAAGATTGTTATTCGCGAAATGTTAGCAGTCCGTCAGTAACATGTTTTCGCGACTGTTGCTAACCATCAGCAGAGTCCTACTGTGACTGAAACTCTTTCCAGACTTTCTATTTAAAGAGATTCGGTTTTGTATCTTCTTAGAGATGAGAGAGCCACGATTTCAGAGTGGTTATTAAGAGCATATGTGTGAGAAAATTCATTTGAGAATTTTCATGGGGTTTTTCATCTCTCTTTAAGTGTGATCGTGCTCCCGTGTTGGAGGATCGTGTGATTGGAATTCAGCCCCTAGAGTTCTAGGAGGAAAGGCAACATTTGAAAATCGCTAGAGGTTCTGGCTGCTATTGCGGTAGAAGACAAACGGGTCGTTTGTATTGGCAAGTAAGATAGTCGAATTGCAAAGGTTTTGTAATTGATGATTGCTTGTAATTGTTGTTCAAATAATAAGATTGACTTTCCTGGGTGTAACTGCCCCGTAGGGTTTTACCTTTAAATAGTTCTTTAAAGGGTTTCTCTTCGTAACCAATCATTGTGTCTTGCAAATTTGATTGTTTATTTTAAATATTTGATTCATTATATAATCTTGATAATTGAGATCTAATAAATTTGTTTAAAGAAATTGGTAGACAATTTCATGGTTTTACAGGGGTACTTTGGGAATTTCAATTAGCATCAGAGCGTGGTTCACTCATCTAAGTGTGATCCGTGGCCCTGCAATATGTCATCATTGACTGCCCCAGCACACTTCAATGGTGAAAATTATGCATATTGGAAAGTATGCATGCACGCTTTTCTCAAATCGTTGGATGAACGAGTGTGGTACTCTGTTGAAAAGGGATGGACTAAACCTACAACAAGCATTGATGCTTGGACAAAAGAAGAGATCAACAACTGTAATTGGAATAGCAAGGGACTGAATGCTATCTTCATGGCTGTGTCTCCTAAAGAATTTAAAAGAATCTCCATGTTGCTAAAGAAGCATGGTAAATTCTGGAGGTTACGCATGAATGAACAAAAACTATGAAAAACTCAAAATTACAATTGTTAAGCTCTAAGTTTGAAGAGATTAAGATGCTGGAAGATGAAAATTTTAATGAGTTTTATGCTAAACTTAATGACATTGTTAATTCCAGGTTTAATCTCGAAGAAAAAGTTGATGATTCAGGAATTGTGAGGAAGATTCTAAGGTCTTTACCTGAAAGATTCAAACCTAAAGTTACTGCTATTGAAGAAAGTAAAGAGGATACTATAAAAGTTGAAGAGCTGGTCGGATCTTTACAAACATATGAGTCTTCGCTTCCTCAAACAACAAAAGGTAAGTCCATTGCTTTGAAAACTGTAAAAGAAATTCATGAGGACTCTTCTGATGAAGAAAGTTTAAATAATGAGGAAATAGCTCTCATTACAAGACAATTTAGAAAATTCATGTTTAATAAAAAGGGTAGTGGAAAATCAAAAAGAGGAAAATAATTTTCTGGTAAGAAAAATGAATCTGAAAACTGGAATAGAGATAAAAATGAAAAGAAAGATAAAGTGAAATGTCATGAATGTTTTGGGTATGGTCATATAAGAATTGAATGTCCAAATTTCAGAAAAAGTAAAGGAAAAGCCTTGAATGTGTCACTTAGTGACAGTTCTGACTCTGAAAATTCATCTTTTGAAAATGAAACATCTTTTATGGCTTTTTCTTCTGTTGTAAATGATCTTACTGAGATTGATCTAACAAAAGCTGAAAGTGAATGTGCCTTTAGTGATTCGGATGTAGCACTTGTTGAAGCTGATCAGGATTTTAGCATACAAGAAACATATAATGAGGTATGTGAAGAAGTAGTCAAATTAAAGAAACTCAACAAGAAGCTGTACAATAGACTCACTGCTATATAAGGTGAGAAAAATAATCTCTTAGAGGCACTAAAAAATTCTGATGTTAAAATATCAAAATTAAATGATCAAAAGACTGCTCTAGAAAAGAAATTAGAAGACTTTTAGGAAAACAAAGAAAAGACAGCAACACAAAAGTTAGAAGAAATGTTGAGTTTTCAGAAAGTAAATAATGATAGAACTGGGCTAGGATATATGACTTTAAAAGGAAAAGAGAAACTAGCCTCATCATCCGCTGCTACATCATCTAAAGGTATAGTTTTTGTAAAAGGAAGTCAAGGTAATGTATCATCCAAACCAGTTCATTCAAAATTTCTGCATGATAAATTCATTCCTACTTGTCATAATTGTGGAATTGTTGGTCATATAAGACCACATTGTTTTAACTTTTACCAAGTGCAAAAAATGAGTGGTGAAAGAAATACAAAAAGAAGAGGAAAGAGTTTAGAAGATCAAGTTGAGAATATGAATCAACAGATAAAAAGTCTTAAACATGGAGAATTGGCAGATTTTTGTTTCCAAAATAAGATTTTACAAAACAGTGCAAATGAAAAGAATAAGCCAAAAACCAATGTAAAATGGGTGAATAAAAAGGATGCTGTGTGCTTTGTTGCTCACACAGCACTTAGAGCAAAGAAAGATAGTTCTTGGTATTTGGACAGCACTTGTTCAAGACATATGTCTGGAGACAAAGCATTATTCAAGAAGATTAAGGGTGCGTTTGGGTGTTGAGGAGTCCTCAACTCTCATCAACACTTCTCACTACTATTCATTACTTTATTATTACTTTTCACCTACTTTTACTACTATTCATTACTTTTTACCTACTTTTTACTACTATTCATTACTTTATTATTACTTTTTACCTACTTTTTATTACTATTCACAACTCTCCTCAACACTTCTCAACACCCAAACCCACCCTAAACCAACAGCTAGAGGCACTGTGACTTTTGGAGATGGAAGCAAAGCCACTGTAGAAGGGAAAGGGAGTATTGAAATACCTGGATTACCTTCTTTACATAATGTTTTGTTTGTTAATGGTCTAAAAGCAAATTTACTCAGCATTAGTCAATTTTGTGATGAAAATCTCTCTGTGCAGTTTTCCAAAGATGAATGCAATATATACAATCAAGTTGGAGAATGGATTCTAAAAGGCACTAGAACTTCAGATAATTGCTATGGAATCTCTTCAAGTTCAAGGTTAGAGTGTTGTATGACTGTACTTGATGAGTTTGAATTATGGCATCAACGACTTGGACACATCAATTTTAAAGAGTTATCAAAGATGTCAAGAAGGGAAGCTGTTGATGGACTGCCTAAGGCTATTAAAGTCAAGAAAATAGTGTGCGGAGCATGCCAAGAAGGAAAGCAAACCAGAGCTCAACATCAGAAAACTACTCACATACTCACATCTCGGCCACTTGAGCTGTTGCATATGGACTTGATGGGTCCTACTCAAACTGAGAGTCTTGGTGGAAAGAGATACATCATGGTGATTGTAGATGACTTCTCAAGATTGACATGGTATAATGTTTAAATATGTTTAAATATGTTAAACTTGGTATAATTCTTCTTAAATGTGCAAGGTTGTTGGTTGTTGGTGGTTGCTGCAAAATACTTTGTGGCTAAACCTATATCTTTTAAGCTTTTTTTTTCTTGTAATTTTATTTATATTCCCACCTGTATTTTTCTCTAATTATTCGACGCTGTCTGCAGCACAAGGAAAGATTAATTTTAAAGAAAGCACATGAATTGAAGGAAAACCATGGTCTTGATTGGAAAGCATTTGCAACCTCTGCTAATTAGTACTTGGGGTGATTTTTAGTAGAAAATGGTAATTTTTGTTTGTGGATTCTGGTGTTTCTGTTAGTGGAGCAAAAGATTCATATTCTGTATGAGTATGGAAATTACTAACAGTGAAGTTCTAAAATAAAAGTCCGTTGGAACCGATACTTTTCATCATATAGTAAGAATTTATTATCTCGCACTCGTGGACGCAGGCAGAGTCGCAAACTCTCGAACCATGTTAAAAATACTTGTGTTTGAAGTTTTCTATTCTCCATCCTTTTGAGGAGGACATCTTATATTATTATCTCAAAAGTATTAATTCTTGTCATGCTCCATGTAAAGTTTATGATCGAAGTATATATGGTCATGATGATCGTCTCTTCACATGCTCTTTGATCTTTTTTTTCTTTTTTTTTTTCTCTTTCTTTGACTCCATACCGGCCGCCTTTTTTTTTTCTTCTAATTATTCGATGCTGTTTGCACCACAAGGAAATATTAATTTTAAGTAAAATACAGGAATTGAAGGAAAACCTTGGCCATGAATGGAAAGCTTTTGCAACCTCTGCTTGTACTTGGGGTACTGATACTACTAATGTTAGTAGCATCAGCAGCATCTAAACCCAATTCAGGATGTGACCATAAATGTGGAAGTGTTAAAATCCCCTACCCATTTGGAACAAGCGAGGGTTGTTACCTTGACTCAACATTTCTCATCACTTGTAACAACACATCCCAACCTCCAAAACCATCTTTGGGCCCTGATATGTTTGTTGTGGAGATATCAGTTCTGGATGGTGAACTGCGAGTCTCAAACCCCGTAGCCAATCTTTGTAAACTTCCTGATTGCATTGCAAAGGGTATTTACGATAGATGCACAAGTACTATTAAGTACAGTGGCAACTCTGCCTTGTTCAAGCTGTCAAATTTTCGCATCTCAGATAAGAGGAACAAGATCACTGCCGTGGGTTGTGGCGTTTATTCGTATATTCAAGGTTCTGTGGAACATGAGGGCTTCACTACTGGATGCTTATCACTCTGTAACAACAATGCCAGCGATGTGGTTGATGGGTCATGCTATGGTATTGGCTGTTGTCAGACTTCTATCCCGGAGCGACTGAATTTAATCTAAAGTGTTCGGAGGTTGATCGACAGCACTATAACTACTTGTGGATGTGCTTACGGCTTTATAGTGGACGAAAAAGTATACAACTTTTCATCCTCGGATTTCCAAGATTTAGAGAACAGAACGACTGTACCCCTGGTGCTTGATTGGGCAGTTGGAAATGAGACATGCAAAGAAGCTGAGAAAAATAAGGATAGCTACGCATGTAAGGCACCACACAGTTATTGTTACAATTCCCGCAACGGCCCTGGGTATCGTTGCAATTGCTCCAATGGTTATCAAGGGAAGCCATGCCTCCCTGGAGGACCTGACAGTTGCCAAGGTAATCTAGCTAAGCTTCATTTTCCCCTTAATTTGGCTCATCAAGGGAACCAGTCCACTTCTTAAAAGCAAAAACATATGGTAATTTACACATGAGTAATATTATATACAATCACTTTTACGTACTCCCCGCGCACTCCACTGATATAATTGGCTGGATTAATTTTTTTTTAATACACAACCAATCATATCACTAGAGTGTACAAAAGAGTTCACAAAAATGATTGCACATAAAATTTTTATTTACACATATACATATATATATAGATATTAATATTAAATACAGTTATGAAATTTGCAAGACCAGCGTATGATTTTAAAAAAATAATAGGTTCATTATTGAAAAGTAGATTTTTTATGTGCGTCCCAAAGCTGTTGGTTTTTAGTTTAAAAGAAGGGACATGCTATTGCTGGGAGTGCCACCTAGCACATTTTAGATTTTCTTTTTCTTTTTCTTTTTAATATTTTTAATAGATTTAAGTATTTTTTAAAAAATAAAAAAATACATAAATATATTAAAAATTATTTTCTTAATCATTAAGTAATTTTTTTTTATTATTACAAGCACTGAAATGAGCGGTAAGAATGATGAGGCAAATTAGCATTTCCCTTAAAAGAATGTGCGAGATTGACTCACACATCCTAAGGCTACATAAATAATTTCTTTCATATATATATTATTTCTACATATACTGAAAGGAAAATGCTAAATGGCTCAATAAGTTTGCCCCTCAATTTTAGAGTTCGTGCATTTTAATTTTTTTTATTTAATGATTAAGGAAATTTTATATTTTTTTGTATTTTTTTAAAGATTAAAAATATTAAAAAATATTTTAAAAAAATCACAAAAAATGTTTTTTACTATTACGGTACGCCCAGCTGTAAAAGATTGGGCACTTGCAAGCTGCATCCATAATATAATTCTTGTGATGGCTTGCGGCTGTCTCCATGCGTGTTTCAGATATTGATGAGTGCATTTGGAAACCTTGCCATTCTAATGCAACATGCACCAACACTGATGGAAATTACACATGTACTTGTCGACATGGGTTTGAAGGAGATGGGTTATTGATGCCACCCGGAATAGGTTGCAGAGCTACAGAAAGCCAATCTACAATTATTCCTATTGCACTCGGTACGTATGTATTAGAATTAATTAAATATAATATAGTGCATGCTATAATCTTTTAAACTCTTTTTTGTTCATTTTTTGCTTAATTTCTAATTTTCAAATTACATAAATTTAAGGATTTGGCTATCCAACCTCATCACTCCTTGTTTTCCCAATAATCATTTGGTAGAAAAAAGTCAGAATTCGAGACCACTTTCGAGTAAGAAGTATAACTCATCTCGACCCAAATCACTACAACAAAATTGGGATTTAGTGACGCTTTAGAATTAGTGACAGTCCCCAAACTGTCACAAAAAATCAATTTTTGTGACGGTTTATACAAACCGTCATTAAATCTAGATGAGAATTCGTCTGACGTTTGAATGTAGACAAATTTATGTCTGAACGTTACATGGACGTTCGAACATTAAAGATTTTTACATGCGAACGTAATATTTTTTGGCGCCAACATTCGAACGTTAATCAGTAACATTCGAACGTTAATCAGTAACGTTCAAACGTTGGTGGGTGAAGTTCGAACGTTGGATAGAGTATTTGGTAAATATGACTATAATTTAAATTTTATGTAGTTTTTAAATAAAATAATGCATCATTTGTGAACAATTATTACAAATTTAAAAAGACTGAAATTTGAAGAACAATGATTTAATATTAAAATTGAATAAGCTAACCGTGATATATTATATACTATATATATAATATATAATACACTATATTATATACTAGTTAAGTATATAATATATATTATATATATAGTCTAGTACTATATACTATACTATATATAGTCTAGTATATATTATATAATATATATAGTGTATATATATACCCATTATATATTATATATATAGTCATTACATATAATATATAATATATAATATATTATATAGTTAATATGTTAATATTATATAGTTAATATATATAGTATATATTATAGTATATAGTTAATATTATATATAGTTAATATACTATATATATGATTATATATAGTATATTATATATTATTTACAATAATAGAGTACATTTCTTTCACGTTCGAACGTATATACATATACGTTCGAATGTTAAATTTTAACGTTCAAACCGCATTTTTTAACGTTCGAACATATATGCATATACGTTCGAACGTTAAAAAATACAGAAAATTTTCCACTCATTTTTAAATTACGTTTGAACGTTAAAATTTAACATTCGAATGTTACTTTTTAAACGTTCGAACGTTACTTTTTAAACGTTCGAACGTTATATCAAATCAGAGTGTTTTTAATAAACAAACGCACAGGACGAAGCAGAATCATTTCTTCTGCTTCTCCCATACGTGAAAGAGAGAGTGAGGGTGAGAGAGGGTTGTGGGTTAGAGAGAGAGTGTGTATGTTAGAGTGAGAGAGGGTTAGAGAGAGAGTAGAGTGAGAGAAGGTTAATATTTTTGCTCTCTCCATTGATTTTGGTAAGAAAAAACTCTTTTTTCCTTTAAATGTTTTGCTATTTTATGATACTTATTTTGTATTTTTTATATATATGTCTTTAACTAGCTAGTGTTGTGATTTTTTTGAAGGATTGGTTGTTGTGACTTGTTCAAAACTTGTGATTTGTAAGAGGATATTGTGAGTGATAAGTATATTTCTAAACTTTATTAATATGTTTATATATTTTGTTGTGATTTTGTTATGGATAATAATGAATATTTTGATGTGTATAATGTGAGTTGATTGTGGATTTTGAAGGATTAGATATGGGTATAATATTATGAGTTGAGTAGTGAATTTTGATTGTATATATTGTAAATATGTTGTGAATTGGATATTATTGATGAATTAGAAGAAATTGAATTGTTTATGTTGATGAATTAGAAGCAAATCTGTATGATATGGATTATGTAATATGATGAATTAAAATGAAAAATTGTGTTGTGTGTATGCTTATTCTTAAAATAAAAATATAAATATTGGTGTATATTTATAGATTAAAATGAATATGTTTTACAATTGTGTATGTGTATTTGAAGCATATGTTGTGGTTATTTTTTTGTAACTATGTTTTGGTATTTGTGAATTAGTTATTATTGTGCATATGCATATGTGATTTTTGAATTAGTTTAGTCTATGGGGAATATGTTTATATATTGTGAATTTGTGTATTACAGTATTTATTAAAATTGTTGAGAATATGTGAAATATTGTGAATTTAATTGTGAATATGTTTATATATTGTGGAAATATATGATATCATTTTGAATAAATTTGTGAACTTTTATTGAATATGTTAGGAATAATTTATTAAAGTACGCAATATGTCATTAATTTAATTTTTATGTGTATTTTTTTTAAATGTTACTTATTTTGCAGCATTTTTTTTATCAAATGAGTATATGAGGTCAAGACAGCAAGAGTTGGAGTCTTTCTTGGAGCAACAGTCTGATTTAGAGATGTGTTTGTAGGAGCAACAGAGAGACCAAGAGGAAAGAATATGTAGTGAAGTCTAAGAACAAGTGCAGAGGGAGATGAGAGTCCAGATAGGGCATGTTATGTCACTACAGTAAAATCACGGTGGGCGAGGAAAGAAGAAGAAATGAAATCAATTCAATTTTCTCATTATGTAGAACTTTTAATATCTAATTTTGCAACTATATAAAACATTGTTAGTTGTTAATTTGGTGGTGTAATATGATGATGCAATTTGTATATTTTTTAATTTTATGAAAATAGTATTTTTGATCTATACGTTCGAATGTATATAACAAACGTTCGAATATTGGTTCACATTAGAACTAACGTTCAAACGTAATTACACAAAATTACGAAATAACGTTCGAATGTAAGATCCAACATTCGAACATATTCACTCTCAAAACAAACGCAACGTTCAAATGTTTTGTTTGACGTTCCAACGTAAATATGATACGTTCGAACTATAACAAATGAACGTCAACTTTTTTCATTCGAATATCAATCGGTTTGGTTAACGTTCGAATGCTCTATTGGACGTTCGAACTTTACATTTTGTGACAGATTTCAACCGTCACAAAAAATCCCACGTTCGAACATGTCATCAAATGAAAGACCTCCAACTGTCACTAAAAATATTTTTTGTGATAGTTGAATAGTAAACTGTCACCAATTGTTTTTTGTGACACACATTAGGTGACGGTAGTCGTGATGGTTTCAAACCGTCACCAAATATCTTTAGTGACATTTTAGTCATTTTTTGTGACGTTTTCCTTTGTCACAAAAGACCAATTATGTTGTAGTGAATGTCAATGTGGTATAGGTAAATTGTCCTCTCGGATGCTGATTTAAATATAGGAATAAATTTATATATAAGCTTCTTAATTTAGTAGCACATAAAATACACTGTTGATGTAGAAAACTCATGCTACATCAACTTAGATAAAATAGTATATATTGAGATTTTATTTTTTTGTAATAAATAGTATGTTAAACACCCAATTTACAATAGTATATATAACCTCGTAAGGATTAACACCATACTCTTTATGCATTAAACCCCCATGTTTTTCTTTTGTATATAGTATATTCCTTTATTGGAACTTTTTTTTTTTTTTTCTAAAGAGTTAGGGACACATGTCCAAAAGTGACCAATTCCTAGATTTATTAAGAAAAACCCTCACTTACGGCGGAGGAATACCAAAATTACATAAGAGGCAAGAAAAGAATTAAAAATTACATGCCTATAAAGAACATCCTCACCATAACCAAGAACACCAAACCAAAAATAGCAAATTGACATCTCAACAACTCAAATGACCTCTCAAATAAGGCAAAGACAATTTATCCGTGTGAATCAAACCTTTAAGAAATTTTGGACACTATCCCTCAAAAACTTGTAATGTTTCCCTCTATTAATGATATTGGTTTTCCTACAAAAAAAAAAAAAACAGTAAAAATAAAAATTATTTGCCAAATCAATGTTAGTACTCAAGACGCTTTTTCCCTTTGTTAGCGAAATCAATGATCAAGACCCGAATATTAATAGAAAACACATTTTTCTCTTATAAGTTTCTTTTATATAAACTTATAAGTTTGTTCCTAACAAGGAACTATAATTAAAAGAAGATTAATGCAAATATTGCTAGCTAGAGTACTCATCCTAACAATATATATATGAACCGCGTCATGAGTCTCTAGGAGTACAAGATCAGTCTCACAGTATAGGAAAAACATACGGCAACTAACTGATCATTTCTATTCCTTTTTTTCTTTCCCAACCACAAGCTAGGCTATAATTCAAATCTTGGTTGAGTTCTCTTAAGATATTGTTACATATGTGGTTCTCAAGCTTCTAAAAGTATCTGGTGAAAAAATAAGACATACAATTCGATTTATAAAACAAGAAATTGGAAACTTTTGAAATGGTCAAAATGCATGTTTTAATATGTACAAGTATTAGCATTGGCCTCTTAGTACTCCTTGTCGGAAGTTCTTTGGTGTATTGGTTACTACAGAAAAGAAAGCTCATTAAACTCAAAGAAAAGTGGTTCCAACAAAATGGTGGCCTAATGTTACAACAAAGACTTCCAAATCAAACAGGGTCCATGGAGACAACGAAAGTCTTCAGCACTGAAGAACTTGAATGGGCAACTGACAATTACAACAAAACTAGAGTCCTTGGTCAAGGAGGCTACGGTGTAACAGCCCGTAAGAAATTCAATGGTGGAATTTCTATAGACATTAGAAACCTCGTGAAAACCCCATAAGTTTTTACGAATCGGCTAATCGCATAAGTTCTAGTATGTCAACATAATTAGTTTTATCACTCACTATGGTGCTAGAAATGTGATTTTATTTGTTTGAGGTAGTTAGAAGTGTCAGATTACGTTATAGTTTACGCCACTAGACTCAGTTGAATATTTAGGATTTTTCAGTACTAAGTTTATTATGCACTTTTTTGGAGTGAATAGTAACCTCGATAAGCGTACTAAGTGCAGTGGTTTCAAAATCACAGTGTGAAATGTCCAAATTAGGTTAGAGAAGTTTTATTTGGACACTTGGCAAGATCTTAACCACACATAATGAATAGTATTAGATACTTGGCACAAAGAGAAACCATTAGATGGATTTGTGAAGGAAATCAATGTGTGAGATCATGCCACCTAAGCAAAACAGTTTTTTTTCATCTGATCAACCAAATTGAGTTAGATGAAGAGGGTTTCAACCCTAGTAAAACCCTAAATGGTTGGAATCCTTTTGAAACCCCAAAAACTTGGTTGAAACCGAAACCCTAAACGGTTTCCCCAAACCCTAAAGTTGGCATTCAAACCCTTTTTGATCCAATTTCTAGTATTGTGTTTAATCACTTGATTAAATCACTTTCACATGCTATTAATTTCTCAAATTCCTATTATGACATCTTTATCCAACATTTTAAACCTTAGAAATTTGATTGGGCCAAGAAAAATTGGATTTGGGCTTGATAGCATCTCAAACCCTAACCAAACCCCCTTTAAACCCCAAATTGAAGCCCACTTGGTTGAGGCCCACTAAGGCCCACTAAAGCCCACGAATTTTGGCCACCTTGGCATAGCTTCTTGGAGAAATTTCCTCCCCCACTTGGCAGACCATTCATTGCATCAAGTTGCACTCATTAATATGGAGGAACCCACCCCATCAAGTCCCATGTCTCATAGCCTTTGTAAGTTGTCTTTTGCCCCCCACTATCCTCTACATTATGTCACATGTCTACACCTCCACTCAATGATCATTAAGGTCCAAATATTCTCCCTACAGAAGTCTTGAGTCGTGCAAGACACACTTACTTCACTTTAATCATTTCTTCACCCCGTTCTTAGAGAGAAACCCAAAAGAGCTCTCTCGGGCAGATTTCTGGGTCTTTTTGCGTGGAGTTTTTCGACCCTTTGTAAGTATTTTCACACGATGACTCCTTCATAAAAGTTGTTCCTCTTTGAGTCTAGTTTCCGTAGATGTATTTTTCGTATCATTCCATGGTCATTTGGTCGGTCAAAAGTATTTTTAACCATGGAAAGGTCATTCTGGGCGTGAATCTGGAGAGTGTGTTATGTTTTGGAGTTTTTGACCAAGCTAATGGATATATCTTGGTCCGAAAATTTTATGGAGTGTTCTTAGAATGTGTTTAAGAGTTTTCATTGAGGTTTTGTTGCATGAATAAAGATTTTGATGATAGATTTTATTAGATCTAGAAACATGAAAACTGGAAGTGACAAAACAGTTTTTATTTGGATAAAGTTTGAATATTTTGAGGTTTGATCTTACTCTAAAGGCTTTGATATTTTTATATGATGATCCTAAGTCTCTTATTTTCATGTTAGGATGTTATTTTGGAGATATTTAGTATTAGTTTCAAAGATATGATTTTTCTATGCAAGAGAATTTCGGTTAGGCCTAAGATTTGATGTTTTTAGGTTAGATCCATGTTTTATTGGGTTTTAGCCATGTGATTTTAATTTTGATGGTTGGATATTCTTTAGGACACGTTTTTAAACCATGTGATACTTTATTTCAAAGATCTCACCTTCTTAAGCCATTGATCAAGAGATTTATCAAAGCTAGTTAAGAAAAAGTTTCTGTTTTTGGACTAAGTGTAAAATCAAAAACTCCAAGTGTTATTTTTGTGATTTTGGTGACTTTAGTTTGATGATTTAAAGCATGGTTTATCTGAGGATGATGTTATGAATATGTTAGAAGTAAGATTAGATTTTTTGGAATTCTTGGAGATGTTTTGATTTAAGGACAAAGCTTGTGATTCAAGTGTTTTGATCTTTTTACAAAAAAGTTTGGTGTTGATTATTAGCTTTTTCTAAATGGATGTTTCAAGTATGGTTTTAAACTTAGGATTGGAAGATGTTTGTTGTAAAATTTTGGTTTAAGCATGAGTTTTGAAGTTGGAAGGAATTGTAACAAAAATCAAGAGAAATGGCCTATGGATGTTTCGGCCATAGTGTGTTTTCCATAGTGTTGTTTTGTTTTAAATTTTTTTCTGAGTTGATATTTGAGTTTAGAACAAAATTTACATGAGGAATGTAAATTTTGGAAATTTTTGGAGTTAGGATATGAAATCCTTAAGTTATGGGTAAAATGGTCGTTTTCCCACATGTAGAGGGTAAAATGATAATTTTACTCTAAGATAACTTGTTTCCATGTTTCTAATTGTTAGTAATTAAATTTCTAACTTTTAGAATGACCTTTTACAGTTTCTCGTATATCGCACTTTATTCTCGTAGAACGTGACAATCGAGGTAAGTTAGCCTCTAACTTACTATCAGTTTATTGTGTATGTGTGATGGGTAAGAGAACTACAATTTATGTATGTATGTTATCGTATATGCCATGTCATGCTATGTCATTACATGTTTATCTGCTACGTATGATTTAATCTCTCATGAATAATTATCTGTTACATAATCTTTTCTATCATACAATGATGTATGTTATAAGTATGCCATGTTAAGTATGCCATGAAATGTTATGATTAAATCATATTGTGTCATTTACAAGTATACGCCATGTTAGAAAAGTATATGATATTAATTAATATCTCATGCATTAAGAAAGATAAGACATGTTATGTTACGTATAATACGTGGGGCCACAACAACTGTGGAGTACGTATTATATTTTATGTTACGTGAATACGTGGGGCCACAACAACTGTGGAGTACGTATTATATTTAATGTTACGTATATACGTGGGGCCACAACAACTGTGGAGTACGTATTATATTTTTATGTTACGTGTATACGTGGGGCCACAACAACTGTGGAGTACGTATTATTTTTTATGTTACGTGTATACGTGGGGCCACAACAACTGTGGAGTACGTATTATATTTTATGTTACGTGTATACGTGGGGCCACAACAACTGTGGAGTACGTATTATATTTTATGTTACGTGTATACGTGGGGCCACAACAACTGTGGAGTACGTATTATATTTTATGTTACGTGTATACGTGGGGCCACAACAACTGTGGAGTACGTATTATATTTTATGTTACGTGTATACGTGGGGCCACAACAACTGTGGAGTACGTATTATATTTTATGTTACGTGTATACGTGGGGCCACAACAACTGTGGAGTACGTATTATATTTTATGTTACGTGTATACGTGGGGCCACAACAACTGTGGAGTACGTATTATATTTTATGTTACGTGTATACATGGGGCCACAACAACTGTGGAGCATGAAGTATGGGGCCACAACAACTGTGGAGCATACACTACGTGAGACACAGCAATTGTGACACGTAGAATACGTGGGGCCACAACAACTGTGGAGTACGTATTAAGTCAAGTTTCAGATCAAGTGCATGATAAGTCAAGTTTCAGATCAAGTTCATGTTTTGTTATGTACACGTACATGTTATGTTCATGATCAAGTTATGTTCCAAGTTCATGTTCACATCATGTTAAGTTCACGTTTACAGTATGTCTCAAGTTCACGTTTATGTCATGATATGTTCAAGTTTATGTTATTTTCAAGTTCATATTTATGTTATGCATGTTTACGTTCATGCTACATTTCAAGTCCATGTTATGTTTTAAACTCAAGTTCATGTCATGTTAAGTCAAGTTCAGTTCACGTTTAAGTTCTGGTTATGTCATGTTATATGTCAAGTTATGCTATGCTTATGTACGACTTTACTTATGCATTTATGCTTTTACTGCCATGCATGCATCTTTAACCTGTGTGTGAGTTTTATGTTAACTTACTGAGATTTGTAATCAAATCTCACTGTGGTAGTCCCAACTACCATTCCCCCCGAATGGTAGATCTTGTTACAGGACCCAAAGAAGAATTGGAATCTGACCATCTGAATACGGTCATCTAGGCTACGGTGCGATGTTGATGATGGTATAGTATTTAACTTGGGTTAATGCTTGTACTTTTGGAGTTGTATCTCAAGTATTCTTTTGATCACAACCATTTTGGACTAGTGTAGTGATCACGGCTTTTTAGTATGTTTTTATGTATGAAATATGTTTCAAGTATTTGGGATATTTTTAGTTTGGTGCATAGTATTGCTAAAGAAAAAAAAAAAAAATTATCCGCTGCGAATATTGCATAATGCTAGATGCATGTTAGGAACATTGCATCTTATATGTCATGAACGGGGGCAGGTAACCTTGTGTTGCATGTCTCGACGCTTCAAATGTCCGTTCAATCCCAAGCGGAATTTGGGGGCGTCACATACGGTGTTGTTTATAAAGGAATATTGTCAGATAATAGAGTGGTTGCGATTAAAAAGTCCAAAATTGGGGATCAAAGCCAGATTGAGCAATTCATAAATGAGGTGATTTTGCTTACTCAAATCAACCATAGAAATGTGGTTAAACTATTAGGTTGCTTTTTGGAAACAGATGTGCCCATGCTAGTCTATGAATTCATCACAAATGGGACACTTTCTGATCATCTTCATGATAAAAGTCGGTCATCCTTACTCTCATGGGACAAACGTCTTAAGATAGCAATAGAAACTGCAGTTGCCCTTGCATATTTACATTATGAAGCTTCTATGCCAATTATACACCGAGATGTAAAAACTGCAAATATACTTTTGGATGAAAACCACACAGCAAAAGTATCAGACTTTGGAGCTTCAAGAATTGTTCCTCTTGATCAAACACAATTAACTACTTTGGTGCAAGGAAAGTTTGGGTACTTGGACCCAGAATACTTCCATACTAGTCATCTTACAGATAAAAGTGAAGTCTATAGTTTTGGTGTTGTTTTAGCAGAGTTATTGACAGGTAAAAAGGTTATTTCTTTTGATAGGCCTGAGAGTGAGAGAAATCTAGTAACATACTTTGTTTCTATGGTAAAAGAGGATCGCTTAGTAGAAGTTCTTGATGACAACATTCACAATGGAAGTAATGTTGAGGAACTAAAAAAAGTTGCTAATGTTGCAAAATGATGCCTAAGTGTTAAAGGAGATTATAGGCCTACTATGAAGGAGGTGATGGTGGAGCTGGATGGTTTGAGAGTTCAGGGAAAGCAAGTACGCAAGGAGGCTAATCTCAACACAAAAGAGAATGAGTATTCGTTTAGTGCATCATCGGCACACTCTTTAAGCATTGATGTTGGGGTTGGCTATTCTTCCACAAGTATTATTGATAGCATGGGAAATCAAGCACTAAAACCAACAGATGATGGCAGATAATCCATTAGTCATGATTAAACCACAATCAGCCAGCATCTTCCTCCAAGTCAATGAATGATGGTAGATTTCAGTCTCTTTGCATGCAGTGTTCAAGTTTTCTCCATATAGATCTTTCTGTGTGTTAAAAGTTTTCTCTCATGGTTTGCTTTGTATTATTGGGAGCTTTTGTATGTATGAGTGAGCAAGTCCAATACTGCATAATTAATTACGTGTCCGCTTTGAGGGTCCTTTCATCATGTGTGTTCTAAGTTTTTATTTGTGAATTATGGATAGATTAATTGTGACTTAAATATTAGTGTTTGGTGTTGAGAGAATTTATACTTACTATAATTTTTATTTTATTTATTTATTTATTTTTATATCTAAACATGATTAAGCACAAAAACATCAGAACATGAAGTACTTTTCCCATTAGTCTTCATTTTTAAAAACACATCTCTAAAACATTGTCCATTTTTCAAAACATATTTCCTAACAGCCCCAAGATGGGCGATGCATAGGGGCATGCATGACTATCATTGAATGTAGACAGGTGAGAGCCATAATTATTTTTCAAAAATATATATGATTAAAAAATAAATTATAAAGAATTGTGTCCATGAGCTGTCTAGGACACTTTTAAGCACTTGTGAAGACAGAGTAGAAGAGAACATTATCTTCTTGAAAAAATTCTATAGGTTCTGGCCATGGGCTTAGTCTCCAAGCTTTTGCAATTAGTACCATTGATTGAAATGTTGATACTCGTTGCGATGATGGTGGCGTACGTGGTAACATGCAGCAGCTCAAGCCATATTTGGTTGCGACAAGTGTGGGGATGTAGAAATTCTATTTCCCAAACAATGTGAGATTCTCTATATCACCTATAATTTTTGGCCTTATCATATAGGGTATCACAATCTCTCCCGGCCCCTTAAATTCCCGATGTTCTCATTGGGCAAGTTCACTATAGGTGGAACTGCTCAAGTCCCATATTTTTAGCTGAGATATAATTTGATACCATTTGTAATGTCTCAATAGAATGTCCAAATCACATGGCTCATACTCCAAAAGAATTAGTCAATACATAATACAATTGAAACCCCATTGAAACATTATAAAGAGCAAAAATTTATCATTCCCAAATAGCATGGGACACTATACACCACCTACCGTTATCCTTATCATATAGGATATCACAAGTTGAGTTGAGTAAAGACTACTTCTTAGATGATGATGATAATAAGAGCTTTAACATCACTTGTGATGGCTTTGATCTAATATCAAAGACATATAATGTCAATGTTACAAGCATATCCATTGAAGCACATGAGATGCATCATGTCCTGTAGCTTGTAGCTCGAAACTATTACAGTGAATCGGGTGCACTCCAACTCAATATTCCAAGGAGGTTAACGCAACCCTATTCACCATTTCTAAAACCAAAAATCAGTTCACAATTCTTGGCTGTGACACTATTGGAATTTTGGGTGGGTAGCAAATGGGAGAAACGTCGTACTGGACCGATTGCGTATCTAAGTGTAACAACCTTTGGAATGTGGTCAACGACTCTTGCTTCGGCGTCGAGTGCTGCAACGTAGAGTGTCCAGATGGATTGCAGTATAAAGATGTGCAAGTATTTTGCTCTGATAATCACACACACACATACATATATATACATATATTGGTACTCCAATACCTACACACACGCCTATGATTTATTTGTTGAATAAGGGAAGTTCAACTTCTTCACGAATTACCTTAATTAAGAATCTGCCATACAAAAGGCTTCCAATATTGGTGCTTGATTGGACAGTTCTTTGTGATGAAAATGATCATTTACAATGAGAATGAATCTTTGATAAGGCATGAATAAGCAACAATAATTTTTTTTTTTGGATGCCACTCGACCTTGAATACAAATATACAATTCATTAATTGATTGAAAATGTGCTTTGAGTGGCCCTTCTGTAGCGCCACTAACAAGAGAGACTTAATTCCTTTCGTTTAAAGGGACAATTTGTCTTCTTGAGATAGCTAGATCGGAAAGTCGTGATCTTTTTTATTTTTTTTTTAATAGAAACGACCATCTTCATTCAAGATAAATAGTTATAGACATTTATCCAACATTAAAGTTTGAGAAAAAAAAGTCTAGAATATAATTTCACCACATCTCAATATTTTCAACTCTCTAAGTATTACGAGCAAGCTGATGAACTGCCCTATTATCCTCTCTATACACATGGTAAAAGAACAACTATCATGCACTTCGAAGTCATGATCAAAACAACTACACAAATTCTACACTTCGAAAGTCGTGATCTTTGATAGCACTTAAAGGAATCTAAGTCATGCAGGTTGATAAATCTAACGGCTTCCCTTGTTTCGGCCTATTTATATAAAATATTTTAAGAAGTGATCAAATTTGTTAATAACAGGATCCTAAAACAAGAATAGGAAAAGTTACTTTACCATATATATGATCAAGCACGTGCCTCTATCCACTATCGACAACTGTGGCCAAAGGGTGGATCTGAAGGCATGTATTGATCGAAAGGAAATAGAATATTGAAACTTTTGTTAAAAACGACTTGTATGACCACCTCTAGCCGTCATACTAGCCGTCATAATTGACCGCCAGTAGCCGTCAATTATGACGGCCCGTAGTCGTCATAATTGACCGCCCGTAGCCGTCATAATTGACCGTCCTTAGCCGTTAATTATGACTGCCCGTAGTCATCATAATCTACCGTCCTTAGCTGTCAATTATGACGGCCAAGACCTCCTTTGTACTCCTATATATATGGGTATCCTTCAATGCTTTTATTATGGAATTCTAAAACGCTTCTCTCTCATGTTCAAGATCTCTCTCTCTTTCCTTCTCTCTCTCTTTGTCTTTCGCTCTCTCTCTTTTCATTAGTTTTATAATACATTATCAGCACGAGGTTCTGTTGATTCTGAAGCTAGTGGTCTTCTACTTCAAGTAATTTTTTCAATATATTATTTGCAATCTCCAAAGTGAGTATTAAAGATTATATTCCTTATTATTACTTGATAAAATTCTATGTTTATTCACATAGTTTATATACAAGTTCTATTTTTTTTTTTTTATACTTGTTATGAATTATTGATGATAAGATTCATCTTGGAATAGAAATTGAGTATCCCTGAAGGATCGCTAAACCAATAATTTTATTGAGTATCTCATAATAAAAGATCTATTGATTCTGTGAGATAGTTTAAATGAGTAATACGTATACCAAAAGCTCATTATGATTAATGCACCTAAAGTTGCATAATTGAATTGTGTAGAGAAAAGTCACTAAAGAATATATGTTTAAAATGAACGCCTCGAATGTGCTCCTGAAGTAGCAATATCGAGTGTAAAAATTCACAATATATTCTAAATTTATATATGGTCTTCTAGTGGCTAAGCAAAATAATGGAATTTTGTTAAGAAATCATTAGTCACGTCCTACTAGTTTCACATCATTCCCTGAAGTGAATGGTATTGGATTTATATCATTCTTAGAAGAGAATGGTGCATTTTTCAAAGAAACCAAGAGTTTGGACGTGATAATGAATATCTTTATAGTACTTCTATGATTTTGAGCCAGAAGCTCGTATTGGAAAAACTACCAGCTTTCTCTTTGAGATGATATTATACAACTATTGAATCAAATATTATGATGCATAAAAAATGATATGATTCAAAATATTTGTATGCTTTTTATGATTATCTTGATCATCCGAAATCAATTACAATAATTCGAATAATTTTCATATGGACGTCTATAAAAGAACCAGAAGATTCTTTTACTATAAATTCTTCCCACCATGAGCAGAAAGAAAAATTTGCTAGAAGCAAATAAAATGAAATAATTCAACATTATCTTGATTATCATAGGTGAACTGGAAGTTCAAATGATAATTAATTTATGGATGCAATAAGATAAAAATGTCTCATATTCTAGCTGCTAAAATCCAAGCGAGGATTGAAGTCCTCGTAGGACAATTAAGAAATTTAGTAGTCTAATGAACATAAGACATGTCTAAAAGCGTGTGAGACCTATTGATACAAAAGATAAAGCATCCCGAAAGAGAAAAGTACAAAGAAAAGAAATTGGTGCTCCTGAAGAGGCCGTACTCACAAAACAAGCAATAAGATCAATCCAAACTTTCTATACAAAATTCTCTCATAATAAAAACTCTTGAAGAGTATAATACTCCTGAAGAGTACCTCCTGAAGAGAATTTTCATGAAACAACTTCCCTTGAAGAGGGACAGGTACCTGAAAATAACGAGATCTCGATACTTTTCATGAGTATTGGAGAAATTGTGGATAGAAATAAAACCGTTGTCGATGTGACGCCCCCAACTCCCACGTACGGCCACGTGGAAGTCGAGACGTCGGAATGATGACAATACGGTCATACATCCCATCGCCAAGTGTCCAAAGTGTGTGCACATGGAAAATGTGTACAAATAAAAACACGCAGAGGGTAGATAAGTCATAAACTAAGTACCAGAATTTTTCTTAGTTTCATACAAACCAGTTCAAAACATACATAATAAAACATTACCAGTTCAACATCGTCTCAAATCCAAATACACGCTAATAAAACATCGTCAAATAAAATATAATTAAAGACCGTCCAGCTACCCTTCCGGCGGAGCCGCCTCCTCGGGCTCAGCCTTCTCCTCATCAAGATCTGCATCAAAATTTACGGTGCCAAAAATGGTGCCGCAGGTAAGTAAAATCCAAACAACGCAAGATAAAAACATATTACAACCAAAACAATATGCATGAAGTATGCCCAATGCACATGTCCCAAAAACCATATTTTTTCCACGCACGCCAAAAGTCCCATTTGGCCCAAACCTTTTCTTTAAATCATTCATCGCCATTATCCCAAATAATGGCCCAATAACCAGTCTCAAAACTATTTTCCATTTTTCCTTAATCGAATGCACTATGACCTCCCCTAGGGGTCATCCGCAAGCCCTGGCTCTTGCCACACCGCAAATAACGACTACGCGTGTGACTCCATAACAAGCAATGCCCAGTTCCGCGCCCTGCGCGTACGTAGCCAAGCATCCTCTAGCCCCCGCCAGCAAAGGGGCCACGGAGTCGGTGAGTAGGGCGATGCCCAGTTCCGCGCCCGACGCGTACGTAGCCAAGCATCCCCTAGTCCCGCTCCCGTCGTCACCCAGCGACAACTCAAGGGACGTCACTCAGTATATTACGCTCCCGAGTGACCAGAGGAGCTCCACCGAGATTATACCCCATCTCGGCTTGGGGTCGTGATACACACGCACCCAAAAACCATTTAACTCATGAGAAACCCATTTCCAATAAAAAGCACATGATCATGTATGCACAATATCATGCAATTAAAATCACATAAAATAACCAACACATCCCAAACATCAATAACAACCCGTAAACAACTCATTCCTCAATTCCAACCGACCCCCGACTCCTCGGACTCAGTCCGGAATAACCAACCAGATCACAATAAATTATTGTAAAAGCAATAATACATTTAAATCTAAAACGAAGTTTGGAAAATACTTACAGCGCTATATATTATTTTTAGAAGGATCGGCGTGCAGCAAACGGCGAACGAAACGCAACGTAACATTGCAAATGCCCACTTTTGAACGGGGACAAACCAAGACACCAAATTGATAGGGAATGGTCTAGGGATGTTTATGAAGCTAGTGGAAGCGAGCTTTGGCCGTGGCTGGTGGCGAAAACGCAGGTAGAAGGCAAAAATGGGTAAATCGGAGTTGAGCTCGTAGGAGCTGCTCCGGCGACAGATCTAGGCCCGAAATGGGTGGGTTAGGTCGGCAAGAGGTGGGGGAAGAAGTGGTGAAGAGGTGGTGGCCGGAGGTGGAGCGACGGGGCCCGAAACAGCAAAAAGCCGTGCTGCTTAGATGGGCTGCTGGGGGTTAACGGTTGGCTGGATGGAGGAGATTTTCGGTGGAGGTGTTCACTGGCCGGAGGGGGACCGAACTACGGTGGCTGTGTCGGCCACGTCGCCGGTGAGCGGCAGGTCTGGGTGGTGAATAGATCAGCGACGGGAGAGGGGAGAGAGGGAGTTCGTGCGTGAGCGGGAAGGAGGAAGCAGAAAAAAAAAAAAAAAAAAAAAAAAAAAAAAAAAAGAAAAAGAAAGAAAAAGGAAAAAGAAAAAGAAAAAAGAGAAAAGAAAAAGAAAAGATGAGGCAAAAGAAATGAGGTCCAATCCTCACCCCCGGACTCCAAAAACTTATCTGCCGAAAACAATTTTAAAAACATAAAACGACTAAAATAAATTAAAGACAACATCAAATAAATTAAAAACTAATTAAAATACATTAATTTAAAATAAATAAACCAAAATATTAATTAAATTAAAAACACTCCTTCAGTGAAAATATACGTAAAAACGGGGTATCACAGTCGACAACGTATTTTCATATAAGATGGCACTTGACATTATCAGAAGTAATGAAGAAAGTGAGCCAAGAACCGTCGAAGAATATCGACATAAAAATATTGGCCAAAATAAAAAGAAACAATTCCTACAGAATTGTTATCACTAGTAAAATGTGATACATATGGACTTGTAGTCCAGACACCTAAAAGGTAATGCTTGTTGAATTGAATATCAATGGGTATTTGTTTTAAGGAAATGAAAATGTGATATATAAATCACGAGTCGATTTCTCGCAGAAATAATATTGATATGCTTTTGAAGTTGATGAAATTATATTAAAATTTTTATTAACTTGATAGTTACGGACTGTTTGGGTATGCATGATTAACTGCATATTTATATGGATCACTAGATATAAAATGCATGAAGCATATAGTCCTGAAGTACTTATTATATCAAATTTCAAAAATTCTTATATGATCTAAAACAATCTAAATGCATGTTGAACAACCTATTTTCATATATTTTCAGTATCTAGATTAGTTTTTATTGTAGTTTATATAGATGATTTAAATGTCATTGAGGCTCCAGAGGAGCTCATGAAAATAGCACATATTTGAAATATAAATTACAAACCCTTTCGGCTTTAAGGGAGTGCTGAATGAAAGTTCTGAAATACCATCTCTTAAATGCAATTAGTATTTTAAATTCATATTACGGTTTTGTAACAAATGTCCATTATTAAAGGAGAAATAAAATGGAGCACACAGAACATCTACCAAAAGATAGAAACACAATATGAATATTTATGAAATATCATTTTATTATCTCGAAACAAAATTACGTAAATTTGAGGATATTCGCCTCATTCTTTAAACGATCTTACTCTTCAAAAATTTACATGGCATCCATGTTTAAAGGAGTAGGTAATCGAAAAGAAGAGTTAAGCAAAGATTTTAAATTCTTATTCTCTTACTTTATTGCTCATATCTTCATGTTGGATTCCAGAAGAAGTCGCTGAAAGATAGAAATTTTCTCATTGCGTTTGTCAATATCATAAGTTTTGGATTGTAGTCGCTGAGAAAATGCGACAATGATTGATGAGTATCAGGTACCGAGACTCACAAGCTCGTAGATAGTATCAACATCTGACTTATTAGTTAGATCATTATTGTATTGCATTATAGCACCTACGGTAGAAGCAGAAACAACTGGTGAACAAAGTGTAGAATACCTCATATATTGGTTACGAGAAGATTGTTGGGTCATTGTAGAGTAAGAATGCAGAGAGAGATTGCAGAGTAAGAATGTAGACTAGTTACAGAAAAGTAAAAAAGATGGAATGCGAATGAAGATGAGCTGAATATTTCTTTTATAGAGAAAATTATGAAAGTAAGACAAAATTATATATATTGATAGAGGATACGTTAAACACAGATATCCTATAGCTATTTACTAGGTGGTGAAATTAAAAGCAGCTTGCCCCTACTCTTTTAGAAGTTTGACTTTTTCAGATATCCGCGACGAGATTATATGCAGCTTGTCCTTATTCTCTAAGTATTTGAATTTCTTCAAATATCTGTTGCTGCTGACCCTAAGTATCACGGGCATACTATTTTAGCACCTTATTCTCCTCTTTCAATTTCTTGTTCTTACGACTCTGCGCAGAGAGCTTATAACGCAATTAAGATATTTGATTATTGAGTTGGTTGACCTCATTCATTTTAGCTAATAACCTCCGAGACATGGTCATACCAGAGGCAAAATATTGAGCACTAAGAAATCTTGATTCTGAAACGACATCAGAATAAATCATTCCAGAAAAATGAATCTCTGCTCCTATCATAAGAGCAACATCCTCAGGTGAGTAAAGGAAGGACAAAGCATCTCTATTGCTTCACAGCGTCCCTCGTGAAGCATTTCTCTATAAGAGACAAGAGATTTAGCATCATAGCCCTATGGCGCCTGACAGCTACAGAAGAGCTATAAAATTCTGCAGTGCTTGTCTGGTTTAAAAAGGTGGCCACCGTTTTTGTTGAATATGGAGGTTGGCTGCTTAATTTTGATGACTTCTCCACTAACTATGTTATTTACAAGAACTCTAGAAGAGCACAACTCCAGAAGAGTAGTGAATTTAATGTTAAAACAATCTTGAATCAATATGGTGAATTTGTTTACCAAAACATTACCAACTGCATCATTTAAAGAGTTGGTATACAATATTGAGACGCATCAACCAAAGACCTTTCACTATAAAGTCTTGAATAACTTTTATATGGACAAAGCTCATCCCTGAGTACTCTAATGGTTGTTCGATCATTTGATGTGCAGATAGACCCATTTCATCCTTGTGAAGACGATGAAATTCTTGGTCTTGAAATACCTTTATCTCGGTGTAATTAAAGCCCTGCTATATCTTGAAAATTGCACTCGACCTGATATTCCATTTTCAGTTAATTTACTTGCAAGATATAGTTATGCACCAACTCGAAGACATTGGAATGATATTAAACATGTCATTCATTACCTCCGAGGTACGATTGATATGGAATTATTCTATCAACATGGATCAAGTCTACAATTAATTGGATATGCGGATGCAGGTTATCTTACAGATACACACAAAGAGATCATTGTAATTCATGAGAAGAAATATGAAATTGATGTCAAGCAGATACGATCAAGTGATAATTTGGCAGATTTATTCACTAAGGCATTACTAGCCACAACATTTAAGAAGATTGTGTAGAACATTGGAATGTGAAGACTTCAAAACCTATCATATTGCACTTTTCAGGGGGAGTAAATGTTTTGAATACTAGTGCTGATTGTACTCTTTTTCCTTCGCCAAGGTTTTTTCCCATTGGGTTTTCCTTTGCAAGGTTTTAATGAGGCAATCCTAAAGCGCTTGGCGATATACATGAATATTGTACTCTTTTTCCTTCGCCATTGGTTTTTTCCCACTGGGTTTTTCCTTGGCAATGATTTAACGAGCCATATTCTTTATATGTGGTCATCCAAAGGGGGAGTGTTATAAACCGACTTGTATGACCACCTTTAGCCGTCATACTAGCCGTCATAATTGATTGTCCTTAGCTGTCAATTATGACGGTCCGTAGCCGTCAATTTTGACTGCTCGTAGTCGTCATAATTGACCGTCCTTAGCCATCAATTATGATGGCCATGACCTACTTTGTATTCCTATATATATGGGTATCCTTCAAGGCTTTTATTATGGAATTCTAAAACGCTTCTCTCTCATGTTCAAGATCTCTCTCTCTTTCCTTCTCTCTCTCTTTGTCTTTCGCTCTCTCTCTTTTCATTAGTTTCATAACAACTTTCAAATTTTGGAAAAAAGAAAAAAATGAGGAGAAAAATGTAATCTAATAGATTAGTGATAGGGAAAAAGTAACGAAATATCATGTAGGTGTAGTATGGAATAACATTATTCATGCCTGCCAGATTTTTTCTGGCTTGGCCCGATGCCTGGCTAACCAGCTTTGTTAACCGGATTCCTCTACCCAGGTGTGGGTAAGGTAGAGTACCTGGTTTCCGAGTTTAAATCCAAACCCGGATATCCCTCTTTGTTAAAATCAAAAAATTAGAAATTATAAAATTTAGCATTTTTCTTTTGAAGTTATACCTTGGACCGGGCACTGGGCTCAAAAATGTATTAGGCCTGTAGACCCCGTGAATCATGATTATATCAGCTCCCCGATCTTTCCCTAATGTTTTTTGTTTAGTGTATTGTGGGAGAGGCGAAAATAAAATGGCCATAAGAAAACATTTCAATCACTCATTTGGTAACATAAGCTTATTTGATAAATAATCTCTAGTTTCAAAAACTAGGATTTATCCAAGTACCAATCACTCACGTGGGTACCTGGGCCAAATTTGAAACCTGGTTCCGGATCTGGGTATACTTAGATGTCCAGATTCAGAACCAGATGCACACTCCTAACATGGAAAGAGTGACAAAAGTTGAGGCAGGTGGCCAGGATGCATGAGAACAAGTGATTGAGGAGCCAATAAAATAGGTGGCTGGTAACATTGTTAATTTTAATTTTAGATAGAGTGACGAATTTTTTTCAAGTTTCTTTTTCTTAATTTTCTAAAGGACAAAGGAGATATTATCCTATGAATAATGCTAAAGTCATTGAAAAATTCTCTCTCGAGAGTTTACTGATTTACTTTTTTTTTTATTTAGTGATTAAGTATTTTTAAAATGATGTTAATTTTTTTTTATTGTTTAAGGAGAGCCTTATCAGTGGGTAGTGTTGGGACCCACTCTCGGTCGTCCTAACACTGCCCTTATCCTATGGAGTAATTTAATTTATTCATGCTCTAGATCTTTAGAATTATAAGATACTACACGTAACTACAGTGTTCTATTATGCCAGTATATATCAATGCATATCGAGATTGGCTTCCACATTAAATAATATATATGAACCAATCACGAACTAGTTTCGACCCTACCACCAATTCATTGAGTACTTAATCCTCAATTCATGTCACCATTTAAATATATGTTCACGCCAAAGTTACCGCATGCATTAATATGCAATGCATAACTCTTACAAGCTGTACACGATGTTCTTTAATTCGGCCATCCAGATTTCCAAATCATCTTCAACATACCTATGGGCACCTTCGATTATCGTTATTAATCATCACCATTTAGGGACCTGAGTTTTGGGATTGGTTCAACAATTAATTAGGAACACAATCTGAACGGCCTACAAAACTCATATTGTTGTGAAAAACTAGGGTTTGTGTCTCACTTGAGCCCACTATCGCACAAGACTCGAAATAACTCACAGGTTGAGCTTCACTCAAGCCAACTGTCTAGCGCACCTCGAGCAAACTCATTGGTTGAGCTTGGCTAGAGGGCCATGTCGAGCGACAATTGAGCAAAATCACGGGTTGTGCCTTTTCTGCTCTCAAAAGAAGCTGCACATGAAACCCAACAATCTCCCACTTGGAGACTGGTTCTCCAAATGCCAACCACTGTTTCCAACCAAGCCCTATCACGGCAGCTCACAGCTCCTACCTTCAAGCTAGAAGACACACTGAAGTCGAGCTTGACTTCAATCTCTCATGTGCATCAACCTCAATTAGCACATCCATTGGGAGACTCGCAACTCCCATTGCACTAGGAGTATCCAGTCCCGAATTGACCCTAGAAACATTAGCCAAATTCCCAAGACTTACATGAGGAATGGCAAAACTGACTCTCTTTTGCTTCCGCATCTAATTTACGTGACCAAGCCTGCCCTTTTGCACTCTTGTGTTTCAAACATATCACTGGACCTTGATGTCAAATACAAAGAGTTAGATCTCTTACCATGTGGCAAGACTAGTGCACCCTTAGTGATCTTCCATGCTCCTCTAGAAAATGCTACCGCATAGCCACTGTCGTCAAGCTGTTTCACAGAGATCAAGTTTTTCTTCAGATCTGGGACATGTTTGACTTGCTGTAAAGCCCACATGCCCTTGTTCATAAGTGTGACGCACACATCATTTACTCCCACTACATCTAGTGCCTCTCCATCAGTCGCATACATCTTCCCAAAATCACCAACAATATAGTTGTGGATGATATCTTGATGTGCAGTGCTATGGAACGAAACCCCTGAATCCAACACCTAATCATCAATCAAACTGTGCACTAAAAGGATTAGGGCATCCTGTATTCCTTCAGCCACTACATTCAAAGCGTCGTTCTCAATAATTTCACGATTTTGGCAGTCTCTCTTGAAATGGCTCTGCTTGCCACAACTGCAGCCTGTGATTTGCTGTTTAGATCTCATTTTGCTCTTACCCCTACTCTTGGAACTTGACTTGTCATGCCTTCTGCCCCAAATGTCAATGTTCAAGGCCAATCTCAAACTCGAGAACTTACCAGAATCTCTTCTACATACCTCTTCAGCAAGGATCATGTCAAGTACGTTGTCGTAGTTCAGCTTCATCTTGTCGGCTAAACTACTCATTACCATCCTTATGGCCTCCCAACTATTTGGCAGTGATGCCAAAAGAATCAACTCTCTAATCTTATCATCAAACTCAATCTTAGCATAAGACAATTGATTCATGATCGTATTAAAGTCATTCTAGTGTTGGGTCATAGACATACCTTCTGACATGTTCAAATTGAAAAACTTCTTCACAAGGTGCACTTTGTTATTTGCCAACAAATTTTCATACATAACTAACAAAGCCTCCATGAGATCCGAGTGTTTCTCTCCTTAATAACATTGTGTGCCCCTGTTCTGCACAGAGTCAACCGAGCAAGCCCAAGAACCTGACAATCCAATAGATTCCACTCAATATTGTTCATGCTTTTTGGCTTTTTTTCCCAACAATGGAATATGGAGCCTTTTCCCATTTAGAATATTCTTGATCTACATCATCCAATACCCGAACTCGGTGCTGTCTAACTTCTTGATCTTGGGTGCTTTCAATTTGTCACAAGCTATCATTCTCCTTCAGACTTGAACTTGACTCTGATACCATTTGTTGTGAAAACACACACCAATGATGGCAAACAAATAAAAGCAATAATCGCACGACACACAATTTACGTGGTTCGGTAACTTGCCTACCTCTACAGAGATGCAAAAGTTTTTTTTAATTAAGAGGAGGTTACAATCACACAATATCAACTCACTTAGTCTTGGGCTTTTTCTCTCTCACAATATACACTCACTCTTTGCCTCTCTTAGTTCACTCTGAAACTGTTGACTTCTATATCCAAGAAGTCAAAATATTACATATTTATAGAAAACAACACTAGAAACCCTAATTGACAGAAAATACATCATTCGCTCGGGCAGCGTGTCAAGTGCGCCTTGACCGAACAACCAATGAACATTAGCTTGATTAGTGTGTCGAGCACAGCTTGAGTGAACACTAGGTTTTGTGAATTGCTCGAGCACACTGTTGCGTGAGACTTGAGCGAAAACATGGGTTGAGCGTCGCTGGAGCCCCCTGTCGAGCACACTTCAAGACAATTCACGAGTTAAGTTTTGCTCAAGTGCCATGTTGAGCGACAGTCAAGCAAACTCACGGGTTGTGCCTTTTCTGCTCACGAACCAGGCTCCACATGCAACCCAACACATATTTTCTAATCTAAGCTAAATTTTAAGATACCATTAATTTCTAATCCAACCCCAATAATAAAGTGTTGTTAATATCAGATAGCATCAAAGCTAATACAAAAGATTAATTATATATAGGGGCAAGGGTGGTGAATGAATCAACTACATTCTTTCTGTTTATAAGGATTTTAAGCAATTTAAACCATAATATATATATATATTGATGGATTCGTTAGAATACAAACCAGAAATAATTCTAGATCGAAGTTGAAGGAAGTGGCTTATTAATATTCCAAGAAGTTGCTCAAGGGCAAAATTGGCTAGGTAAGGATCATCGTTCACATTCCACAGACCTATAAACTTTGAAGGAAGCTGTCATGATCTTCCTCTCATACGCATGCAATTTACCATTTTAGTTCAATTTTTTCAGTTTTTTTTTTAAGAGAAGAAGGTCACCTATCCATGAGTGACCCCCTCCCAATTTATTAAAAGACCTCACTTATGGCGAAGGATTACCGTGGTAACAAACTGAAAGCCAATGCCAACAACCATAAAGAAAACCATTCTAAACATGCCTATAACCAAAACCAAATGAGAAAGAAACTCAAGCCAACAACGTAAGTAAGGTAAGCCCAGCTTATCTAATCTGATGATACCCTTCAAATGCCTAGGCATAGAAACTTCCCCCTCGAAACTACATGTAAATCCTTCCTCGCCTCAATGAGCCAAAAAATCAGTAGCTTGGTTTGCTTCTCGAAACTGATGCTGAATCGAGAAATTAATACCTTGTAATGCCTCCAAAACTTCCTCCCAAAAATCCCAAAGATACCAAACAAAACAATTCCCAGCGAGAACGCAATCCATCACTACTTGCGAATCACACTCGATTTCCAAAAAATGAAATCCCATAGCTTTACAAAGCACCACCCGCTCTCTAAGGGCTCTAGGTTCAGCCTCATTATTTGTTCCATCACCAAAATAGGCAGAAAAACCCCCGGAAACAGAGCCACCACTATCTCGAATCACCCGTCCTCCACCATAAGTCCCCGGATTCCCTTGACAACTTTCGTCAACATTGAGCTTCACATAGCCAAATGATGGTTTGCACCATGAGACACACCTCACCCATCGACCCTGGATGGGCAGCAAGGGTAGGCCTAAATTCGGTAATAGCCTCTCATCCGAACATGAAAGAGAGTGCACTTCCGTATAGTCCCTTGATAGAACACCCAACCACGTCTTAAGTGAGACCTAGGAGCCTTCAATAGACTCCACACCACCCTTCATCCTAGCTTTGCAACATCTCTGCCAAAGCTTCCAAGTGATAAGACAAGGAAAAGCACCAATGAGCATACCGAGTTGATGGCGAATCTTTTGCTTATTCAAAGTAATTTGCATTTTCCAAGTCATGAGTTCCCCTTTTCTATTTTGAAAGTTCAGAAGTGATCGATATAACCCTCCACTAATTCATGCATTTTATTACAGATCGAGGGTCGAATTAATTAATTTCCTGATACAGATCAATCATGACTTCTCAACAATCCATCCAAATTAATGTCTAATCTTTCTAACACAAAGAATTATAACATGAAAGCTAGACGCCCACAATAACTAATTCTCGAAAGAAATATATGAGCATTAATACATGATGAGATAATATTGGAAGCAAATTTGGAAGAGGTTGAAACTTGGTTAATTGGTGAGACATGCAATGCCTTTGGAGATGGATGATGAATGTTATATCTTCTATAAATGATAATTGCATATCTGGCTCTTGGTGTCTTTTGTTGTAGTTGTTATCTAATTATGTGGTTAGCGAGTCTATAGTTAATTGCTTGTTTTCCACGTTTTTTTTATTTTGGTTTTCTTTTATGTATTTTCACTCTTTTTCAAAGCGTATATAATTTTTATGTACGTCATAATATGGGGTGAATTAAAATTGGGTCTAACTAGTTTGCTAGATTTTAGACAGATTGTAGTTACTAGTAATTTCCATGAACTTTACTTTTAGACGGTGGTTACTTCAAAACTTTATATTTTCGTATCATATATTGTAGCTGTTAATATAGATTTTCTTGTGACTATTTTGATACATTGGTTATTATAGTTTACATTTTAATATCATATTGATAGTTAATACAGTTTTAGTTTGTTTAGGACTTGGTTTGGAATGTTTGTAATCCCAAGTTCTTGCTTTGTCCATAGTATTCCTATGCTAAAAGTGGGAATTTTTAATAAAATTAGGGGTACCATTCCCCTTAAAAATAAAAATATGAATTGTTGTAGTGCTAGCTTGTGCTTTCACACTATCTACTACTTTATTGGCATATTACTGCTCCAAGTTGATATGGTGTTTTCATGCCAAATTGAGTTTTTCCAAAATAAATACAAATATATAATGAATCTCAAACAGATCCTATAGATATCAAGTTCAAATTAATGCCTATAAAAACAAGCTCCAATGCATGCATATAGGCTTATAATCCTCCATGAGTGCAGACAAATTAAAACACCAGTTGATGAAAACTTAGCTAACGAAGAAGCTTAGAACTCTAATTTAAACACTTTCAATGAAAATCCCTTCCCTCCCTATAGCTATGATTAGGACTAGTCAATCCAAGCTCATGATAAATCTTTGAGCAAATTGATCACATCCTAAGGGAATTATGAGTTGAAAGAAGACCTAAACTAGTCTAGTTCACAAGCTCAATCCGCAGACAAAAGTTCTAAATACCTACAATAGTGAGCCATCAAGGGAACGATTAAAGATCGATGCAAAAAGTGGGACTCTTTAGCCTGGCTTACAGAAAAGGGAAAAAAGAAGAAGAAGAAGAGAGAGATGTACGTTTAAAGCTCAGAGTGATATGGAAAGAGTGACATATAAATGATTAGGTAGCTAGTAGGCATATGGAAAAAGCGACAATGGAAGAGCTGGCCAGTAAGATAGGTGGAGAGGATTGTTTATCGTTTTATGGGCATTTGGATTGAGAAGCCATCGCATCTCATCTCATTTCATTATTACAAATTTTTTAAATTTTCACAGAATATATAATAAACAATTTAGTTTTTTCAAATTTAAAAATAATAATTTATCAAACTTTCAATTTTTTATTTTTTGATAACTAGAACTTAATTCAATTGAAAATAGCATCAATACATTAGTTTTTTCAAATTCTTTTTTTTCCTCTTCTCCCGCGTTCGGTCCCCCTCTCCCTCCCGTGCATTGCCTTCCCTCTCTCTCTCCTCACCCACGCGTTTTCCGTCCACCGCCCAGACCCGCCCCTCGCCGGCGATGTGGCTAGTACAGCCACCACCAAAAGAACCCCCTCCCTCCGGTGAACCACCCCACCAAAAATCTCCCCCAACCTTTAACCGGAAAAACACATCTAAGCCGCACAGTTTTGAGCCGTTTTCGGCGCCGTCGCTCCACCTCCAGCCACCACCTCTTCACCACTTCTTCCCCTACCTCTTGCCGTCCTAACCCACCCATTTCCGGCCTCGATCGGTCACCGGAGCAGCTCCCACGAGCTTAACTCCGATTTGCACTTTTTGCCTTCTACCGCCGTTTCCACCGCCACCCACGGCCAAAGCTCACTTCCACTAGCTTCATAAACACCTCTAGACCATTCCCTATCAATTTGGTGTCTTGGTTTGTCCCCGTTCAAAAGTGGGTATTTTGCGACCCACGGCTACAGTGCATTTGCACTGTTACGTTGCTTTCCGCTCATCGTTTGTTGTGCGCCGAACCTTATAAAAATCATATATAGCGCTGTAAGTATTTTCCAAACTTCTTTTTAGATTTAAATGTATTATTGCCTTTACAATAATTTATTGTGATCTGGTTGGTTATTCCGGACTGAGTCCGAGGAGTCTGGGGTCGGTTGAATTTGAGAAAGGAGTTGTTTGTTTGATTGTTATCAATGTTTGAAAAATGTTGGTGCATTTGTATAATTTTATTTGGATTGCATTGTGCACGCATATGCATGTGTTATTTATTGAAAACTGGGTTTTTGAGAGAGACATGTTTTATTGGTAAACGTGAACGTGTGGATTTGACTGGTTGGATTCAGAGGCACGTGTAGGGATGGTGGTAAGCAGGGATGGTGGTAGAGTCTCGCCTGCGATTCCCTCCTACGGTGCACGCGAAGTAGCGATGGTGGTAAGCAGGGATGGTGGCAGAGTCCCGCCTGCGATTCCAGCCTACGGTGCACGCGTAGGGATGGTGGTGAGCAGGGATGGTGGTAGAGTCCCGCTTGCGATTCCCGCCTACAGTGCTATGATGGTTTGGTTAATGGGCCATTTTTTGGGAAAATGGCGAGACTGGTTTTTGGGCCATTATCTGGGATAATGGCGAGGATTGATTTAAACGATATGATTTTGGGCCAAATGGGATTTTGGCGTGCGTGGAAAAATATGGTTTTTGGGACATGTGCATTGGCCATGCTTCATGCATATTGTTTTGGTTGTAATATGTTTTTATCTTGCATTTTTTAGATTTTACTTACCTGCGGCACCATTTTTGGTACTGTAGATTTTGGTGCAGATGTTGAGGAGGAGGAGGCTGAGACCGAGGAGACGGCTCCGCCGGAGGAATAGTTGAGATGGCCTTTATATTTTATATTGGTTGTTGTTGTATTGGTATGTATTTGTATTTAGGATGTTGAACTTGTAATATTTTATTTACACTTGTTTTAAGCTGGTTTGTAATTAAACAAAATTCTGGTACTTAGTTATGTGGCTTTTCTATCTACTGCATGTTTTATTTGAACACATTTTATATGTACACACACTTGTGGCACTTGGCGATGGGATGTGTGACCGTGTTGTTAGCATCCCGACGTCTCGGTTTCCACGTGTCCGTACGTGGGAGCTGGGGGCGTCACATCAGTGTTGCTTGCAGGCTTCAAAATTCCTCCATTATTATCTCACAGAACAACGCCAACTCCAGCTTTCCTCAAATCAGCAAAAACAGCCCCATCAACATTTATTTTAAGAAAACGATCTGGTGGAGCCTGCCATTTAGTTAGCTTTTGTAACTCCCTTGATGTAGTTGCTCGCACATCATTGAATGATTTGTAGATTGACAAAGCATGTTCAGCCGCTTGAACAGGTTGTATAAGATTTTGTTCCATTTGCAACTGGTTTCATCTGTACCATAAACTCCAACAGAGGACAAAAAATATAGTTAACTCAGCTTCACTGCCTTGCATCAGAACCCTTCGCACTGTTTGAATAAAATTGAAAGAAGAATGAAAATGCTTGAACAATGGGAAGAATTTCTACCCTACAATATGAATAGTAGGACAAGTTAGCATAGCATGAGTAATATCATCCTCATGATCCTAACCAAAACAGCATTGAGGCTCGACCTCAACCTTTTTCCTCCTAAGATTAGTAAGCGTTGGTAAAATATCCTTACAAGCCTTCCAAGCAAATGTTTTAATCTTCCTGGGAACTTTCATGTGCCAAATTTTCCTCCAAAGATTTATGTCTTGCACCTGCAAGTTTCCCCATCACCACTGGCCTCACAGTTCTTAATAAGCTTGTAAGTACTCTTAACAATGAACTTGCCATTTACTTCCTTGTCCCAAATCCACCTATCCACACATTGACTTGTTGACAATCGAACCTTTAGGATCTCCTTAGCTGTACTTGGATTAAAGAGAGCTCTAACCAACTGTTCATTCCATGTCCTAGTAGTAGCATCAATTAAACTGTCCACTATTATTTCTTTATCAACAAATGGCCCATTTCTGCTAACCAGAGTAGATTGTAAAAGTCTAGGGCCAGGTAACCAAGGTTCCTTCCAAATCTTCACCAATTCACCATTCCCCACACGCCACCTACATCCTTTAATAAGCCAGCGCCTTACTTCAAAAATTCCCCTCTAGGAATAGGAAGGGTTAGTCCCTAAAGAAACTTGAAAAAATGAACAGTTTTGGTAGTACTTGGCCTTGAATATCCTCTGCAACAAGGAATTCTCATTTTGCAAAAGCCTCCATCCTTGCTTGGCCAATAATGTCATATTAAACATGTGTAAATCTTGAAACCCCATCCCATCTCTAAAATTGGACACATATAATTTCTTCCAACTTAGCCAATGGATTTTCCTCTAATTACTTCTTTGACCCCACCAAAACCTCGCCATCATCCTTTCTAGTTCTTGGTACAAAGTCAGAGGTAATTTAAAGTGGCTCATTGAGTAAGTGGGTATAGATAAGACTACTGCTTTTATAAAAATCTCCCTACCCCCTTAAGAAAGTAGTTTTTCTTTCCAACTCTGCAAATGTGATCACACCCTTGTCTTAATACCTTCAAATGATATGGATTTAGACCTCCCCACAAAGTTTGGCTGCCCTAAATATTTATCATACTGTTGGAAAGTTCTAACACCCAATAAATGCAATAGCTCCCTTTGTTTAATAGCATATACATTTTTAGAAAAAACCATGGTTGTTTTCCATTTGTTCACCTTTTGCCCAAAAATTAACCATCTCATATTCAATTAAGAATCCTTGAATAAATCTAGCTGTTTCAACATCAGCTCGACTAAAAAGTATGCTATCATCAACAAAGAGGAGGTGTGTTACCATTGGTGCCCCTCTACAAACTTTTACACCTATTAAATTCCTCTTTACCTCAGCATCTTTCAATAAGACTATTAAACCTTCAGTGCAAAAGAGAAAAAGGTAAGGAGAAAATGGGTCCCCTTGCCTAGTGCCCCTTGTAGGTGAAATGGGTCCATGAGCATTCCCATTTATTAAAACTGAGAAAGTGACAGTTTTAATACATTTCATAATGGGATTAACAAATCTAGGTGCAAAACCCAATTTAAGCATGATTTTCTCTAAGAAAACCCCATTCAACTCTATCTTATGCCTTACTCATGTCTAATTTAAGAGATATTGTTGAAAATGGTTGTGTGGATATAGTAATCTGAAAAATAAATGCAACTTTAAGGTGTGTAGAACACTATCTTTAAGGTGATAATTGCCCCCAATCAAAAGAGTTTGCTACCTGATTACAAGCAATTCACCTCCAAGAAACAACAAAGTCACCAACTGCATATAGCAATTCTAAAGTTTTTCCTTCAAAGTTTCTCTACAAAATTGTATTAGTCACTGAAAATATGAGAGAATGGAATGAATAATTCATGGGTCTCATCCTCTATTTATAGAGAATGAAGTGACACCATGTGAAAAATCACAACTCTTAAAGGGAGGTCACTGGTACAAACCACACATATTCAACATTTCTGTTGAAAATATTTTGAAGCACTACACTCATCCAAGTGGGTCTTCACACGAGCTAAACATACGTGGTGCCTCTTCGGCCCAAGCATCATGTCTCTTTGGCCCAACCGGTTCAGCCCAAGCATTGTTTTTGTCCAAATCCAACACTTCATTTATTACACAAAATAAATCAAGTGCACTTGTGGAGTTTCAAACTCCTACCCTTTCATTTGAAATAACACATCATTACCACTGAACCAATGCATCTCTTTGAGATAATGGTTCACTAAAATAAATAATAACCCAAATTCAATAAATTCACATATTTAATATCACAATCTATAATATATATAACACATATACCCTTTCTTGCCATGCCTTTTATTTCTCAGGTAATTCACTAATTCATAAGCTGTCAATACATTGTCACTAATTAGCCTTCCATCCACAAAAGCACACTGAGATTCAGATATGGTAGCAGGTAAAAAAGCCTCTATTCTATTTACAATGACCTTAGAAACAAGCCTATAAACCACATTACACAGGATGATTGGATGATAATCAGAAACAAACTCACAAGTTTTCTTCTTAGGAATCAAACATATAAGTGTATGATTTATTTGAGAGGGCAGCTTACCTGTGTTAAGGGAATCCAACACTGTAGTTGTAATAGAATCTCCCACTATGTGCCAGTATGATTGAAAAAATAAAGTGGACATGCCATCAGGCCCCGGCGCCTTGGTAGGCTGCATTTGATTCAAGGCTTGCTTTACTTCAGCTGCAACAAAAGGGCTTGGTAAGTTCTACATTCATTTTTGCAGTTACTCTTGTCAACAAAGTTAAAATAGCCTCCTGATTACCCTACACATAGGAGGTGAAAAAGGTCCTTGAAAAAATCAACAACCAACTCACGTCATACACCCTCATGCCAAATTCCCCTATCGTCCTTAAGGCCCCTTATTAAATTCCTTTTCCTTTTGATAGATGCCTTAGAATGGAAAATCGTGTGTTTTGGTCCCCCTCTTTTGGTTTGCACAAGCATGAAAATACTTGGCATTCCTATATCCATCTTGCAACCATCTTTGTTTCCATTTTAGATTGTCCTCTTCTAGCAACCTTTCCACCTCTTTCTGTTTCTGTTTAATGCACTAATTAAGGTTGACTGTATTAGTATTCTGCATACTGGAAATTTCTTGCAATTTTTTCAGATTAGCCCCCTTCCCCTTTCTGGCCTCTTTTTTGCTTCACTTAATCAATGACTCTTGGCATAACTGCAAACCCTTTGCAACTGCCTCTAACCTTGAATTACACAGAGTTGGTCTTTTCCAATTGTCTTCAATCAACTTCTTGCAATCTTCATTTTTGTCCCAACTCACTTCATATCTAAAAGGCCTATCTGTATTAATCCTATCTTGTTTGTTCTTTCTAACCTCAACCACCAACAAACAGACGTCTAATGACTGAGTAGGAAGAGAAAAAATAGAAATACTTTTGAAACATTCCACAAGCAAGCTATTCCCAACAACCCTGTCCAGCCTTTCCTTAGTGAATAAAGACCCTTCTCTATTATTACACCAAGTGTACTTTTTTCCTTTATAACCCATATCACTCAACCCACATTCCTCCACTCCCATTCTGAATTTCTCCATCTGTTGATAAGGCCTTAGAGCAGCCCCGGATTTTTCATGTTGGTGGAGTATTTCATTAAAATATCCCATACAAATCCAAGCCATATCCACACTTGGTTTAATAAGTTTGAGCAATTTCCAGCCTCCTTCTCTATGAATAGTACTTGGAAAGCCATAAAACCCTGTAAGTGCCACCTGTCTAACACACTCTTCTTCTACTATTGTAATTGAAATATGATTCTAACTATAAGAATTAAGCCTAACTTCCTTTGAACTATGCCAAAATAGAGCTAAGCCTCCACTTAATCCCCTATTGTCAACCACAATGCTACAATCATAACCCAATTTATTTCACACAAAATTAAAGGAGAACTGAGTGTTTGAAGTAAATTCACAAATTGGCATAGTTTTACATAATCTGTTATATTTATTTTATAATAAAAATAAGTTTACAATCTAATGTACCACATCAAAACACGTCAATTTGTGAGTTTACTTTTATGAAATGCTTATTTAGCTAAAATATTTCTTTATCATCACAAAACTTTGTAGCCGTTAATTTTTGCCCGCAAGTATCATTTACTAATAAACAAGCTAGGGACTTAGTTAACTAATATATATTTGAAAGAAAAAGAAAAGACTCATGACCGAGATTATGGTGCCCTCAACCCCTACATGTGTTTTGGCAAGAGTCACAACTCCAAGATGTAGGCCGCTAGAGATTATGGTGCCCTCACACCCCTAACACAATGTGTGCAGTTAAATCACCAGTGTTACCCAAAAAGGGTAGTCATAAATATTAACAGTACTAGAAGTTAAAATTACATCACCCAGCAAAACCATAAATCACCAGTCTCCCATAGAGCGTTACTGTTTCATCTGAGCTTGTTGTTGCATGGCGACAACACATGGGACATCAATAGTTTTACATGCTCTCGAGTGACTAGAAGAGCTCTATTGAGATAATGTCACATATCGACTTGGGGTCGTGAAATACACACATTTACAAAATTTAATATGTTGACACCAAAAACCACCAGTTTTTACCATATTCCAGCATATAAAATTTGGGCACAATTATAGACAATTTTTAAATCACATGAAAAAAAAATGCAAATAGGTAACAGATAATTAGTGAATGACATGGCACAACAATGATCAGCAAGAATGAGCACAACATAGCACACAAGTTTACAATTTCACAATTTCCCAACTACACATAATTCCCAATGCTTCCCCTAGCCCTTGGTCAACAATCCACAACCAACTATAAATATTTTTCCAACACTTCACAAGGTCCTCGGCTGTTGTGAAAAACAATGACAATAAAGTGAAAGTAAAGAAATATGAACGAGAAAAATCACACACAACACACAGATATACGTGGTTCGGCAAATTGCCTACGTCCACGGGAGCTGCAGAGGATTTTATTGCTTGGGAATCACACTACAATGGAGGAGGATGAACTACTGTTCATAAACAGTGTTCTACAATCATCAAGTATGGCCATATGTGTAGAAAACACATATATATAGTGAAACGGCGGAAAAAGCCCTAGGTCTGGGAAAAATACGATATTCGCTCGAGTGGCGTGTCGAGCGAGCGTCGAGCGAACTCCCTTCCCGCAACGGCTCGAGCTCACTGTCGAGAGGACATCGAGCATTCAACTCTGCCAAACTTCGCTCTTCCTTTTCCCGCAACCGCTCGAGCTCACTGTCGAGCAACCTTCGAGCGTTCGAATCTGCCTGGTTTCGCTCGAGCGGCAAAAGGCCTTTTGCCGCTCTAGCGAAGTGGACCAGACTCCAATACTCAACAATTCTCCCACTTGGAGACTGGTACACTCGCTGCTACCTCAAACGTGATATCCTCCACCTCTGCAACTCACTGCCCCTGTCTTCATGCTAGAAGACCAAGTGAAGTTGCGCACAACTTCAGTTTCTCAAGTGTAACACCCTTAGTCAACATATCAGCAGGGTTCTTGCTTCCACAAATTTTCTCAAGTAACAATTGTCTGTCATCTAACAATGACCGTGTGAAGTGATACCTGATCTGAATGTGCTTAGTCCTGGAATGAAATGCTGGATTCTTGGCAAGGAATATGGCGCTCTGACTGTCACTATAGAGAGTGCCCTTTTGATTCTTCTTAGCCAATTCCTCCAAGAAGCCTTGTAGCCATATCATCTCCTTTGCAGCCTCTGACACTGCAATATACTCAGCTTCTGTAGTAGACAAAGAAACTGTCTTCTGTACATTAGAACCCCATGACACAGCAGTACCACCAAGAGTATAAACAAAGCCTGTGGTACTCTTCCTACTATCAATGTCTCCAGCTAAATCAGCATCAACAAAGCCCTGCACCTCTAAGCCCTCTCCTGAGAAACACAAGCAGGTTTCTGAGGAGCCTTTTAGGTACCTCAAAATCCACTTCACTGCTTCCCAATGTTCTTTTCCTGGGTTACTCATGTATCTACTCACAACTCCCACTGCATGGGCAATATCCGGTCTTGTGCAGACCATAGCATACATAAGTGAACCAATAGCTGAGGCGTAAGGGACCTTACTCATGTAGTCTTGTTCCTCCTCTGACTCGGGTGACTGATTCTTGCTGAGTCTGAAGTGACTGCCCAAAGGTGTGCCAACTGGTTTGGCCTTGTCCATATTGAACCTGCTGAGTACCTTTTTCACATACTCAGCCTGTGAGAGTCTCAACGTGCCTCTGACTCTATCTCTGACAATCCTCATGCCAAGGATTTGCTTTGCAGCTCCCAAATCCTTCATTGCAAAGTGCTCTGACATCTGCTTCTTTAGATTGTTGATCTCATCAATACTGGCCCCTGCAATAAGCATGTCATCTACATACAACAGTAGAATAATATAAGAATTGTCAAAATGCCTGACATAACAACAGTGATCTGCTTGACATCTGATGTGCCCTGCGCTGCACATGAAGTTTTCAAATTTCTTGTACCACTGTCTAGGAGCTTGTTTCAGGCCTTGTTTCAGGCCGTAAAAGCTCTTCTTCAATCTGTAAACTGAATATTCCTTTCCCTGTACTACAAACCCCTCAGGCTGGTGCATGTAGATGTCTTCTTCAAGGTCTCCATGAAGAAATGCCGTCTTCACATCTAACTGCTCAAGAAATAAATCTTCGGTAGCAACCATAGACAGTACCATCCTGATAGTTGTGATCTTCACCACAGGAGAAAAGATCTCAGAGTAATCAATACCCTGCTTCTGCTGAAAGCCTTTTACAACAAGTCTAGCCTTGTACCTCTTACTGCCATCATGCTCAGTTTTCACCCGGTACACCCACTTGTTGTGTAATGCCTTCTTCCTTGATGGAAGTTCTGTCAACTCCCATGTCTGATTCCCTAGCAGGGAATCCATCTCGTCTTTCATGGCCAGCTCCCAATTGCTAGAATTTTCATCTTGCAAGGTTTCTTCATAACTCTGCGGTTCTCCACCATCTGTCAATAGAATGTAGTTCAAGGTTGGTGAGAAACGCTGTGGAGGACGTCTAGTCCTAACTGACCTGCGAACTGCAGCTGTAGAAGTGGACGGCTCTGAAAATGACTGCGGAATAATAGGAATGGGTTCACTGGACCCACTCTCCTCGTCACTCACATCTCTACACTGCACTGTGACCTCTGGTAGGTCATCAAATCTTACAAACTCGGACTCCTGAGGAGCTACTTCAGAAGCTGTACTAGACTTGTCCTTGTACACAATCTTCTCATTGAAAATCACATTCCTGCTTCTTATGATCTTCCGACCCTGATCATCTCAGAAACGATAGCCAAATGCCTCGTCTCCGTAACCAATGCCTCAAGTTTACTACGAGCATCAGGATTAATAAGAACATAAGAAAGACAACCAAAAGTTTTAAGGTGAGAAAATTTAACCTCTTTCCCGCTCCAAACCTCCTCAGGCAATTCACAATCTAATGGGACAGATGGCCCCCTGTTGATCAAGTAGACAGCAGTGCTGACCGCATCTGCCCAGAAAGTTGGTGGTAGTCCGGCGTGCAATCTCATGCTTCTAGCACGCTCATTAATGGTCCTGTTTATACGCTCCGCAACTCCATTTTGTTGTGGTGTCCCAGGAATGGTCTTCTCCGTTCTGATACCCTGAGCTGCACAGTACTCCTCGAATCCACCATCAATGTACTCACCACCATTGTCAGACCTCAAACATTTCAGTTTTAAGTCTGTCTCTGTCTCAACCATGGCCTTCCAAGTCTTGAAAACATTAAACACATCAGATTTATGCTTCAAGAAATAAACCCATACCTTCCTACTATGGTCATCAATGAATGTGACATAGTAACGAGAACCTCCAAGAGACGCCACTGGGGAAGGTCCCCACACATCTGTGTGTACAAGATCCTGTTTTCCTGTCTTTGGCGTTCTGCCACTCTTCAAGAAACTGACCTTCTTCTGTTTCCCCATAATGCAACTCTCACACATACTGAGATCAACTGACTTCAGTTCTGGTAGCTTGCCTCTGGACAGAAGTTCTTTCATACCCTTCTGACTCATATGGCCAAGCCTGCAATGCCACAAATCTGTTGTGCTCTCTGCAACGGTAGTAGCAATAGTGTTAATTAAACCGGTAGTCATATACAGTGTACCAGTTTTCTTACCCCGAGCCAGTACCAATGCCCCTTTTGTGACCTTCCAGGTGCTATCTGAGAACACTACTGAATGACCACACTCATCGAGCTGCCCAACAGAAATGAGGTTTTTCTTCAACTCAGGAATGTGTCTGACCTTTTGCAAGGTCCATTTGTTCTTGTTAGGGAGTGCAATGTCAATGTCTCCCATCCCCACCACGTTCAAAGCCTCTCCATCAGCCAGATACACCTTCCCAAAGTCACCTGCAACATAATTCCGCATTAACTCCCGGTGGGAAGATGTATGGAAGGAAGCCCCTGAATCCAGTATCCAGTCATCAACTGGACTATGAACTGCAAGCAATAGTGCATCCTTTACTTCTTCAGTTACAACGTTAGCACTATCATTCTCCATCTTCTTAGGATTTTTGCAGTTCTTCTTTATGTGGCCCGCTTTGCCACAATTCCAGCAAGTTGCCTGCGAACCAGGCCTTGACTTGCTCTTGCCTCTGTGCTTTGATTTTGATCTTCCTCTGTTTGAGTTCCTGTCTTGTGAACGAGAAAAATCACACACAACACACAGATATACGTGGTTCGACAAATTGCCTACGTCCACGGGAGCTGCAGAGGATTTTATTGCTTGGGAATCACACTACAATGGAGGAGGACGAACTACTGTTCATAAACAGTGTTCTACAATCATCAAGTACGGCCATATGTGTATAAAACACATATATATAGTGAAACGGCGAAAAAAGCCCTAGATCTGGGAAAAATACGATATTCGCTCGAGCGGCGTGTCGAGCGCGCGTCGAGCGAACTCCCTTCCCGCAACGGCTCGAGCTCACTGTCGAGCAGACATCGAGCATTCAACTCTGCCAAACTTCGCTCGAGCGGCTAATGCCTCCGCTCGAGCGAACTTCCTTTTCTCGCAACCGCTCGAGCTCACTGTTGAGCAACCTTTGAGCGTTTGAATCTGCCTGGTTTCTCTTGAGCGAAGTGGACCAGACTACAATACTCAACATTGGCCACTTCACAATTTACAACCAAACTGCAGGAAACATAGTGTCACAATTTTTTCAACGATAGTATTTCAAAGGTCAATCCAAGGAATACTTACAACACGGAAGCAAAGTTTTGGATGATCAAAGTGTGTTGTCCTCAGGTGTTCCTCTTGGACCGAGAGAAATCAGTGTGTGTGTGCGTGCACATGTCGCTGCACAAATGGACAGAGTTAGTAAAACAGATTTGAGCGCGACCATAAAATAAAATACAAGGTGAGAGGAAGAGGAGTTTATTTTGGTGTTGTGATGCCACCAACTCCCACGTACGGACATGTGAAAAACAAGGCGTTGGGATGATGACAATATGGGGTCATACACCCCAATGACAAGTGCTAAGTGTGTGCACATGCAACACGTGTAAGATAAAAGACCCAGCGGATAAGTGAAAGTCTATCAACTAACTACTAGAATTGTTTAAATATAAATTCTAAAATAAAAAGCCTTTAAAAATTATACAGTTATTCAATATAAATATAATAAAAACCAAATACAATATCCAAAAGCGAGAAATAATTCTCATCCCAAGAGAAAGTGATCCCCGATCACTTTCTCGTGGAGCCGCATCCTTGGGCTCTGCATTCTCATCTGCAACAAAATCTGCAGTACCAATAAACGGTACCACATGTAAGTAATAAACCAAACAATGCACAAGATAAAAATACATTCAAGCAACAGCAATATGCATGAACATTATGCCATGTGCATGAGGCCCAAAAATCATCATTTCCCAAAATGAGTAATTTTCCACGCATGCCAAAATCCCATTTGGCCCAAAAACATATCCATTAAAATATCCGCCATTTTCCCAGAAAATGTCCCACATATCCAATTTTAACCGAATGCACCAAGACTTCCCCTAGGGACTATCCGCACACCTTGGCTCCCTTCGCCACACCATGGGTAACGATCATGCATGTGATTTTGTAATGAGCAATGCCCAATTCCGCATCCAGCGCTTTCGTAACTATGCATCCTCTAGCCCCCACCAGTAGAGGGGCCATGGAGTGGGCACAAGAGCGTTACCAACTGTCCGATCCCGTTGTCGGCCAACAACAACTGAGGGGACGTCACTCAGTATATTCTGCTCCCAATTGACTAGAGGAATTCCATCGAGATAATACCTCATCTCGACTTGGGGTCGTGATACACACACACACCTAGAAATCCATTTAACACATGAAAACCTAGTTTTCATTTTACAAACATGAACATGTATGCACCATGCAATGCATGCGACAAGATACAAAAATATCCAACAACAAATCCCAACGTCAATCAATCACATGCACAACTCTGTCATCCAATCCAACCAACCCCCATACTCCTCGGACTCAGTCCGGCACGACCAACCAAATCACAAGTATTGTTAATGTAAAATATATTTAAATCTTCAAAGTTATTTGGAAAATACTTACAGTGCTATGGAGAGAGAGAGAGAGAGAGAGAGAGAGAGAGAGAGAGAGAGCGGCGTGAAGGGGGTTGCCTCCGTGAGGGGGTGGAGGTGAGGTGGTCGATGGGGCTTGGCTGGCTGTGCGGTGGCACCACTGGGCTGAGACGCACATGGGTTGAGAGGGGAGAGGGACCGATGGGTGCAGGGGAAAAGCAGGGGAGAGAAAAAGAAATAAGGGAAAAAGAAAAGAAGGAAAAAGAGAAAAAAAAAAAGGGACGGAAAGAAATGAGATCTAGCCTTTCATCTTGGGTGCAAAAATTGATCCAATGAAAATGAAATTTAAAACGGTGAGTTAAATAAAATAATTTAAATCCAGTGACTTAGTAAAATAAAATAATCAAAACTCAAAAATAAAATAATTCAAGCTAGAGAGTAATTTAAATGCAAAGAAATTATTAATAGCAAACACATAAAAATAAATTTCAATCTTAAAAAATCATAAAATAAATCCAATGATTAACATGTTAAATTTAAAACAAGAGAGCTATTAATTATAATAATTTAAATAATCATTTATTAAAAATACACGTAAATATTGGATATCACAAGTGTTGTTTGAAGGGGTAAAGTACAACGGTGGCAGTGGCAAGCACACCACTGGGATGCGGAATGAGGGGCTTACGGTGGCTAGTGGTGGTTGGTGGCACCGTAAACACTAAGAGAGAAAGATCTAATTTCGGTTATAGTGGAGATATGAGAGGAGGAGAGGCCGAGTGGAAGTGGAGGGTGTGGGGGGTGGTCAGATGACCTCCAGTGAACACCTAAGGGTGGATGGCAGACCACAGTGGCGTGCAGTAGAATGCTCGGTGAAAAATTTCTAAATCGCACTAGAAGGAAACAAAGTGAGGGAAAGTGAGATCTAGGCAGGTAGAGAGTGAGATTGAGAGGGAGAGGAGGGCTTGGGATGGTTTTCGGAGGGTGGAGGCTTGGCTTATTTATCGATCAAGGAACTCCTCCATAGCAGCATATCCCTCAACTTTGTTGGGGGAGTTGCATGGCGGGCAGGATGAAATAGATGGGTAAGCTTCACAACATGTGTTGTATGACGACTGCTAAGCAAACGCATGGCTGAAAAGCTCAAGGGGAGGTATAGAGAGAAAGGCACAGGTTGGGGGAGAATGGGGCATGCAGCGGCTAGATAGGGACTGTGGGCTATGCATTGCAAACATCTAGTGCCACTGTGGTGGCAGCATGGGCTACGAAAAGGTCACAAGTAGGGATACAATCATGCTAAGAAACCCCTAGTTTTTTTGCTTCTAAAGCTTACTCATGTTAGACCTAATGACTATAATTAGGGTGCCACAAGAGGTGCCACGGGGTATATATTAATTAACATCATGTGTTGCACAACATCTCCAAATACCATCGCCTTTAACGCAATTTTAAATACTCGTATTGGTTTTTGTTTGAATAATTTATTTTTATTAGACACCTTGCTTAATTAAATTTTTAGTCCAACAATGACATGAGCTATATCTCTTCAACCTATTCAGCATGGGGCAGGAAGAGAGATTCTTATAATTAGTAATTGATAGAGATTTTATCATTTTTTTTTCCCAGTTGGATCAGTGATTACTTGTATCTTTGGGCCTACTTGAACACTTTATAAAATCCATAAAAGTGCTAGTGGGAGACTTCTAAAAGAAAATAAAAGACTTCTTTTACGAGTCATTCCATTCCATGATTGAGATATATAGCTCTTAAATTATTGTTGGACGTAGGAATCTTTCATAAAAGTGCTAGTGGGAGACTTCTAAAAGATCTGGTCCTACGCCCGATCTTGTTCCCCCGATCGAGTCTGGGGCCGATGTTGCTCACCAGTTTGCGAGTACTAGTCAGCAGCCAGGAGTTGCATCTGTGGGGGATGTGCGACCTGCTTGGGTTGATGCAGTGATGACAGATATGAAGGCGCATATAGACCGACAGATCGATAGACAGATTGCGCATATAGATCAGGCTGTCGCACATCTTGCACATCATGTAGATGTGCTAAACAATAAGGTTGTGACATTGACCGAGGAGTTTCGATCTTTTGTAAACCAGTAGTTCTGAAAGTCATTTGTAAAAATTTATCATATTTTATTTTTTATTTTCGACATATATAATGGACACAGATATTTAATGTATGTATTGTGTAGCTTAATTTCTGCTCTTAATTTTCTTTAATATAACGCTACTCAACCTTAATATTAAACAAATATATATTATGGTTAATTTATGCAAATTAACATATAACGTTCGAACCTTATAACTTTAACATTCGAACTTTGGCGCTAATAATTTTTATGTTCGCACGTAATTAGATAAAACGTTCGAACGTTCGCGCTAAAATTTTTACGTCACACGTCAATATCAATAACATTCGAACGTTATTGTGACGTGCGAACGTATTAAGTGAAACATCCGAACGTTAAAAAATTCTTGCCCAACATTTAGTGACAGTTCCCACAAACCGTCACAGAAAATATTAGTCACAGTTTGGAAACCGTCACTATTTCTAATCTATCACTAAAAGCCATATTTGTTGTAGTGTAAATATTTTCAAATTAATTATTATAAATTTTTAAATTTTCAAATTTCTCAATAAAAAATAATTTAACTTTTTCAAATTTCAAAATAAATAATAATATTAAAATATTATATTTGAAAAATATTTTAACTTAACCTTTTCTAAACCTTTTTTTTTTCTCCCGTCACCTCCAACATGCATGTATGGCTTAGCAGCTGGTGCTTCTAGTGATTTTACAATTTAATTTGTACTCTAAATTATTAAAGTGATACATTGTATTGAATCTATAAAAAACTTACAATGCTAATATTTTGTGAAGATCTAATTGTCAATAATATTGTACATGATGTATTTGAAATTATCAATACCGATACATTCATGTATTTGAAACTATAAAAAACGTACAATGTAAATATATATCTCACATAGATTTGACCGCCAGTACTATATATTGTATAACTCACATTTTTTTATCAATCTTAACTACATGTAGTACTTGAAATTCGATGTGAGCATTATTTGCCCCTTTTTTTATATATAATTAAACGCATAGTTTTTATTTTTGATAATTTGATACATAAAGAATAAATTAGCATTAATCTATAATTGGAGGATAAATGTATTGGCTAGCTTCATCTTAAAAAACAGTTTTGCTATATATAATTTGTTGTATTGTTAGCACATCACTTATAGTCACTACAAGAAATTTTATTTTTAGGGACGAAATTTCTTAGGGACGAAATTAATTTCATCTCTAAAAGTATTTTTCTAAGACAAAATTTTAATTTCATCTCAAAACATGGAAAACCTTATAAATCCGTTCGAACTAAAACATAGTAGTTCGAACTGGAGATTCTGAGATGAATTAGGTCATCTCCAAAAATCTATTCCATTCGAACAAATAAAATTTAATTCGAACAGAAAATTAATTAATTCGAATGAAATATTATTTGTTCGAATGAGTATTAACGTGTTCGAACGGTATTATTTAATTGAAAAGATATATTGTTAAAATTGTAAGAATACATATTTTTTCTATTAATTTTTTATCATTTCCAAGGTGAGAAAAAGTTCTATATATTATATATTATGATTTACAATGAATTAAAATATTTACAAATTCATAAATTAATTTAAAAATATTTTAGTTAACTAAATATTAAAAATAAAGATAGTGTCATTTTTTCAATTATCGTGAACATTAAGTATAATGAGAAGAAAATATAATTAACAATAAAGAAGCTAGCAAACACTAAAAATAAAAACCATACTGCATTAATTACATCCCAAAATGAGTTAGACGTTCTATACAACATAAAAAAAAGTAAAATAATAACTAACAATATTTATTAAATAAATCAAAATCTTCTTGTAAAGTTTGCAAGCGTCCTTCTAGGTCCTTAAGCTTCTCCATCATGGGGTGAATGAAGTCCCTCAATATAATGTCGCGGTGCTCCGCCAATATAGCTCGTACCTCATCCGGAGTAGCCCTAGTAGGGTGTCTCTCAATAGGGGCAGCAGCAGTAGAAGCTGGATCAGTAGGTGGAGGCTGATCCTGTAGGACTGCACGAGTCTTCGGCAAGTGACCCTTGCTCTTACTGAATGTGATCTTGTTAACAGGCCCCATCTGTGGCGACCTCCGCTCAGTCAGAGTCACTGTAACCCCTGAATGGAGTAGGAGGTTGGATATCAATAGTGCAAATGGTAGACTACCTCCACCCGAATAGCGTGACTCTGTGCGAATGTGGAGGAAGAAATATAATGCCAGATCAATCGGCTCCCCCTGTGCTAACCGTAACAAAAATCTGGCCCGCTCGATCCCGAAATCAGTCTTGTGTTTTTTCGGATCAATGTTATACCCGACAATCAAATTAAGCATTCTGAAAAATGCTGTACAGTCGGCCTGTCGGATCACTTTACTGCCATCATATGGAGGAGCCTCAGGGTCTCGCACTAGGTCACGAACCTGATCGTCTGTGAGACCATCATCAGGTACCTCATCGCCGCTCTCACTATCATCCGAGCTAGCATCCAGCTCTGCGGTCTGTACATCCGGCGTTGGCGATGAGGATGCGACTGTTGTGTCCTCTCCAGATGGTGCACTCGCTGCTCTCGATGCTGCTGCTGCAGGATATGCACCCGGCTCTCGCCGCAAATCTAGAAACTCAGCAATAACGCGGGGAGAGAATATAATACTCACTCCCCGGAGTACTAAGTTGTTGAACCCAAGGTTTCAAGTTTCGTGTAATTATAAATCTACACATGGATTTTGTTGATAACAAATGAATTCAAAGAATAAAGGAGTCTCAAGCTCAAGTTATCCACACAATGGAATCAAGCACATCAAGGAACCAAGCATGAGCAAGAAGGGAACAGGTTCACATTAAAATCATAGAGTAATATTGTAAATCTCTTAAAATTTCAAAATTAGGATTAAGGCTCAAAAATTAATATTTTATCATAAAGCATTAAAATACATTTTCTACATGTGCATGAATTTTTTGAAAATTATATTTGAAAATTTTGAAAGATGATTGATTGTCATCTTTCACATGTGCATGACATGATTAAAGGTTTGAACTTTGAAAATATTAAAGATGATTGATTGTCATCTTTCACATGTACATGTTTTATTTGAATATTTTCAAAAGTGATTGATACTTTTCTTGACTTATGCAAAAGGAAGATGTCTTTGTTTGAAAATTTTGAAAAGTAAAGTGTGCTCCTTTTGTCATATGCAAAAAAGTAAAAGATTAGTTTTGAAATTTTTGAAAAGCAAAGTGTGCTCCTTTTGTCATATGCAAAAAGTAAAAAGATTAGGTTTGAATTTTTGAAAAATGAATAATGATGTCTTTGACATGTGAATCTTTTTAAATTTGAATATGAAATCTCATATGCCTATAAATAGATCATTTGAGAGCTTCACATTCACAACACCAAGAGCATACAACATTCATTCAAAGCTTTCATTCTCTCTTCTCTAAGCATTGAGCCTTAACCCTTGTTCATTTTGAGATATATAGTTTGTACTTGTATTGTTCTTATTTCACTCATTGAGGAGTGTTTTCTGATAACCTACCCACTATCAGCTCTTGTATCAGTAAAAGGGTGTGTATAACCCTTGTGCGTGTAGAAAGTGTTCTACACAAGGAATAGTTGAATCACCACGTATAAGGTGATTGTAAGTGTAGAGGGTGTTCTACACGGATCCTTTATAGCGGTGTTGTTCAAATGTGTAATAGGTTTCTATCTCCATCTGAAGGAGGTTGAATAGTGAATTCGGGGATCCTCAAGGGGTAGCTTGAGGCGAGGATGTAGGCAGTGGGGCCGAACCTCGTTAACATACTGAGTTTGCTTCTCTCTTACCCTTACTCTTTATATTTATTATTGTTTCATATTTTGTTTATATTTTATATTGTATATTTGATTTATAATTGTTATTTTTTAAATACAACTCAATTCACCCCCCTCTTGTGTTAGTCATCTGGGCAACATAAGTTATAGCAGAGAGCATCACCAGACTGCTCACCCATGGCACTGTAAAACTCACTGACCATCTCAGGATATGCTGTGCCCCTCTGTCGACAGATCGGGGGTCCATCCACGATCGGTGATGATGTCATGTATGCTCCGCCCCTGCCAAGTGAGGTCACGAAAGTCACCCAGAATGATCTCTCGCTCAACTAGTATAGGCCTCACGGCCGGCTGAGAAGGAGCTGCGGAGGTACTTTCGACTGTCTGGGGTTAGGAACGTTTTCTTCCGCTGCTGCTTGCCATTAGTATGTTGTTGATGTATAAAATATATATATGATTTAATTAAAGTGAATTAGAGGATGCATGATGTTGTGCTGTCATGTTTAACAACTGCTTAATTCGAATGGCCTTTAATTCCATTCGAATTAAATTATCTTCATTCGAATTAAATTTAAAGTCATTCGAATGAAGAAAAAATTAATTCGAATGAGCCTAACTTTTATTCGAATAAAATTATTTTCCATTCGAATGAACATAAATTTAATTCGAATGGAGTTGACTTTCATTCGAATGGAATTTATATTCATTCGAACAGAACTGAGCCAAACAGACATGGCTGAGTTGACTCGGTCCCGAATCGACACTATCATTTTTCACAAGGAATCCAAGATTTTAATCGGTCGAAATGATTTAGGAGTAAATCCCCATCATTTCTACTGATTACTACTGAGTCATTTGACCCCAAAACAACAAAATGGGGTCGGATTCATTGAAAATCCGACCCCCCCAAAACTAACCAAAAAACTAATAAAAATAACACTCATTTAACCCATACCTCTTGTTCTAGAAGATTTGAGGACAACGTCAGAGTTGGTGGCGGCGTTGTGGCTACTAACGGCGGAGGTGTGCGCGTAAGTTCGAATGAGGGGAGGCACGAAATGAACGGAGAAGAAGCTGTCTCGCGGCTTAAATAACGTAAATTCGTTCGAACGGAAGTATAATCAGTTCGAACTAAAAGGGTATAAGTTCGAATTAAAAGGGTATAGGTTCGAATGAATTATATAATACTTCAAAAAAAATATATCTATATATATAAGTACAAGAGGTATATAGTACTAGTATATAATACGACTATATATACTAATAAAAAATTTCGAACTAGTATATATATAATATATATTAGATAACTATATATACATAGTATAGAGTTTTATACTAGTTACTTATATATATTGTACCTAACTAGTATATATATATTTAATAGTATATATATTATGCATTATATGAGTATAAAATAGTATTGTGTAAAGCATTGCATTATAAAGTAAATATACAATGTATATAGTAAAACATTGCATTAAATATAAGTATAAAATACATATTTCTAATATATTTAGTTTGTATATTAGTAATAAACAAAGTACTTAAACTATATTATAAAGTATTACAGTATTATTAGTTTTCATATTTTTATACTATCTATAATTTAATATCACTTAGTATTATACTATTATATTACTTAGTGATACTAACTATAAGTATCACTTATAATACTTATAGTGATACTAACTACAAGTATAACACTATTAGTGATTGTAAATAAAATATTATACTATTTTAAATACTTAATATTATAGATTGATAAGAAACTTAGTATTATACTATTAGTGACACTTAGTATTATATAGTGTATATAATTTTTACATATAAACATAATAATATATAATATTATACATATAATTATATATTTCTATAATTATCTGTTCGAACTAATATAAAAAAGTTCGAATAAAGATAATTCATGTTCGAACGAATTTTCTTTGTTTGGAGGGAAAATTCGCGCCAAAATATCAGTATATACTGGAGAATATTCCTTTTCTTTGTTTGAACAGAAAAAATATTAATTCGAACGGGAAAAATATTGTGGGAAAAATTCGCGGTTTTTAGATTTTCGCGTTCGAACTTCTAAAAATTAGTTCAAACAGAAATGCACATATTATTAATCCGATCATTTCACTTCATTTTCACTCGGATTGTATTGTGAGAAAGGGAGAGAGAGCGTGGCAGAGGCTCTGAGAGAGTATTGTGGAGAGAGAGAGCTTGAAAGCATTGAGAGAGAAGGGATTCTTGAGAGAGAAAGAAGAAGGAGAAGAGGTAATATGTTTTTTTTGTTATTTTTCATTCCGATTTTCATTTACAAGTATTTTGTTGGGATAGAACAGCATGGCTGAATGTGTTTTATGCATATATAGGTATTGTGGATTGATATTTTCTTGAGAGAGAAAGAAGAATGAGAAGAGGTCAGTTTTCTTAGTTTTCTAAGTTGTTTAATAATCATATTTAGGGATAATCATGTAGTTTTCAATGTGTTGTATTGAAATATGACATCATGAATGTGAAAATTGTGTTTTGTGGTTCAGTTTTTGCTCTGTTTCGTGACTGGTTTCTGGTTTGGTTTCATTCGAACGCTCTGAGTACCGTTCGAATTTATTTTTCTTCGTTCGAACATAATCTAACACCTTCAGAATTTTGTTCGAACTTATAGAGTGTTTGTTCGAACAGTTTATATTAAATATTTCTGATGATAGTTATGACAATGTAATTATAATGTATAATTGTAAATATTTAAGTCCTGTATTTAAATAGATTAACAACTCAAGTATCTAAAAATGTAATTAAATAGCTTAATACTTAAAATATAATAATAAGATATTTAATTATGCTATTATAATTAAATATTTGAAAACAACTTAAGTATTCAAGTATTAATATAATTAATTAAATACTTGTACTGTAATTATTTAGGGTAAAATACTTAAAATATAATAATAAGATATTTAATTAGAGTAATGTATAATTAAATGGAGAACCATATTTAAGTACTCAAGTATTAAATTGATTAATACATAATGTATAATTAATTATATCTAAGTACTCTAATTAAATAGCTTAATACTTAGGATATAATAATAAGATATTTATTTAAAAGATTGTAATTAAATATTTGAAAATATTTAAGAACTCAAGTATTAAGATGATTAATACATAATGTATAATTATGAATATCTAAGTACTCTAATTAAATAGCTTAATATTTAAAATATAATAATAAGATATTTAATTAAATTATTATAATTAAATATTTGAAAATATTTAAGTATTCAAGTATTAAGATATTTTAAAATCTTTAAGGGCCCATCATGTATACTTGTAATGTAATCTTCCCATGTATTTGTGATGTATGATTGTTATGTTTACTACTGAGCGCTTGAATTTTGTAGTTATTTTACATGCAGTTAAACCTTAGACCCGTTCGAGAGTTGTGGCCAAATATTCTGTTAAAGAATGTTTGGGTATAACTCTTGAATTGACCGAAGTGGATAGTTTGGGATTCTATCATCTATATGGCATATATATTTAGTTAAAACTCATGTGTTAGTCAATTTAAATTTTGGTTTAGCATTTTCCTACATTCTTCGAGTATGTAGTTCATAAGTTTCTCGGCCCATGAATAGGGTCGACGACTTATCGTGACTAGCATACTTGGAGAATTGTAGGGAAATGCTGCCGAAATTTTTACTAACATATGAGTTTTGGACTGAGTACATATGCGATATAGATCATAGTCTCTCGAATGGGATAGGACCAACTACCTTAAAAGTACAGGGAAAACAAACACGTGTATTGTAACAGTTTATTTATAGTGTTTATTCCATGATTTCGGTTTCTTCTATAGATGGATAAGAGTTGGATGTTGTTGGGAGATAGACTTGGTCGAGACTATAAGCAATATGCACAAGGGGTGAAGTCTTTCTTAAAATTTGCTTGTGGGAGTGTTGATAGTCGAGAATTTATAAGATACCCATGCAAGAAGTGCAAAAACCTTAGTTCATATAATATGATGGCTGTGGAGGATCATTTATTCGTAAATGGAATTGATTCTAAATATTCACATTGGGTTTTACATGGAGAACCATTTCCCCAAGGAGTTAGATTTGGCAGTCATCTCAACCAGATGGATGAATGTAACGAGATCGACACGGAGGACATAAATGTTGATGTTTCTGATGATAGTTATGATAATGGAGAAGATATGACTGAAATGTTAGGGGATCTTGGCGCAGGCATATTTGGTGCCAGGGTTGGAGAAGGAACATCTACCCAGTCATTTGAGGGAAATGAAGACTTTGGATCATTGTGGGAGGATGCACAACGAGAATTGTACGAAGGGTGCACCCGTCATAGCAAGTTGTCCTTCACTGTCAGGTTGCTACATATTAAATCTATTTGTCGTATTTCTGCAAAGGCTATCGATATGCTGCTTGAATTATTTAAAGAGGCTCTGCCAGAGGATAACGTAGTACCTCAAATTTTTATGAAGCGAAGAAATTGAAGCGAGGGTTAGGATTTGATTATAATATCATCCATGCATGTAAGAATGATTGTGTTCTCTTCTGGAAGCAATATGCAGAATGTGAATCATGTCCGGTGTGTCATGAGTCAAGATGGACATCAGATAAGCGTAATGTACCCCATAAAGTGCTAAGACATTTTCCGCTTATTCCTCGACTTCAAAGATTATTTACTTCCCGGATGACTGCGAAAGATATGACTTGGCATCACACACAAAGAGTTCAAAATGATCAATTCCTCACTCATCCTGCAGATTCCTTACAATGGAAGAAATTTGATGACCAGTATCCATGGTTTGCCGAAGAACCTCGCAATGTACGTCTTGGTTTAGCAACTGATGGATTTAATCCATTTGGCAACATGAGCACTTCTCATAGCACCTGGCCTGTCATAGTAATGCCTTATAATTTGCCACCATGGAAGTGTATGAAGGATCCTTATTTTATGATGACTCTATTGATCCCAGGGCCAAGGTCACCAGGAAATGAAATAGACGTATATTTGCAACCAATGATGGCAGAGTTGAAAGAGTTGTGGGAACAGGGTGTCACTACATATGATGTGGCCGCTGAGCGTGAATTCAAGATGCATGCTGTAGTACTTTGGACAATAAATGATTTTCCAGCATACGGGAACTTGTCTGGGTGAAGCACAAAGGGAAAAATGGCTTGTCCTGTTTGTAACAAAGATACACAGTCTCAGTGGTTAACAAATGGCCGGAAATTATGTTTCATGGGACACCGTCGATATCTACCTCATGATCATAGATGGTGTTCAAATAGAGTAATGTTTGATGGAAGGGTTGAGCATAGGTCCTCATCGCCAGAGTATTCTAGTAGTGATATTCTCACTCAATTGACAGATGTTCCAGACAACAGATTTGGAAAGAATGCAAGATGCTGAAAGAGGAAAAGACAAGCAGTGGAATTGAATTGGACCAAAAAAAGTATTTTCTTTGATTTGCCATACTGGTCTACATTAACACTGCGTCACAATCTAGACGTAATGCACATTGAAAAAAATATATGTGAGAATATTTTGGGTACCCTGATGTCAATACAAGGGAAAACAAAAGATACAGTCAACTCTCGTAAAGATTTGAAAGAGTTGGGAATCAGATCGGAGTTGCATTTGCCAGATACTGGGTTATCAGCTTATATGCCCCTTGGATGGTATACACTTTCAAGTGATGAGAGAAAGAAATTCTGTGATTGGTTCATGACAATCAAATTATCCGATGGTTATGCTTCGAACATGTCAAGATGTGTCCGACCTCATGATTGGAAGATAACTGGTCTAAAAAGTCAGGACTGCCATATATTTTTACAGAGATTGTTGCCAGTTGGTGTGCGCGGAAAGCTTACTCCAAATGTTCGTACAGCTATTACAGAATTAGGGCGATTTTTCAGAAATATTTACAGTAGAACGTTGAAAGTTGATGCCTTATTAAAAATGGAAGCTGACATTGCATTGATATTGTGTAAATTGGAGAGTTTGTACCCGCCTTCATTCTTTGATGTAATGGTTCATTTGGCTGTGCATCTCCCTCGTGAGGCTTTAGTTGCTGGCCCCGTTCAGTATAGATGGATGTATCCTATTGAACGGTTTTTGGGAAAACTTAAGCGATCTGTGGGGAATAAGACTCGTTCGGAAGGATCGATCGCAGAGTCATATATTCATAATGAGTGGCATACATTTTGTTCAATGTATTTCCGTGGGGTTGATACTAGATTTACGAGACCAGATTGAAATTATGAAGGTGGACAAATGGGAGTTTCCTCAACATTTACCATGTTCTCCCAGAAAGTACGTCCTATAGGTGCACAAGGGGGCTATGACCTATGTGGGCGAGAGTTTGAAAGAGCTCGATGGTATGTTTTAAATAATTGTGAAGAGATTGAACAATATTTGAGGTTAGTGATGATCATCTAATTTGGTAGTAGTATTATGTGCATTTCTAATAATATAGTATATATTGATACAAATTAATAACTCACATTAACATACGCAGCGAACATATACAACTACTTCGCACGAATGGTGTGACTGATGTAGAAAAGACGCACGAAGAAGAATTTACCTTATGGTTTGAACATACGGTATTATTCGGGAAAATATTATGCACAAGTATTTTAAATTTTATACAATTTGTAGGTGTCATCATATTTATATATGATATGATATTGATATATATATAGAATAAAATTTATTTATGTAGGTTGTATCGAAATATAATGAACATTCAGGTGAAATCTCGCTAGAAGTATATGCTTTGGCATGTGTTCCGTCTAAGCGGGCTATCCAATATTCAGGATGTTTGGTGCGTGGATATAGATTTCACACAGCAGACAAAGAACGATATAGGAAAACTCAAAATTGTGGGGTTGTTGTCGGAGGAAGTCATGGGGATGATAATATCGATTTTTACAGAATTGTGGAAGATATCATAGCATTAAAGTATGTGGGGGGATATATGGTCTGGTTATTTAAATGTAATTGGTGGGATGTCTCAAATCCTAGGTTGGGAGTGCGTAAGGATGAATATTTTGTAAGTGTCAATACATCTCGCAAATGGTATGAGGACGATCCATTCGTTCTCGCATGCCAAGCAAATTAAGTTTTTTATTTAGATGATCCGGAGTTCGGAAATCCATGGAGAATAGTCGAGAAGTTTGCACCAAGAAATGTATATGATTATATTCCAGAGGCAGACAAACCACATGAAGAAATTGATAGTCCAGACCATAAAGAAGCATATCAAGAAAATGAATCAGGCATCAATCTATTTGTTGATCTAAGCCATTATGACATGGTCCCATTGCGCAGAGAAGATGTTCAACCTGAAGTAATTGAAGGTGACATGGCGGAAGAACATGAATCAACTGAAGTGTCTATTGAGAATGAGAGCGATTGGTCCAGCAATACTGATACCGAATGATTTTCAAACAGATATTTGTGTAGGTAAAATTAATATAAAAATATTTCATGTATCTTGTTCGAATAATAATTTATTATAATTTCAAATAGATATGCCTCCTAAACGCAAAAGAATACGTGAGCCATCCCCACCACTTACTGAATCTCCGTGTGCTTCACCTACCAACAATGGTGGGCCATCGTCACCAGAACCAGAACAAGGTATTTTATCATTGTATATCTTTCAAATAAAATTAATTTAATTAAAATATATGCTTTAATTTTTGTATATATAGCTGTTGTAAACCAGTGCCGAGTTAGAGGCATTACGAGGGGTGTCTGCATAGAAAAAGTAAGGAAAGTGGGTAAAATTAAAGTTGATATATCTGATGATCATACCAGTGGCTCTGGGGATTCGGCAGCTTGGCTTGCTTCTTATGTTGGTACACTTACTCGCACGTATGCACCGATGGCTACATCCTCCTGGGCTAAAGTTCCTCAAGATGTGAAAGACCACATCAAAAATCGTTGTCTGGTAATAAGTTACTTTGTATAACATTTTTATTTAAATGAGAATGTTTGAAATTATACTAATTGTTTATAATTATTTGAAGGACGAGTTTGAACTAAATTTTGGTCAGCGAGAGGATCGACTAACGATTGAGGAACTGATGTCGAATGCATTCTGGAGGTACAAAGGTCGATGCCATGCACACTCTCAGAAGTTCAGTACTATGATAGAAGCGCGTCAAAATCCATTCCAAGCAATGCCACCAAACGAATGGGAGAAAGTTTGTGATCTATTTGAAGATTCTGCTTATCAGGTAATTTCGCTATTATCTTTTTTTTTTTATTTATAATTATAGATGTATTAAATAAAAATTATAATACTTTTTTTTAGAAACGGAGTACAGTGAAAAAAGAAAATAGATCAAATTTAACGATACACCATCACGCGGGTTCTCGATCTTTTCATCACTTGTCAAAAAAATGGTTAGTTCTTATTGTCTCCATTAAATCTTAATATATACACTTTTTTCGTATAAATTATAATATTAATTTTCATTTTGCAGCAAGAAGAAAATCCTACTGATTATGATCTGACCCAATTGTATGCTAAAGCACATAAAAATCGTGATGGTGTTTGGAGCAATCCTGAGACAGAGGCAAATTATGTAAGTTTAAGTTTATTTAATTTCATTGTCTAAATATATATTTTTTACATATACTAATTTTAATGTTTTCTTTTTCCAGGACAAGATGATATCTCTTAAAAGACACTGTTGCGGATCCATCTGATGAATCATCTGTCAATGATGCTCAAATCTTTTCTCAAGTTCTTGGATCACGTTCTGGATATTTGAGAGGCTTAGGACGTTGCGTAAAGCCATCCTCAACATCTTCATCCTCTTCTAAAGCCAGATCGAATGACGACAAAACTAAAAAATTAGAGGAAGCTGCACTTGAGATAGAACGATTGAGATCGAAGGAAAAAGAGTTGCTGACCCGATTAGATCAAGCAGCAGAATTAGAAGCAAGATTAGAAGAGAGGCTACAATTAAATAACCAAAAAATATTTGAACAATTTCAATTAATGATGTCCCAAAACCCTATGCCACCACAACCACCACCATCATAATTCATTTGATCTTTTTAATTGCCTTTAATATTTATGATGTTTGTAAACATTTGAACAATTGATGTATATAGATTACAATTTGATGTATACAGATTACAATTTGTATTAGTATCAATTTCATTTTGTTTGATCAATGCCGTTCGAATGGTAAATTACCATTTATGTATACATTCGAATAAAAACATATCCATTCGAACCAAAAATTCCCATTCGAACAAAAATATACCCATTCGAACTTACCTGGAAATACAATCCGTGCGTTCGTTCGAACAATTAAATACTCATTCGAATAAATTCATTTCTAAAACTTCGTTCGAACAGAAGATTTCCGTTAATAGATTGTTTGTTCGAACAGTTAATATTTTTCTTCGAACTAAATTCACTTACAACTTTTTTGTTCCAACGGACTTGGTCAGATATGGTTATTGGTTCGAATTAACATTCCATTTTGTTCGAACAAAAATATTTAGTTCGAACTTGATTCTGAGACGACATTTTTTTGTCTCAGAAAAAATTTCCCGTTCAAACGGTTTCGATCGGTTCCACCCAATTTCGTCCCTAAAAATACTTTTTGAAAACTTTATGAGACAGCCTTTTTGAGACAAAATAGAAACGAAAATTTTTCATTTTTCAAAACTTTTAGGGACGAAATTTTTATTTTTTGAGACAAAATTTTTTATTTCCAAAAATCATATCTCTTGTAGTGAGTGGGATGAAAATTTTCGTCTCGAAAAAAGTTTTTTGTTGTAGTGAAAAAAGGGGGCCACGTACAAATTAAACTTTGTTTTTTTATTCATAATTATCGATCGACGTTCCATTATTATTTTCTATTTTCCCCCTTCAATTAATTTCTTGCAGAAAATAATAATAATGACGAATGACTCTGATGTCAGAAATGGATGATCAGACATCATGTAGGACCAATCACGTGGGCACGAAAAGTCAATTGGAAAGCAAGGTGATCATTAATTAACTTTTCCTACCTAATGGGCGCATGAGAAATTGTGAAAGATATTGACATTTCTAACTTTTTTCGGTTGCAAGGTATAGACATTAACTATCCTCAATCATGTGAACCTACTAATCGCTTTTAATTCTGGAATTAGAAGAATTTCAAAATCCAAAGAAAAATGAAAAGTTAATTGAGAAATTAATTAGGTTTTATGAATTGGGTTATTAATTGAGGTTTATACTTTATAAATTGGTCGCATCCAACATGCATGGTTTAGCAGCTGCGTGCTGGTTCCAGTGATTTTACATTTTGTACTCTAAATTATTAAAAGTGATACATTGTATTGAAACTATAAAAAACTTACAATGTAAATATTTTGTGAAGATCTGATTGTCAATCTTAACGGTTGAAATTGAATGAGCACAATTAAAGTGTAAATTGTTTTAGTTTTTATACTTTGATAGGTAAATATAAATCATTTGAGATGTAAATTTTACCTTGTTTTCTTTATAAATGACATGTAAATTAATTAATCTCAGATGTATAGAGTTAATTTCCTCCACCATAAGTAGATCAGAAGTAAACAAAATTTTCTTTTAAAGAAAAAAAGAAGTAATTTTTTTATTTCATTACCCTAACTAATTGTTTAAATTTGTTCCACCTTTGGCGTTTGCAGCATGCAGACTTATATATTTTCTAGTCAATGACGATGGGATTGGGGAATCATGATCTTTTGGGTACGCAAAGTTATAAACATGCATGTCTAGCTTTATATATAGTCGGCCAGCTTTCTACTTTTCTTTTGATTTAGAGATCTTTTGATTTATACATCAGCTTTCTCGGTTTTAATTTTGCTACTTTTGCAGACTTGTGGGGTCAAAGTTATTTGCGTTTCCATGGATTCAAATTTTATATTGAAAAACATTATAAAGTCCCTAATTCCAATTTTCATCAAAATTATGTCATGTCAAGCATGTCATTTATTTTATTTTTTATAGTTAGAAGATATAACGTGTGATTTTGATATGTAGTTTATGATCATATAAAATGGGAAACATTTGATAATTGAAGGTGCAAAAAGTGTAGCTTTTCCCCTTAAAAATAATTAAAAGTCAAATAAAAACATTACAACAAAATATTAATGAAATAAAATATTTATAGCTCAATAATTGAATTTTTAAAGCTAAAGAGTAATTTATTTAAATGTAAAACAATGATTAACAACAAGAAAGGATAATAAAATAATTTACATAATTTAAAATTATAAAATAAATCCCATGAATAATATATTAAATTTAAAACAAAAAAATTATTAATTATAACAATTTAAATATTTATTCGTTAAAAATATACATAAAAATAGAATGTTACAGACAGGATGAAAGAGATGGGTAAGCCTCACAACATGTGGTGCGTAGTGACTGGTGAGCAGACGCACGGTTGAAAAGCCCAAGGGGAGGTAGAGAGAGAAAGGCACATATTAGGGGAGAATGGGGCAATGGCTAGATAGGGACTGTGGGTTGTGCATTTTAGACGTCTGGTGCCGGCGTGGTGGCAGCATGGGCTATGAAAAGGTCACAAGTTGGGATGGTGCGACGGTGGGAGAGGCTTGGAGGTGATCACCTTGTCTCAATTTATCTCATATCTTTATTATAATTTTTTTAAATTTTTATATAAAATATAATAAACAATTCAATTTTTTTAAATTTTAATTTAATTTTTTTAAATCTAAAAAAATAATAATAATATTTTATTTAATTTTTATCTTTTATATAAAATTATTTTATTTTATCTCATCTCATTTCTTATATATTTCTGAATACAAACGATTGGATTTTCTCTCCTTCTAAGCTAAAATGGCTCTGTTGCAAAGGTCAGGGCGGGTCTCGTCATCTTCATCTGGAATTCGACACGGGCTGAGTACACTGCCTTCACACATATACACACTTACAAAGAAAGAAAATCCACTTCCAAATCAATCTTAGGCTTCACATTATTAAAAGAAAAACACTAAAATAAAAAATTCAGACGTGGGCTCCACAATTAATTTTATTTTGGAAAGCTAGGTTTGAGTACGGTCTAATTTGCCTCATATTGACCTTCTTCACGTACAAAATGATGGAGACCATTAATAATTTTTGTTTTGGTATATATTTAGTAAAACTTCAGTAAATATGTTAATTATGTTACATTTTATATGGTGAATAAATAAGTTGACCTTCTCTATTCATTTTTTAACATAATACATTTATTCATTTCTTTTCGACCATAATCAAGCATTAATTGGAAATTACAATCAAGCAAAGAAACCCCTAGTTTTTTAGCTTCTAAAGCTTACTCATGTTAGACCTAATGACTATAAATATCGTGCCACAAGAGGTGCCACGGGGTATATATTAATTAACATCATGTGTTGCACGACATCTACAACAAAAAATAGATTTAGGGACGATTTTGATTTGGGGCGAATTGGAAATCATCACAAAAAGTGAGATTTTGGAATGAAATTCAAATTTCGTTCCGAAAAAATGACGGAATGGTTAGACCGTTCAAACGCTATATTTAGGGATGAATTTTTTTGTCCCAAATAAGTTAATCATTCGACCGTTAATGATTAACCAATCAAACGTGTAATTTTTACCGTTTGAACGTAATATTAGCGCATTAGGTAAATTTTTTTGGAGGGAAATTGATAAACCGTTCGAACGGTAAATTCTAACCGTTTGAATGATGTATATGCACCGTTCAAACGTTATTTGAAGGGGTCAAACGGTGATAAGGGTTTTAATTTTTTAAGTTTTTTGCCAAATTATATTTAGATTAACTAGTAATTATAAGAAATTGGTTAATTAAATAATAGGAATAATCTAAATTAATAATTAATTCAGAAAATATAAAATAATACTATTTCATACTTAAATACTAAATTTACAAAACATAAAATGTTGTCCATACAAAAAACAGTAAATAAATAAATAAAAGATATAAGAAAGTAATTAAGACCCCAAGTCTTTGCACACTTCCTCGACTGCAGCTATACGTTCCCCTATTTGTGTCAGTCGAGTACTGATGGTGACCTGAGTTGCAGACACGGCAGCAAACTCTGTACAAAGCTTAGACACTGCAGAATGGATCTCCATACGCACTACATCGATCACTGCTGATGTCTGTTCGCTGATCGCTGCACACACTATCTCAACCATCTCCTCACGAGTAACATTGTTTACTGATGCCTCGGCCCATGTAGATGTCTCAGCAGCTGCAGCTAATACTCCATGATCTCCCGGCTGTGCATCTCTGTGAGGATCAACCGGTTCTGGAACATGTCCACGAAGACGCAGTCTCGAGTGTCCTGTGCTGCGTGAGAAGGTGGTGCTGTTTATCGGTCCCATCGACTCTCGTTTACGCTCGGCAACATCAGGCACAACATCAGAACATAGCAGATATCGGGTGATCAGGACTCCGAATGGCAGTATATCCATCGAAATGTACTGAGACTCTGATCGAATCCTATCGAATATATACCCCACCAAGTCGATAGGAATGCCACGAGCGATCCGTGTCATAAATTTTATCCGATTAATGCCAACCTCTGTCTTGTGTTGCCAAGGGTCAATGTTATTGGTAATTATCAAATTTAAGATTTTAAAGAAAGAAGATAAATTACCTGTTTGATGCGTTTCGTCCCATCATTCGGTGGAGCATCTGGACCGACAACCAAATCCCTTATCCCGTGATAAGCAAGGGTATCGACTTCATCAGTATAAACTGATGCCTCCTCCTCAGCTGTCTCTGCCTCAACTGAAGGATCAGACTCTCTAGGCACCACATTCGGATATGCATCTGGCAGCCTAGGAATACCGAGATGCTCAGCAAGTCCATCCCGTGAAAATACAACGGGTACTCCTCGGACAGTGATCCTGTAGGTCCCAGAATCATCTGCGCTGGCACTGCCGAGCTTTCTATAGAACTCAGCAATAATGTCAATGTAGGAGACTGGCTCCCATGCTTCCTCCCGCTCATCCAAGATAGGTCCCCAACCACTATCACTGAAGACTGAGGGTAATGAATGACCCTCCCAGAGAAGACTCTGGAAATCAGAAATCTTCACCGGTCGCTCCAGTGAAACTGTCCTCTCCCGAACTGGACCACTACTACTCTCACCAAGATTGCGTCGCTTACGTCCCGGCCTAGAAGTAGACATTATAATCAACTTGAAATTTATAAATTAAAAATTAGATATATAACATTAACCATAAAAATACAATAAAGAACTATTTACAGTAGTTTCAAACGAATAGCAATTTAATAACACTTGATATTGTGAACAACATAATTTTTAATAAATAATATCTCTAAATATCAATATTAATTAGATAAATATTAGCGGAAATATAATATTAAAAAAAGACTTGTGGTAATGGATCTATAATATTGATGTATTTGAAATATAATATTGATGTATTAAATGTATAAAGGTCTATTATATTCTTTTCTAATTTAACGTTCGAACGTCTAAATTATGGATCGAACAGTAAGATAAATGTTCGAACGCTTAACGTAACGGTCGAACAGTCGGTCTTACTGACCGTTCGATCGTATGAAACAATGTTCGAACAATTAACGTAACAGTCGAACGGTAAGTAAGACCGACCGTTCGACCGTATGAAACAACGTTCGACCGGTTAATGAATACCGTTCGAACGCTATGAACAGCGTTCGAACGATATTCGTGTTGATCGGGATTCCAGGCCGAGTCGACTTAGCCATTGAAATCCATGGAATCGATTCCATGAATTTTACACCAAAATAAATGCAATAGAAACCTAAATAAACGTTTCTACCATGGATTTAAGCAAATCTACCGATTATTTTGATGTATAAATCGGTTTATCCTAATTGAAACAAATAATCTATCAAAAACTTAAATCTAAACGGTAAAATGCTTTAAAAAAGAATAATACCGATAGTTAGAGGAAGAGGCTTTGAGTGGGCACTATTGACGGCGGCGAAGACGACATTGAACGGTGGAGATGGACGGTTAATGGCTTAGAAAGGAGGAAATGCACACGTAAAGCTTCCATGAAAACGACGTTCGCGGTAACTTATATATGCAGTACCGTTCGAATGGTAAGTTAATACCGTTCGAATGTATTAACTGAAATTTGATTCTTCCCGTAATTAATTCAATTAAATATAATAAATGTAATATATTTAATGCACTTATATATTATTAAACACTATATATTATATTTATCATTTTTAATATATATAGTATATATTATATTATATTTAATTAAAATATATTATACTATTGAATATTATATAGTATATAGTATAAGTTATATTATATAGTATAATATAATATAGACTACTATATACACGACACTATGTTCATAGTGTTATATAACATATATATAAGTGATATTAACTAATACATATATATATATATATATTTAATAGTATATGTATTAGATGACTTGTTTAGTATATTTTTCATATTATATTGCAGTTATATGCTAAATAGATGACACTCTCTATTCTAGCACTATAAATGACACTATATATGATAGTATATATATGTTATGTTATGTTATGATAATATAACATAACATGCTCAATTTTCGCTTTAGTATCATTAGAATACACTCTAATTGCTAGTAGTATAGATGACACAATATATAATAGTGTGTATCCAATTGTTATATTATATTATAATAATAATCTAATATTTTAACACTATATATGCATGTAATGCATATAACCCTGTGCTATGATACCATATATATGCTATATATAGGTTAATATATGTACTTGACTATAATACTAGATGTAGTATGATATTTTATACTATATATGTTACTAAACTATATAATATATGTTTGATTATATATTATATAGTTATATTACTATGTCCCTAAACCATAGTATATTTACAGTTTAGTATATTTAAAGGTATAGTGCAAAAAAAAAAAAAAAAAAACAATGAGCAACATTTTAATAAACCATTTGAATGCTTTAAAATAACTGTTCAAACGTATATGTAAACGGAAGTAAACGTTTGAACATGTTATTTCACGTTCGAACGTTAAAATTAGCGGGGGAAAATTTTCCCGCTAGTATATTTGACGTTCGAACGTTCAATAAATAACTGTTCGAACGTCAATATTCTACATTTATACGACAGAACCTCACAATCTCGCGCTCGTCCCAGTCACTCCCACGACCATTTTCTTCCAACCAATGCCATTATTCCTCAATCCAGCCCCCAAATATTACTAACTTTCATCAATCTCTTATATTTTCGGATTAAGAGGTTATTTTTACCATTTGGTGAAGAGTATTTTTGTTTTGGGCATTGGGTACGGGTGGATTTACAAGTTTATCTATCCAAATCAGGTATTCTCCTTATATATATTCTCATTTTAGTTTAAATATAAGTGTTTTCGTTTGCTATAATGAGCTCGTGATATTGTTTGCTGTCTTTTGATGTAATGAGTTGGTAAATGTTGAGATTTTCGGAGATTGAAGACGATTGTAATATGGAATTAAAGCTTTTGAACGGTATTCGTGTACGGTTCGAATGTTTTACCCTTAGTTCAAATGGTGATTAATACCGTTTGAACGTTATGTTGGTCAGTGTTAAAATACTTAATCTTTTAATGCAGGAATTGAATTTTAAATAAAATATTTATAATCTACATTTAATAATACTTAAATTCTTAAAAGTTAAAATTAATCAAATGAATTTGAATTAAATTACAAATAATCTAAATTTAATAATACTTAAATACTTAATAGTTAAATTATTCAAATGAATTTTAATTAAAATATAAATAGTTAAGATTTAATAATACTTAAATATTTAATAGTTGAAGTATTTAATTGAAGGTTAATAAAAATACAAATAGTTAAGATTTAATAATAATTAAATATTTAATAGTTGAATTATTCAATTGAAGGTTAATAAAAATACAAATAGTTCATATTTAATAACACATGAATACTTAATCTTTGAATTAATAAAATGAATTTTAAATAAAATACAAATAATCTAGATTTAATAATACTTAAATACTTAAAAGTTAAAAGTAATCAAATGAATTTGAATTAAATATAAATTCTGAATTATAATTAATAAAATGAATGTTAATTAAAATACAAATAGTTATAATTAATAAAATGAATGTTAATTATAATACAAATAGTTATAATTAATAAAATATTTTGAAAGATATAAAACAAATATCTAATTATTTAATAATACAAATACTTAATTAGCATATCTTGCATTGTTTGTTTGATACATGTTAAATATTGGCATATCTTGCATTGCTTGTTCATCAAAATTAGCCTTAGACCCGTTCGAGAGTTATCAATCCGCCTGAATTGAAAGATTGATAACTCTTGAATTGTCCAGAGTGGACAGTTTAGAATTGTAAGATCATTCTCGCAAACTATCGATCTATATCTGTTATACGTCCAGCATTAAGATTTTGGCAGATTTATTCCTTGTTCTCCGTATGCAGTTTCGGTGATGTTGTATCGACGATTAACACGTTGGTGCACACAACCAAACGAGCATATTTGGAGAACTATGGAGAGATGCTGCCGAAATTTTGTTGGACATGGCAAATTATAGAGATTAGGTTTGCGACTATGATCTTACAATTCCGAATGGGATAGGACCAATTACCCGGTGAAAGGTGGCATACTCATTGATTTTTACATGATTGTGGTTAATACATGTTTGTTTGTTGATGCACACGTGATTGTTTGTAATGAAGATAGTCGACATGGATAAGAGTTGTATGCGAGTTAGCGATCGATTGGGTCAGAATTACAGCGTATATGCTGAAGGTGTTAAGAAATTTTTAGAGTTTGCATTGGGATCATGTGATAGTGATGGGCGTATTAGATGCCCATGTAAAGAATGCAGGAATTTGCGTTCTCATAAGATAGACTTGATGAGAGAACATCTGTTTGTCAAATGTATTGACAAGGGTTATACTGACTGGGTTTTACACGGCGAATCATATCCAACTTAATTCGAGGTTCCACCTGAAGAAGAAGAGAACGATGAAGATGTAGAACCAGATGTTGGAGATGAATATGATGAGAATATGGAGGAAATGTTAGGTGACATTAGTGCGGGAATGTTTATGAATGAAGGTGATACAGACACATCAACTTCAAATGATGGAGGTCATAACACTTTTGCACGATTGTGGAATGATTCACAACGTGAGTTATATCCAGGATGCAGAAGACACAGTAAGTTGTCATTTACTGTTTGACTACTTCACATAAAATCAATGTGCTGATTATCAGTTAAGGCTGTCAATATGTTACTGGAGCTGTTTATGGAGGCACTGGCATAAGATAATACTTTACCTCGTAACTTCCATGAAGCAAAAAATATGAAACAAGGACTTGGATTTGATTACAACGTAATACATACATATAAGAATGACTGCATATTATATTGGCAAGAGAATGAGCAGTTGAACGAGTGTCCCATATGCCACGAATCAAGATGGACATCTGACAAACAAAATGTGCCGTAAAAGGTTGTACGCGCACTTTCCATTGATACCTAGATTACAACGATTATATATGTAACGTGCAACGGCTGTAGACATGACATGGCACTCACCAGGTAGAGTTCAGAACGATGATATTTTGTCGCATCCTGCTGACTCCCAGGTGTGGAAGGAATTTGATCAGGAACACCCATGGTTTGCTGAAGAACCTCGTAATGTGCGACTTGGGTTGGCAATAGATGGATTTAATCCGTTTGGGAACATGAGTACTAGTCATAGTACTTGGCCAATTGTACTTATGCCGTATAATCTACCACCGTGGAAGTGTATGAAAGTTCCATATTTCATGATAAGGTTGCTCATTCCAGGTCCGAGATCACCAGGAAATGATATAGACATACACTTACAGCCATTAATTGCAGAATTGAAAGATTTGTGGGAGAATGGGGTTGTTACATTTGATTCATCAACAAAGAAGTCGTTCAAGATGCATGTTGCCGTGTTATGGACAATAAATGATTTTCTAGCGCTTATGGGAACTTGTCAGGTTGGAGTACTAAGGGAAAAATGGCATGTCCAACTTGTAACAAACATACTAAATCTGAATGGCTCACTTACGAGAGGAAATTATGTTTCATGGGTCATGGTCGATTTTTACCTCCTGATCATAGATGGCGGGAAAATTCACAAATGTTTGATGGTACTCTAGAATGGGGCCAACTTCCACCATAATTGTCTGGTGAAGATATACTTGCACAATTTATAGATGTTGGTTGTAATGAATTTGGTAAAAAACAACGAAAGAGAAAACGAGCTACATCTAAGTTAAATTGGACTAAGAAGAGTATATTTTTCGATCTTCCATACTGGTCAAAGTTAAAGTTACGGCATAGTCTTGATGTTATGCATATTGAAAAAAATATATGCAAATCCATATTGGGAACATTGATGTCAATTGAAGGAAAAATGAATGATACATTAAACTCAAGGAAGATTTGAAGCGGTTGGGAATAAGACCGGAAATGCAATTGCAAGAAAATGGTTCGTCCATTTATATGCCGATTGGATGGTATACATTGTCAAGGAATGAAAGGGCTACATTTTGTGAGTAGATAATGAAAATTAAATTACCGGATAGTTATGCATCGAATTTGACAAGGTGTGTGCGAACAAATGATTGGAAAATAACTGGATTAAAAAGTCATGATTGTCATGTCCTTTTACAGTGTATCTTGCCTATTGGTATCCGTCGGTACTTGACAAGAGACGTGCGCGTGGCTTTGAGTGAGTTGAGTTTATTTTTCAAGGATTTATGTGCTAGGACATTAAATGTAGAAGCTTTGGATCTAATGGAATGGGAAATTGCCATAATCTTGTGTAAGGTAGAAAGTATTTACCTACCGTCATTCTTCGACGTCATGGTTCACCTAGCCGTCCATTTGCCACGTGAAGCTCGACTTGCAGGACCAGTTCAGTATAGATGGATGTATCCCATTGAACGATTCCTTGGGAAGTTGAAACATACAGTAGGTAACAAGGCTCGCCCAGAAGGATCAATTGCAGAAGCATATATTGATGATGAGTGGCATACCTTTTGTTCCAAGTATTTCCATGGAGTTGACACTAGCTTTGATCGGCCGGCAAGAAACTTTGACGTTGACCGAGCAAGACAACGAAATGGGTTTTTTGTGTTTTCCCAACAAGTACGTCCACTTGGTGAAATGCGTGGTTATGACTTATGTGGAAGAGAGTTTGAGAAAGCTAAGTGGTACATGTTGAACAATTGCCATAAGATAGAGAACCACTTGAAGTAGGTTATAATGTTTTCTTAATCTAATATTCGCACATTTACTTTCACGAAAAATTATAGATATAAAAGAATTGTGGTAATTATCAATTTCAGTAATCATATTAACATGCTCAAGGAACTAGGAGTAAATGATATAAATCAGAAACATGAAGAGGAGTTGAACAACGGGTAATGACATTACATATGCTTTACTCATCCAATAGTTCATTAAATATTGATTGTTTCTTATTGATATAATAGAAGTTTTACTCAATATATAGGTTGTACAAATGCATGCAAATAATCCAAACGATATATCAGATGAACTGTATGCATTAGCGCGTGGCCCATCGATGCGCGCTACAAGATATTCTGCATGTATTTCTCGGGGAAGTAGGTATCACACAGTGGATCGAGATTATTATAGGAAAACACAAAATAGTGGTGTCCTAGTCGAGGGAAGTCATGATGGAGAAAATATTGATTTCTATGGAGTTATTATTGATATAATTGGAATGAAATATTTGGGAGAACTTGCAGTGTATCTGTTTAAGTGTGATTGGTGGGATTTAAGTAATCCTCGAACTGGAGTCCATGATGAAGAATATTTTTTGAGTATTAATACATCAAAAAAATGGTATGAAGATGATCATTTTGTTTTAACTTCTCAAGCATCTCAAGTATTCTACTTAGATGACCCAAAGTTAGGAAATCAATGGTGAATAGTACAAAAGTATTCTCCAAGAAATATATATGATGTTATCCCTCATGCGGAAGGGCTAGATGAAGAAGCAGATGATCCCTCTACTCAAGAAGCATACCAAGAGAGTCAGCCCGTCTTTAATTTGTTTGTGGATTTGAGCCAGTATGAGATGATTCCATTAAATAGAGAAAATATTGAGACTGAAATTGTTGCGACAATTGAGCAAAATGTTGATTCCACTGAAGTATCTACAGATGATCAGACTGAATTGTCAAATTATACTGATACAGATAGTGATTGACCAATTATGTTTGCATAGATAGTTTTCTGAAATTATGCCTCCGAAGAGAAAGGAAGTTTGCATCCCATCTCCACCTTTTCCTAGCTCTCCTTTAGACTCACCATTAGAGATTGACTCTACAGAACAAGGTAAAATTCTAATACTCATTTAATTTATTGATTAAAGTTATAATAGAAAATTAATTACAATTTTATATATCATGATGACTTCACAGTACAATCTCGTCAAGGTCGAGGCACTACTAGAGGCGTGACGTTGGAAAAATATTGTAAGGTGCGTAAGATCAAAGTTAACATTCTTGATGAACATACCAGAGGCGAAGGACAACTAGCAGCTTGGCTTGCATCGCATGTGGGAGCTCTTACACGAACTTATGCACCTTTGGCAACAAATTCATGGAAGAAAGTCCCCCAAGATGTTAAGGACCTTATCAAAAAGCGTTGTTTGGTAATGTTTAAAACACGAAATTTAATTGGTAAATTTTTTTATTTTACTTTAAAGTTAGAATATTATAAATGATAATATCTTTATCTAAATTCTTTTCTGTAAGGATGATTTCGAATTAAATTTTGGTCAGAGATAGGAGCGTAAAACTGTGTAACAGCTTATGAGTAATGCATTCCACAAATATAAGGCGAGGTGTCATGAGCATTATAATAAGTTTGAGAATAGTGAAGATGCACGCCAACATCCTTTTCAAGATGTGCAACCTTCTGATTGGGAAAAACTTTGTGACATGTTTGATGATCTATCATATAAGGTATAATTAATTTAATTATTTTAGTCGTCCTATTTTTAATTTCACTTTCTAATAGTTTCAATTCCTATGTAGGAGCGAAGTTCTATAAACAAAACAAATAGATCAAAATTGAGGATTACTCATCATGCAGGCTCAAGATCTTTCCACCGCCTCTTTAAGAAATTGGTATTGCTATTTTTTTATTTGTATATAGTTAACTGAATATATGAATCATAATGACTTTATATCTGAACAAATCTTTATTATAGCAAGATTCAGACGCCAATTATGATCTGATAAAATTATATGCTGCATCACATACTAATCGTAATGGAGAGTGGAGTCATCCCGATGCCCGTGAAAATTATATAAGTATTATCATTTGTTTTAAATAAATATATTCGAATATTTATGATGATATTAACTCTTATCTTATGTGTAACATAAAATGATTGCCCTGCGTGCTGAATCTGCGTCAGATCAAAATTCTTCAAATAATGATGTTGAGATTTTACACAAGTTCTGGGTGAACGTTCAGGATATTTGAGGGGTTTAGTCGCTGTGTAAAACCTTCTCCCTCTTTCTCTTCTTTCGGGTCTGCCTCTATAGCGCAAGAGAATGCGAATCACATAATTGAAGAATTGGTTGCAAAACAGTATGAGTTAGAGGCTCAATTGGCGAGACAAGGAGACATGGAGATGTGCATCAAACAACATGAAGAAGAACAAGCAGAGTTTAGGAGAGATATGCAACTCCAAATGCAGCAGCTTATGCAACAGTACAGGCCTCCAAGCAACTGATGGTTTTTTACGTCCAGCTTATGACATTATCTAATTATGTATGAACAATGCCAGTCTCATGGCTATTTATTAGTTCGCACTTATGATAAAACTTTTGTGAGTAATTAAACAGTTCCTAATTTATGTTTTTCAAATATTATGAATGTCTATTTATTTTTTTATTATTATGGGGTTTTAATAAAAATAGTATCCGTTCGAACGACCATGTCACGTTCTGTTGGGAATAGACCGAATAAACAAAGGCTAAGTTGAAGCAAATAATAGCGGAAGCAACAAAATAAACAACAAGCACACAAAGAACACCAAGATTTAAGTGGTTCAGCTCAATGTGAGCCTACGTCCACTGTCGTGGTCGGTTTCAAAACTTCACTATGAACAAAGATGGAGTACAAGAGTATTGATCACAAAATCCTTAATCCTAAAGCCCCAATACACTTAATGGACTCTTAGGATTGTATACAAAAGGATTCTCAAAACTCTCTCAAAATGTGGCTGCTAAACTCTCTTCAAAATGAAGAGAAAATGATGTATTTATAGCACACGGTGCTATTCCTGAACATTCGCTCGAGCGGATGTCGAGCGACGTGTCGAGCGCACGTTAGGGTTACAGGCTCGCTCAAGCGGAGAGTCGAGCGGAGGTCGAGCATTACTCTCTGGAAGAATCTCGAGCGGACAGTCGAGCGGAAGTCGAGCGGAACTCTCGGGAAGAGTTCGCTCGAGCTGACTGTCGAGCAGAGTCGAGCGTTACTCTCTGGAAGAATCCGCTCGAGCGGACAGTCGAGTGGAAGTCGAGCGGAACTCTCGGGAAGAGTTCACTCGAGCAGACTGTCGAGCGGAGTCGAGCCAAGCCTCCAACAATGCATCTTCACAAGGAAATCAAGCCAAACTCAACAAATCTCCACCTTGGCTTGAATTCCATCAAGCCTTAACCAAAAAACCATTAACCCAAAAACGAACCCCTCCACCAAATCCCCTAAGGGAATCATGTACCCCGAACACCAATCAAGTCCAAGCAAAGTTTGAACTTGTATACTAGAACTGGCTTTGTCATCATATCTGCTGGATTCTCAGTAGTAGCAATCTTCTGAATTTCTAACACGCCCTCTGTAACAACTTCCCGAAGGAAATTATACCTGACATCAATATGCTTTGTCCTCTCATGATACATTTGATTTTTGGTCAAATTTATTGCACTCTGGCTGTCACAAAACACTGAAATTGAATCTTGCTATAATCTCAAATCACTAATCAAACCTTTCAACCAAATGGCCTCCTTTACAGCCTCAGCTGCTGCCATATACTCTGCTTCTGTAGGTGATAAACCAACAGTAGATTGTAGTGTTGCTTTCCAACTAATAGTAGAGCCACACAAAGTGAAAACATACCCGGTTAGTGATCTTCTCTTATCCAAGTCCCCAGCATAATCAGAATCAACGTAACCAACCACCCTTGAATTGTAGTCAGTTTCTCTATCAAATATTAAACCAAGGTTCGAAGTACCTTTCAAATACCTGAGTATCCATTTCACAGCCTGCCAATGAGCTCTACCCGGGTTAGCCATGTACCTGCTAACAACACTCACTGCCTGTGAAATATCTGGACGAGTACAAACCATTGCATACATAATACTGCCAACTGCACTGGAATAAGGAACACTAGCCATGAAGCGTTCCTCCTCATCTGTCTGAGGAGATAGGGATGCTGAAAGTTTAAAATGTGTAGCAAGTGGTGTACTTACTGGTTTGGAATCAGACATTCCAAACCTCCAAAGAACTTTCTCAATGTATTTTCCCTGGGACAAATACAACTTTCCAGCTTTCCTATCTCTATGGATCTCCATCCCCAAAATCTTCTTTGCAGCACCTAAGTCTTTCATTTCAAACTCATTTCTAAGTTGAGTTTTCAACAAACTAATGTCAGATATGCTTTTAGCAGCAATAAGCATATCATCAACATAAAGTAGCAAATAGATGAAAGACCCATCAGATAACTGCCTATAATAAACGCAACAATCAGGGCTACTCCTGACATAACCATGATCTATCATAAAAGAGTCAAAGCGTTTATACCATTGCCTCGGAGACTGTTTTAAGCCATACAATGACTTCTCCAATCTGCACACATGATCTTCTTTGCCTTGAACAATGAATCCCTCCGACTGATGCATGTAAATGGTCTCCTCCAGGTCAACATGCAAGAACGCTGTTTTAACATCAAGTTGCTGAAGCTCTAAGTCATGTGCTGCCACTATGGCAAGCAACACCCTGATCGAACTGTGTTTCACAACTGGAGAGAAAACTTCGTTGAAGTCGATGCCTTCTCTCTGACTATAGCCTTTTGCAACCAAGCGTGCCTTGTACCTTGCATCTGCAACATCTTGGATTCCCTCTTTCCTTTTGAAAACCCATTTGCAACCAACAGTCTTCGTCTTCTTAGGCAACTCAACCAAATCCCAAGTTTGGTTCTTGTGAAGAGACTCAATCTCCTCAGTCATTGCTGCGCACCATTGTGCACACTCCTTACTTTTGACAGCTTCTGAATAACTGGAAGGCTCTTGACCATATATGTCCTCTGCTGTAGTAAGTGCATACATCACCATATCTGCATGAGCATATCTTTGAGGTGGCCTGATCTACTTCCTTTGTCTACTAGTAGCAATACTGTAATCTTGCTCACCCTGTGCGCCATCATCAAAGTCAGGATCATGCTCATCTGAAGTGACATGATCTTGGGTGTCATCTGGCATCCCTTTTGAAGCCTCAACCTGTGACTCCACCTTCTTGCCATTACTCTGCTCTTCACCTGTAGACACAGTAAACTCCTTCCTCGGATTAAGCATGGATTGTTCATCAAATACAACATCCCTACTAATTACAAACTTAGGTGATTTGGGATCAGTACACCATAACCTGAATCCTTTCACCCCACTAGCATATCCAATGAATATGCCCTTCTTTGCCCTTGGCTCAAGTTTTCCATCATTAACATGGAAATATGCAGGACAACCAAAAACTTTCAAATTTGAATAATCAGAGGGAGTACCTGACCATACCTCATTTGGAGTTTTTAAACCAATAGCTATGGCTGGAGAGCGGTTAACCGAATAGCAAGCTGTGTTGACTGCTTCAGCCCAAAAAGCTTTAGACAAGCCGGCGTTTGAAAGCATACTACGGGCTCTCTCCAAGAGAGTCCTATTCATCCGCTCAGCTACTCCATTTTGTTGTGGAGTATGTCTCACTGTGCGGTGCCTCACTATGCCTTCATTTTTGCAGAATTCATCAAAATCACCTCCGCAAAATTCCATACCATTGTCGGTTCGGAGTCGCTTAACCTTCTTGCTTGTCTGATTTTCAATCAAAACCTTCCATTGTTTAAAGTTAGCAAATACATCTCTCTTATGTTTCAGAAAATAAGCTCAAACCTTCCGTGAGTAATCATCAATAAAGATAAGCAAATACTGGGCTCCACCCTTCGATGGAACTGAAGATGGACACCAAAGATCAGAATGAATATAGTCCACAGTACTTTTAGTTCTGTGAACTCCTGTAGAAAACTGAACCCTGCACTGTTTTCCAAACACACAATGTTCACAGAATTCAAGTTTTTCTATCTTTTGATTGCATAACAAATCCTGCTTACTCAGGATAGACATCCCCTTTTCACTCATGTGATCCAAACACATGTGCCATAGACGGGTGTTGTCTGAGTCTGGATTATCTGAAACTGACACTGCAGCTGTACCTGTCAATGTACTTCCCTAAAGGAAATAAAGACCATCTGTCATATCTCCTCTCATTACAATCATGGAGCCCTTTTTGACTTTAATGGCTCCACCTTCACCGGTGTACCGGAAACCTAAAGAATCAAGAATGCCCAAGGAAATAAGATTTTTCTTCAAATCTGGAATGTGTCGAACATTAGACAATGTCCTGACCACCCCATCAAACATCTTAATCCTAACTGAACCAATCCCAACAATTTTACACGCCATATCATTTCCCATCAAAACGGAGCCACCGTTGACTGACTCATAGGTAGTGAACCAGTCCCTCTTGGGACACATATGAAATGTACAAGCTGAGTCCATGACCACTTGTCACCATAGCGACTATTTGAGCCACTAATTGCTAGAACAATATCTACGCCGTTAGACTTTTCATCAGCAACGCTAACAGCATTAGAGGAACTAGTGCCTTCCTCTCTGTTTTTCAGTTTAGAACACTCATTTTTGTAATGACCAAATTTATGGCAGCAATGACATTTAACATTTTTCATGTTAAATTTCGACTGTGAACTACCCCTGGATTTACCCCTGTTCTTCTCTGAACTTTTCTCATATGATCTACCCTTACTAGATGAACCCTTAACAAACAAACCACTGGCTTGATTATCCGTGCCTTGAACACCCAATTTTGTTCTCAACTCCTTAGAGTTCAAAGCAGATTTTACATCTACCAAAGAGATGGTATCTCTACCATACAACATCGAGTTCACAAAATTTTCAAATGATACCGGCAACGAATACAACACAATTAATGCTTGATCCTCATCATCAAGCTTAATATCAATATTCCTTAAATCCATAATAGTTTTATTAAATTCATCTAGATGATCGAAAATAGAAGTACCTTCCCTCATCTTGAGAGTGTATAGTCGCTGCTTCAAATACAAACGATTGGTGAGCGACTTCTTCATATACAAGCTCTCAAGCTTGGACCAAAGACCAGAAGCGGTCTCCTCATCGGCAACCTCCCTCAAAACTCCATCCGATAGTGACAACAAAATGACACTATGTGCCTTCTCATCTTCTTCTCTTGACAGTGCAAGAGAATCCTCGGATACCTTCCCTTCCAAGACTTTCGATAAGCCTTGTTGTCGTAACAAAGCCTTCATCTTGATGCGCCATAAGCTAAAACTGTTTTGACCGTCGAATTTCTCCACTTCAAACTTTGCCATAGCCATTTCTCAACACTTTGCAAAGAGCTTGATGCTTTGATACCAGTTTGTTGGGAATAGACCGAATAAACAAAGGCTAAGTTGAAGCAAATAATAGCGGAAGCAACAAAATAAACAACAAGCACACAAAGAACACCAAGATTTAAGTGGTTCAGCTCAATGTGAGCCTACGTCCACTGTCGGGGTCGGTTTCAAACTTCACTATGAACAAAGATGGAGTACAAGAGTATTGATCACAAAATCCTTAATCCTAAAGCCCCAATACACTCAATGGACTCTTAGGATTGTATACAAAAGGATTCTCAAAACTCTCTCAAAATGTGGCTACTGAACTCTCTTCAAAATGAAGAGAAAATGATGTATTTATAGCACACGGCGCTATTCCTGAACATTCGCTCGAGCGGACGTCGAGCGAAGTGTCGAGCGCACGTTAGGGTTACATTCTCGCTCGAGCGGACAGTCGAGCGGAGATCAAGCGTTACTCTCTGGAAGAATTCGCTTGAGCGGACAGTCGAGCGGAAGTCAAGCGGAACTCTCGGGAAGAGTTCACTCGAGTTGACTGTCGAGCGGAGTCGAGCGTTACTCTCTGGAAGAATCCGCTCGAGCGAACAGTTAAGCGGAAGTCGAGCGAAACTCTCGAGAAGAGTTTGCTCTAGAGGACTGTCGAGCGGAGTCGAGCCAAGCCTCAAACAATACATCTTCACAAGGAAATCAAGCCAAACTCAACACGTTCAAACATTAATGAGTAGGCCGTTCAAACGATACTGTACCGTTCGAACGTTAATGACCAAGATGTTCGAACAATATCAGATGATCAAAAAAACGTTCAAACGCAATTTATTACCGTAGCGTTCGAACATTACTCAGCACCATTCGATCTCTTCTACCTTCGATCTGTTCCTTTAACGTTCAAATGTAATTCTATTGATCGTTTGACTGTATCTTGATAACTGTTCAATAGATACACTAACGTTCGAACGGTAAATGCGAACCATTCGAACGACATTCTGGAACGAATTTTAACTTTGACAAAAAACTTCATCGTTCGAATGGTATCGAACGGTCAATTTCAAAATCGTTCCAAAAGATATATTTTGGGACGAAATGGTGATTTTCATCCCAAGATATCTTCTGGGATAGTGATGTTGGGATGACCAAATTTCGTCCCAAAAAATTTTTTGGAACAAAATTTATACATTTTGGAACGAAAATTTTCATCCCAAAAAGGCTTTTTTGTTGTAGTGTGCAATTATGTATATCGATCGATCTCCAAATACCATTGCCTTTAATGCAATTTTGAATACTCATATTGGTTTTAGTTTGAATAATTTATTTTTATTAGACACATTGCTTAATTAAATTGTTAGTCCAACAACGACATGAGCTATATCTCTTCAACCTATTCAGCATGGGGCAGGAAGAGATATTCTTATAATTAGTAATTGATAGAGATTTTATCATTTTTTTTCCCAGTTGGATCAGTGATTACATGTATCTTTGGGCCTACTTGAATCCTTTATAAAATCCTTAGAATTGCTAGTGGGAGACTTCTAAAAGAAAACAAAGACTTCTTTTACGAGTCATTCCATGATTGAGATAACTCTTAAATTATTGTTGTACGTAAGAATCTTTCATTTGCTTTGTTAGTCATAAAGTAGCATGATGGAATAATTCATTTTTTTGACTACTTTTATCTTTGGATAAGAAATATATGATCTTTTGTCTGATCAATTGCTTGATTTTTTGTTTTTTGTTTTGTTTTTTTTTTTTTTTTGCTACGTTTGCAGACCGGTGGGAATGAAGGGGGAATGATGGGCGAGTCAGCTGAGGATCTAAGTGGCTGGCTAATAGTCTAATATTTTAAATAGGTGCTCAAGAGAGAGATCGTGTGATCAGGATCATCTAATATATAAAGTGGACGTTCGATCTCATGCATGAAGCTTCCCAACTTAGTACAAATTAATTGTTTAAATTAATATTGGTAATTCCGTTTATGGTATTTGCTGCATGGATAGCTACTTTAATTGTAGTAGTCCACAATGATGGGATTGGGGAATCTTTTGCTTATCTAAAGTTAAAAACATTGCTTTGGTACTTCCTACTTTTCTTTTGAATAAGAGATGATATTCTGCTTTTTCTTTTTTCCTTTTTCTAATTGGTTTCGCTGAAATTTCTTCTTCTTTCTATCTTTCTAATCTTTCCAAAACCTTCAACTTTTCTAAACCTCTTTTTTGATCTCCCGTCGCCTAGCTCCAACATGCATGGTTTAGCAACTGGTGCTTCTAGTGATTTTACACTTTAATTTGTACTCTAAATTATAAAAAGTGCATGATACGTACAATGTACATTGTATCGAAACTATAAAAAACTTACAATGTAAATATTTTGTGAAGATCAACGGATTGTCAATATTGTACATGATGTACAATGAAGCACCTTTTTTTTTTTTTTTTTAATCAATCTTAACGGTTGAAATTTATGAGCACAATTTGTCAGATTTCTATAATAAAAGTGTAAATTGTTTTTATTTTAATACTTTGATATGTACATATAAAACATTTGAGATGTAACTTTTACCTTGTTTTCTTTATAAATGACATGTAAATTAATTAATCTTTAAATGTATAGAGTTTTCCTCCACCATAAGTAAATTGATGACTTGGCCCCCACTCATTTCTCATCGGGAGAAGCCGCTTAAAGCATTTTTAATATAGTCTGATAAAAAGACTGTAATACTACAACTGAAAGTCATAATGAAGATATTTGTGCTACATTTTGCTGGTTTGGACTGGCTGTAAGAGACTTCTGCTATCTCTGTCTTACAATCATTGATTAAGAGAAGCAAGAAAATAGGCAGATTGCAAACAAGAGAACCGTCAAACCTCTGGAAGAAGACGGTTAAGGACTGTGGTGGTGAGTGTGAGACATGCACCATGCTAGGAGTATGGATGTCAATCGGATATGAAGCATCCGAGGCTGTTGGCCCCAGAAATGCCGTGCATATGGCTCTAGTGCCACTCCGTTTGACAATATTCTTTGGCTGTTAGTGATCGGTGCAAAACTGCAAGTGCACAGTATCGTAGTTTTATAATAAAGTGATAAGAAGAGTATCGTCCTCAGGGATTGGTACCTTACTTATGCCAAATACCAAAATTATACTAATCTCAATTTTATCTAGAGGAATCACTAAGATTTTTGTAGTTGCAATTTAAACTAAAATCAACTCAAAGAGAAATACATAAAGGAAATAAAATTGACGTTCGAAGATCAGATTAATGGGAAAGAAAACTTCTAGGAAATCGATTTCACCTAATTCTTCACTATGCTTTTCTCATCCAACTAATTTAATTTAATTCTTTTTGTTTATTAGCAAATCTCTAATTTATCCAAAAGCCTCTTTCGATAGTCAATTGAAAATTATTCTTGTTCATCAATTCACACAAGAATATGCAAATTAAATAATCAAGAAAGCAATAAGGTCAATGATTTAATTACTACATAGGTTCATACAAGTCTTTCGATCTCTATACTTACCTATGCTGAAATATTCAAGATCTACCCTATGATTCCCTCTTCCGATAGCAAATCACAAGATTAAATATCATCTAATCAATGGCCAGTTATTTAGAAACAATAAACTCAGAATAAATCAGATAAACAAAGAGAGAATTGCCTTAAATTAGCATAGACAATCAAGCATAGTTCGGAACTAGGTTACATCGTTTTCCTAAAATAAATAAAATTTAGCTCATACTAGAAATTGAATTCAACATAAACGAATTCACCATAATTGTTCTGAGAATATTGGAAGAAAATAAACGCTGAAAAATACTCCTCGCAGCCGCAACTCGTCTTCAAAAACTCAAGGAAATGATTCAAGACTTTTCTCCCGCCTGTGCTCGTGTATGATTCCAACGTATGTGCAATATGTGGAATTCCCTCTCCAAAACATATGATTTGAATCTTTCTAGCTGTGTTTTTCTGTCCCAAAAAGTGTTCTCCAGTCAAAAGGTACGGCCATAAAGTGAAAAATCACTTTTATATGGTGTGACAGCGGAAAACCCTAGATCTGTCAAAATACGATGTTCGCTCAAGCGGGGTATCGAACGAACATCGAGCGGTCGACTCTGCCTAACTTCGCTCGAGCGGCTTGTCGAGCGCACCTCGAGCATTCAACTCTGCCTGATTTCGCTCGAGCGGCCAATGTCTCACCTCGAGCAATCTTTGTATTCCCGCATCCCGCTCGAGCTCACTGTCGAGCGGCCATCGAGCGGTTGAATCTGCCTGAGTTCGCTCGAGCGGCTAAAATCCTCTGCTCGAGCGATCTTGTAAAATCTGCAATACGAAATTTTACAAGTCATCAAATACCTCCAAACTTACAACTTTGTTTGTCCTCAAACAAAAAGAAAAGCAAATTATAGTTTAGGCAATATCAACTCAACCCCAAAGAGAAGGATCATCACTCACCAAGCTTTTATGAATTTAGATTTCATCACTAGTATCTTACTCTTTTAACATCAAAGATAGCGAGAAAATCAATCAAAAATTTTACAATTTGTCAAGCAAGAGTTAGGCGTTTACTTGAACCTAAAGCTAGGACCTTGAGTGTGTGTGTGATATAGTCAATTTAACCTCAAACCACCTGCAAACTCAGATAAAAGTAGAACAACCAAAATCAGAAGAATTCTTTTAAAACTTAACCCCATAAGTCCAATTTTCAGAAATCCTCTCCACTAATGTAGTCAACACCAAAATCAGAGATCAAAAGGTCTTTAATAAGGTTGTAATGATAGGCCACAGGGTGAGGGTTAAGAAAGAACTGGATATGGATAATCAAAGCAAACTGGGAAAATACTTTGTGAAAAGAACACTAAAAGAGATTTCCACATGATTCCAATCATAGCTCTTTCTTGGCAATATGCTCATACTTGTGGCATTATTGTTGCTGTAATCACTGATGCAATACCAACAATTCCCTTAACAAAATCTGAGGTGATTCACACTCCGCTTAGTGACTTCTTTTTCTTTTCTTTTCTTTTCTTTTTTTTTCACTTCCTTTCTTCTTCTTCTTCTTTGATCAAACAGAGCAAACATAATACAGTTCATCATGAAACAAATTTTCTCTTTTAAATGTAACTCTCCACCAAAGTATTTTCTCAAACTATCAAAGGTAGATTCATTGTTTTTCAGGCTTAGAGCGGGCATGGTTTATGTAGTTCAAAGAATAAATAAAGGCTTATGTAACATAAGGCTCAAGGGGGTTGACTATGGAAACACACCATGTAATGATGGCATGATATTTAGGACGGCTGGGAAAGCTTTTTGGTTGCCAAAGAAATGCCTAGATCATTTCTCTAATATTTGGTCTCAACTAGGATTTCGCCTCAAGGACCCATCAACGGATTCTAGAGCAAAGCAAAATTGAACTTCCCTCTTTCAATTAATTCAACTTCTTCTCTTCATCAACAAAATGGAATAACAGAAAAAACGACTATGTGCTCAATTGTGTTCAAGGTCAAAGATTTAAACCAAAGTACCCACAAAACTTCACTTGACATAAAAGAAATTTTTGAAAATTTTTCTCAAAACCATCTTCAATCACAAATTTCAGAGTCATAGAGACTTCAATTTTACTCCAATGCATGCTTGGTAAGAGAATCAAACAACCCATCAACAACCTGAAACTTAGAAAACAAGAGGATTAAATGACTATAGGAATTTACACCCCCAAACTTAAACTAAACAATGTCCTCATTGTAATGCAAAAGTAAAAAAGGATTGAAGAAATAAAAGGAACTTCCCTGGTTTCATGATGAATCTTTCGATGTTTAGAAAATTTTCAGCTCTTTATTCGTGCTAAAACAAAAACCTGCATCAAAAACCAAATTATTAAAAATAAATAACTAAAGATAAAAAAAAATAAAAAAATAAATGAAAGAATGAAAGATAGATCTATGGGTTGCCTCCCATAAGCGCTTGTTTTAAAGTCTACAGCCAGACTTTTCAAACTCCATCAATTAGGATCTCCAAGAGGAATAAATGCATAGTTCCTCTCCACTTGTTCTCCATAGTAGTGCTTCAATCTCTAACCATTAATTCTAAAAATATTCCTTATCTTGTCCTTCAAGTCTATTGCTCCAAAAGAGAAAACTTCATGAATTGTATAAGGACCTGTCCATCTTGACTTCAACTTTCTCGGGAAGAGTTTGAGTCATGAATTGAAGAGTAAAACTTGTTGTCCTGGTGCAAACTCTCGCCTAAGAATCTGTTTGTCATGCCACTTCTTCGTCTTTTCTTTATAGATCTTTGCATTTTCATATGCATCATTCCGGAACTCTTCCATCTCATTCAATTGAAGAAGTCTCTTTTCACCTACTGCCTTCAAATCAAGGTTAAACTTTCTTACAGCCCAATAAGCTCTATGCTCCAACTCTACAGGAAGATGACATGCCTTTCCAAACACTAATCGGTATGGAGACATCCCGATAGGTGTTTTAAAGGCTGTACGATATGCCCACAAAGCATCATCAAGCTTCTTCACCCAATCCTTTCTATTGATTTTGACCGTCTTCTCAAGGATGTTCTTGATCTCACTATTTGAAATTTCAGCTTGGCCATTAGTTTGGGGATGGTAAGCAAGGGCTATCTTGTGCTTTACACCATATTTTGAAAGAAGATTCTCAAACAACTTGTTGCAAAAGTGAGTCCCTTCATCACTAATAATAGCTCGTGGAGTGCCAAATCTTGTGAATATGTTCTTGTGCAGAAATTTGAGCACTACCTTTGCATCATTTGTTGTTGTAGCAATTGCTTCCACCCATTTTGACACATAATCAACTGCTAACAAGATATTAGCAAAGCCAAAAGAAGGAGGAAAATGGCCCATAAAATCAATTCCCCAGACATCAAACAACTCAACTTCTATGATACCTTTCAGTGGTAACTCATGACGCCTTGAAATATTTCCCATATGTTGGCACCGGTCACAAGTTTTCACCAAATTGTAACTATCACGAAAAATAGAAGACCAAAAGAACCCACTTTGAAGTACCTTAGCTGCTGTACGGGTAGCTCCAAAGTGTCCTCCATATGATGATGAATGGCAATGATGGAGGATGTCTTGCATCTCTTCTTCTGGCACACATCTTCTAATGATTTGATCAGGGCATCTTTTGAACAACAAAGGCTCATCCCAAAGGTAATAATTCACATCATGCAAAAACTTCCTGCGTTGATGGTAAGTAAGATCAGGTGGTAAAACTTTACAAGCTAGGTAGTTAACAATATAAGCATACCACGGAAGTTTGATCTCACATGCAAACAACTGCTCATCAGGGAATGCCTCTTGGACCACTGAATCTGGTCTTTCTTCCTCTTGCTCTAACCGAGAGAGATAGTCAGCCACTAAATTTTCACTTCCTTTCTTATCTCGAATCTCCAAATCAAATTCTTGTAGAAGGAGGATCCAACGAATTAGTCTCGGCTTAGCATCCTTCTTGCCAAACAAGTAGCGAAGTGCTGCATGATCAGTGAACACTATCACCTTTGTACCAATGAGGTAAGACCGAAATTTATCACAAGCAAACACCACAGCAAGCATCTCCTTCTCAATTGTCGTATAATTCAATTGAGCTTTATTCAATGTCCAGCTTGCATAATAGATGGCTCTAAACAGCTTGTCTCGCCTTTGCCCCAACACTGCTCCAATTGCATAGTCACTTGCATCGCACATAACCTCAAAAGGTTGACTCCAATCCAGCACAATCACAATTGGTGCTGAAATTAATTTCTCCTTGATTGCATTAAAGGTCTGCAAACAAACAACATCAAAGTCAAATGCAGAATTTTTCTCTAGAAGATTACATAAAGGTTTAGATAGTTTAGAAAAATCCTTGATAAATCTTCTATAAAATCCCGACTGTGCCAGAAAACTTCTGATTCTCTTCACATTCTTTGGAGGTGGTAGTTTTTCTATGGTTGCAATTTTGGCTCGATCCACCTCAATTCCTTTGGATGACACTCTATGGCCAAACATGATCCCTTCTTGAACCATGAAATGACACTTTTCCCAGTTCAGGACTAGATTTTTATCTTCACATCTCTACAAAACAAGAGATAAGTTATGCAAACAATGATCAAAAGATGTACCAAAAACTAAAAAGTCATCCATGAAAACTTCCATTATATCCTCCACCATATCAGAAAAAATAGCCATCATGCAATGCTGAAATGTCGGAGGGGCGTTGCACAATCTAAAGGGCATCCTCCTAAAAACGAATGTTCCATAGGGGCATGTGAATGTAGTTTTCTCTTGATCTTTAGGAGCTATAGTAATCTGATTATACCCCGAATAACCATCCAAAAAGCAATAGTAGGAATACCCAGCCAATCGATCCAACATCTGATCAATGAATGGAAGTGGAAAATGATCATTCCTTGTTACTTTATTCAACTTGCGGTAATCCATGCATACACGCCATCCCGTGACTGTTCTTGTAGGAATGAACTCATTGTTGTCGTTTTTCAACACCGTCATTCCACCTTTCTTTGGTACAACTTGCACTGGACTTACCCATGAGCTATCTGAAATAGCATATATAATTCCAGCATTAAGGAGTTTTAAAATTTTAGCTCTCACTACTTCCTTCATTGCTGGATTTAATTTTCTCTGGTGCTCGATCGTTGGTTTGTAAAGCTCCTCCATTAAAATCTTGTGCATGCAAATGGAGGGACTTATTCCTTTTATGTTAGCAATAGTCCATCCCAAGGCTGTTCTATGCTCCCTCAACACACGTAGCAACTTTTCCTCTTCTTCAGGTGTGAGTGATGTAGCAATAATCACTGGAAAGGTATCACTATCACCCAAGAATGCATAGCGAAGATGCTCAGTTAATTGCTTCAA
>QGSO01000346.1:461803-656803 GCA_011037825.1 Carya cathayensis | reverse complement strand
AGAACAATAAAATATAAGAACGACTTAAAATAAAATTCTAAATTAAAACCAAGATTACTTAGTATCGATATTGACAAAAAGACTAAGAATAAATCAATCCCCAGCAATGGTACCAAAAACTTGATCGGTGCAAAACTGCAAGTGCACAGTATCGTAGTTTTATAATAAAGTGATAAGAAGAGTATCGTCCTCAGGGATTGGTACCTTACTTATGCCAAATACCAAAATTATACTAATCTCGATTTTATCTAGAGGAATCACTAAGATTTTTGTAGTTGCAATTTAAACTAAAATCGACTCAAAGAGAAATACGTAAAGGAAATAAAACTAACGTTTGAAGATCAGATTAATGGGAAAGAAAACTTCTAGGAAATCGATTTCACCTAATTCTTCACTATGCTTTTCTCATCCAACTAATTTAATTTAATTCTTTTTGTTTATTAGCAAATCTCTAATTTATCCAAAAGCCTCTTTCGATAGTCAATTGAAAATTATTCTTGTTCATCAATTCACACAAGAATATGCAAATTAAATAATCAAGAAAGCAATAAGGTCAATGATTTAATTACTACATAGGTTCATACAAGTCTTTCGATCTCTATACTTACCTATGCTGAAATATTCAAGATCTACCCTATGATTCCCTCTTCCAATCGCAAATCACAAGATTAAATATCATCTAATCAATGACCAGTTATTTAGAAGCAATAAACTCAGAATAAATCAGATAAACAAAGAGAGAATTGCCTTAAATTAGCATAGACAATCAAGCATAGTTTGGAACTAGGTTACATCGTTTTCCTAGAATAAATAAAATTTAACATAAACGAATTCACCATAATTGTTCTGAGAATATTGGAAGAAAATAAACGCTGAAAAATACTCCTCGCAGCCGCAACTCGTCTTCAAAAACTCAAGGAAATAATTCAAGGCTTTTCTCCCGTCTGTGCTCGTGTATGATTCCAACGTATGTGCAATATGTGGAATTCCCTCTCCAAAACAGATGATTTGAATCCTTCTAACTGTGTTTTTCTGTCCCAAAAAGTGTTCTCCAGTCAAAAGGTACGGCCATAAAGTGAAAAATTACTTTTATATGGTGTGACGGCGAAAAACCCTAGATCTGTCAAAATACGATATTCGCTCGAGCGGGGTGTCGAGCAAACATCGAGCGGTCGACTCTGTCTAACTTCGCTCGAGCGGCTTGTCGAGCGCACCTTGAGCGTTCAACTCTGCCTGATTTCGCTCGAGCGGCCAATGTCTTCGCTCGAGCGATCTTTGTATTCGTGCATCCCGCTCGAGTTCACTGTCGAGCGGTTGAATCTGCCTGAGTTCGCTCGAGCGGCCAAAATCCTCCACTCGAGCGATCTTGTAAAATCTGCAATACGAAATTTTGCAAGTCATCAGTCAGAAGGATCGGCGGCTGGGGAATCCTGTAGTGGGGCGCATGGCGGTTGATGGGCTCCGAAAAGTAGCAGATCGGCATTTCTCCTTGCTATAGACGAAAAAAGCAAAAAAAAAAAAAAACTATAAAAAAAGGGACTGCATAGTTACTAGATTAGTCAGATGGGAGGAGGGAGGGAGAAGCTAAAGCTTCATCCCCCTCTAGATGAAGAAGATGGGATTTTTTTGGGTGGGTTTTGGCTTTGGAGCACTCGAGAGAAAACGAGATGGCAAAAAACAAACGACAGTCTTTTACGTAATGTTGAATACTCAGATGTTTTTCGTTTGAATAATTAATATAGTTAGTCCAACAAAGACAGCTGTATCTCTTCCTACACATGAACATGGGGCATGCAAGAAGAGAGATTTTTAGCCATTGATGATAAGGATTTTATCGATCTTTTCCAGTCGGGTCATTGGTATATGTCCTACTTGAACTCTTAAATTTTCGATAAAAAATTTAGAAATCTTAAAAACCATAATCATGCTATTGGGAGCTAACCCTAAATTAAAGAAAAAAATAAAAAAAAAAACTTTTTTTATGTGTCATTCTATGATTGAGATAGCTCTTAAATTATTGTTGTACTTGAGAATCTTTAATTTGCTTTGTCAGTCATAAATTAACATGATGGCCTTCATTTCCTTTTTAACTACTTAATTTATCTTTTGATAAGATATCAGCTTTTGTCTGCAGATCAATTGCCTGAGTTTTCGTTGAAGTACACCTCACATTTTTTATTGATCTTAGCGGCTGAAGTTAGATATGAATTTTATGTGTCCCTTTTTTTTAACAATTAAAGGCATCTTTTACTTTTGATAATTTGATACATAAAGAATAAAACATTCCATAATTGGAGTATAAATGCATTCGCTTCAACTTAATTGCTTGATTAATTGGTTCACCTTCTTGGTGCTTGCTGCATGCATGGGATACTTTATAGTCCACAATTATTTGGGGAATCTTTTGTTTATCCAAAGTTAAAAGTATTGCGTTCATCTTTCTTACTTTTCTTTTGAATTAACTTTTTCTTTACATATTTTAAAATTATTTTTTATTTTATTTCATTCTTATTAAACTAATTGAATTGTTCTATTCATCATTCATACACCAAATACTTGTATATAAATCAAACCATCTCTTAAATAATTAGTACTCTCAGTTTAGGAATATAATATATATCCATTAAAACAAACCCCTATTACAAAGGTTATGCATGAATACTTTGCTTAGAAGAAATGGATCGACCGAATATTTGACGGAACAGCAAATTAATGCTCGCTATATAGATAGATACCTTAATATAATATAACTTTCACAAAACATTGGGAAGTTGGACAGGGGATGTTGTAAACATTTTTAATCTCGTATCATGATCTCATCTTATCATTTCCTTCCTAAACAACATTAAAACACAAATATCTTCAAATTAATTATTACAACTTTTTCAAATTTTTAATTTTCTCAATAAAAAATAATTCAATTTTTTTTTAATTTCAAAACAAATAATAGTATTAAAATATTATATTTTAAAAATATTTTAATTTTTTCTAAACCTCTTTTTTGTTCTCCCGTCGCCTCCAACATGCATGCATGGTTTCATGGTTTAGCAGCTGGTGCTTCTAGTGATTTTACACTTTAATTTGTACTCTAAATTATTAAAAGTGATACATTGTATCGAATCTATAAAAAACTTACAATGCAAATATTTTGTGAAGATCTGATTGTCAATAATATTGTCCATGATGTCTTTGAAATTATCATTACCAATACATTCATGTATTTGAAACTATAAAAAACGTACAATGTAAATATCTTCTGACCGCCAGTACTATATATTATATAACTCACATTTTTTTATCAATATTAACTACATGTAGTACTTGAAATTCGACGTGAGCATTATTTTCCCCCTTTTTTTATAATTAAACCCATAGTTTTTATTTTTGATAATTTGATACATAAAGAATAAATTAGCATTAATCTATAATTGGAGTATAAATGTATCGGCTAGCTTCATCTTAAAAAAAGGTTTTGCTATATATAATTTGTTGTATTGTTAGCACATCACTTATAGTGGAATCCATTATAACTTAATATTTTACATCAACGTATGCAAAGGGTGTAAAAAATAAGGCTTATAAATACATTAATTATCACAAAAAAAAAAAAATGTAATGGCTTTGAAATGATTTGTCTGTTACATTCACTGAGATCGAAAAAGAAAAATGACAACTTTATAATTGAGCTAGCTATATTTTACAGCTTACTCTAAATTAAAGGAGAACGGATCGATCATTGATTGAAGTTCTTGCATGTGAAACGTAGGTACGTAGAGGGAATGAAGGCCGGCGAGGCAGCTGAGGATCTATGTTCTAATTAAATAGATGCTCAAGAGAGAGATGTGAGGGTAATATGGAGCGGATGCTCTCGTCAAGTTTCCCAATTTAGTGCAAATTAATTGCTTAAATTGGTAATTCCACCTTTTTGGTATTTGCTGCTGCATGGACACCTAGTACTTCAATTATAGCCCACAATTATGGGATTTGGGAATCTTTTGCTTATCCAAAGTACTTAAAAACATTGCTTTTCTTTTGAAGAATAGATCATATATTTTGTGGGACTAAAGTTAATAATAATTTGCGTACGTTTGCCCCTTTTTTTTTTCACCTTTTGCCACGTGCATGTTTCCTTCAAATTTCTACTTCTTTAATTCTATCTTTCTGATCTATCTTTCAAATTCCTTCCAATTTTTATGACGGTTGAAATTGAATGCATGAGATCAGTTATTTGTCAGACTGAAAGTTTAATTTCGAACTTCTATGTTTGAAGAAGATCTAGATTTGCTGATCTAATAATTTATTTTTCTCAGATACGTACGCTCTTGTTAGGGCTATCATCCGGGCTCGAATAGGTTTCCTTGAGGGCATGATTGCGACTGGTCCTGTCACTAGTGGGACGTCATTCGATGCTTGATCAACAGAAAGGCCGATCGATGGTGGGACGGACTAAAATGAATATTGAAAAATGATAAGGAAAATGTTGGATGCAGTCGTTTTGAGTAAACGGCTCGTAAGCGGCTCGGCCACGTGGATTAAAATGAAACCGCACCGTTTTGACCCCACGAACGGTTTTCNTGGTGAATAAATAAGTTGACCTTATCTAGTCATTTTTTAACATAATACATTTACTCATTTCTTTTCGACCATAATCAAGCATTAATTGGAAATTACAATCAAGCAAAGAAACCCCTAGTTTTTTAGCTTCTAAAGCTTACTCATGTTAGACCTAATGACTATAATTAGCGTGCCACAAGAGGTGCCACGAGGTATATATTAATTAACATCATGTGTTGCACAACATCTCCAAATACCATTGCCTTTAACGCAATTTTGAATACTCGTATTGGTTTTAGTTTGAATAATTTATTTTTATTAGACATATTGCTTAATTAAATTGTTAGTCCAACAACGACATGAGCTATATCTCTTCAACCTATTCAGCATGGGGCAGGAAGAGAGATTCTTATAATTAGTAATTGATAGAGATTTTATCATTTTTTTTCCCAGTTGGATCAGTGATTAAATGTATCTTTGGGCCTACTTGAACCCTTTATAAAAACCTTAGAATTGCTAGTGGGAGACTTCTAAAAGAAAATAAAGACTTCTTTTACGAGTCATTCCATGATTGAGATAACTCTTAAATTATTGTTGTACGTAATAATCTTTCATTTGCTTTGTTAGTCATAAAGTAACATGATGGAATAATTCATTTTTTTGACTACTTTTATCTTTGGATAAGAAATATATGATCTTTTGTCTGATCAATTGCTTGATTTTTTGTTTTGTTTTTTTTGCTACGTTTGCAGACCGGTGGGAATGAAGGGGGAATGAAGGGCGAGTCAGCTGAGGATCTAAGTGGCTGGCTAATAGTCTAATATTTTAAATAGGTGCTCAAGAGAGAGATCGTGTGATCAGGATCATCTAATATATAAAGTGGACGCTCGATCTCATGCATGAAGCTTCCCAACTTAGTACAAATTAATTGTTTAAATTAATATTGGTAATTCCGTCGTTTTTGGTATTTGCTGCATGGATAGCTAGCTACTTTAATTGTAGTAGTCCACAATGGTGGGATTGGGAAATCTTTTGCTTATCTAAAGTTAAAAACATTGCTTTGGTCCTTCCTGCTTTTCTTTTGAATAAGAGATGATATTTGCTTTTTCTTTTTTCCTTTTTCTAATTGGTTTCGCTGAAATTTCTTCTTCTTTCTATCTTTTTGATGATCTTTACAAAACCTTCAAACTTTTCTAAACCTCTTTTTTGATCTCCCGTCGCCTAGCTCCAACATGCATGGTTTAGCAACTCGTGCTTCTAGTGATTTTACACTTTAATTTGTACTCTAAATTATTAAAAGTGATACGAAAAATTAATGTACATTATATCGAAATTATAAAAAACTTACAATTTAAATATTTTGTGAAGATCAACGATTGTCAATATTGTACATGATGTACAATGACTCACCTTTTTTTTTTAAATCAATCTTAACGGTTGAAATTTATGAGCACAATTTGTCAAATTTCTATAATAAAAGTGTAAATTGTTTTTATTTTAATACTTTGATATGTACATATAAAACATTTGAGATGTAACTTTTACCTTGTTTACTTTATAAATGACATGTAAATTAATTAATCTTTAAATGTATAGAGTTTTCCTCCACCACAAGTAAATCGATGACTTGGCCCCCACTCATTTCTCATCGGGAGAAGCCGCTTAAAGTATTTTTAATATAGTCTGATAAACAAACTGTAATACTACAACTGAAAGTCATAATGAAGATATTTGTGCTACATTTTGCTGGTTTGGACTGACTGCAAGAGACTTCTGTTATCTTTGTCCTACAATCATTGATTAAGAGAAGCAAGAAAATAGGCAGATTACAAACAGGAGAACCGTCAAATCTCTGGACGAAGACAGTTAAGGACTGTGGTGGTGAGTGTGATACATGCACCATGCTAGGAGTATGGATGTCAATCGGATCTGAAGCATCCGAGGTCGTTGGCCCCAGAAATGCTGCGCATGTGGCTTTAGCACCACTCCGTTTGACAATATTCTTTGGCTGTCTAAAGGATCGGCGACTGGGGAATCCTATAGTGGAGCGCAAGGCGGTAGATGGGCTCCGAAAAGTAGCAGATTGGCATTTCTCCTTGCTATAGACGAAAAAAGCAAAAAAAAAAAAAAACTATAAAAAAAGGGACTGCATAGTTACTAGATTAGTCAGATGGGAGGAGGGAGGGAGAAGCTAAAGCTTCATCCCCCTCTAGATGAAGAAGATGGGATTTTTTTGGGTGGGTTTTGGCTTTGGAGCACTCGAGAGAAAACGAGATGGCAAAAAACAAACGACAGTCTTTTACGTAATGTTGAATACTCAGATGTTTTTCGTTTGAATAATTAATATAGTTAGTCCAACAAAGACAGCTGTATCTCTTCCTACACATGAACATGGGGCATGCAAGAAGAGAGATTTTTAGCCATTGATGATAAGGATTTTATCGTTCTTTTCCAGTCGGGTCATTGGTATATGTCCTACTTGAACTCTTAAATTTTCGATAAAAAATTTAGAAATCTTAAAAACCATAGTCATGCTATTGGGAGCTAACCCTAAATTAAAGAAAAAAAAAAAAAAAACTTCTTTTATGTGTCATTCCATGATTGAGATAGCTCTTAAATTATTGTTGTACTTGAGAATCTTAATTTGCTTTGTCAGTCATAAATTAACATGATGGCTTTCATTTCCTTTTTTACTACTTATTTAATCTTTTGATAAGATATCAGCTTTTGTCTGCAGATCAATTGCCTGAGTTTTTGTTGTGTACACCTCACATTTTTATTGATCTTAGCGGCTGAAGTTAGATATGAATTTTATGTGTCCCTTTTTTTTAACAATTAAAGGCATCTTTTAGTTTTGATAATTTGATACATAAAGAATAAAACATTCCATATTGGAGTATAAATGCATTGGCTTCAACTTAATTGCTTGATTAATTGGTTCACCTTCTTGGTGCTTGCTGCATGCATGGGATACTTTATAGTCCACAATTATTTGGGGAATCTTTTGCTTATCCAAAGTTAAAAATATTGCGTTCATCTTTCCTACTTTTCTTTTGAATTAACTTTTTCTTTACATATTTTAAATTATTTGTTATTTTATTTCATTCTTATTAAACTAATTGAATTGTTTTATTTATCATTCGTACACCAAATACTTGTATATAAATCAAACCATCTCTTAAATAATTAGTAGTCTCAGTTTAGGAACATAATATATATCCATTAAAACAAACCCCTATTACAAAGTTTATGCATGAATACTATGCTTAGAAGAAATGGATCGAATATTGGCGTGCATTGACGGAACAGCAAATTAATGCTCGCTATATAGATAGATACCTTAATATAATATAACTTTCACAAAACATTGGGAAATTGGACAGGGGATGTTGTCAACATTTTTAATCTCGTATCATGATCTCATCTTATCATTTGCTTCCTAAACAACATTAAAACACAAATATTTTCAAATTAATTATTACAACTTTTTCAAATTTTTAATTTTCTCAATAAAAAATAATTCAATTTTTTTTTAATTTCAAAACAAATAATAGTATTAAAATATTATATTTTAAAAATATTTTAATTTTTTCTAAACCTCTTTTTTGTTCTCCCGTCGCCTCCAACATGCATGCATGGTTTCATGGTTTAGCAGCTGGTGCTTCTAGTGATTTTACACTTTAGTTTGTACTCTAAATTATTAAAAGTGATACATTGTATCGAATCTATAAACAACTTACAATGCAAATATTTTGTGCAGATCTGATTGTCAATAATATTGTCCATGATGTCTTTGAAATTATCAATACCAATACATTCATGTATTTGAAACTATAAAAAACGTACAATGTAAATATCTTCTGACCGCCAGTACTATATATTATATAACTCACATTTTTTATCAATCTTAACTACATGTAGTACTTGAAATTCGACGTGAGCATTATTTTCCCCCTTTTTTTTATAATTAAACCCATAGTTTTTATTTTTGATAATTTGATACATAAAGAATAAATTAGCATTAATCTATAATTGGAGTATAAATGTATCGGCTAGCTTCATCTTAAAAAAAGGTTTTGCTATATATAATTTGTTGTATTGTTAGCACATCACTTATAGTGGAATCCATTATAACTTAATATTTTACATCAACGTATGCAAAGGGTGTAAAAAATAAGGCTTATAAATACATTAATTATCACAAAAAAAAAAAAATGTAATGGCTTTGAAATGATTTGTCTGTTACATTCACTGAGATCGAAAAAGAAAAATGACAACTTTATAATTGAGCTAGCTATATTTTACAGCTTACTCTAAATTAAAGGAGAACGGATCGATCATTGATTGAAGTTCTTGCATGTGAAACGTAGGTACGTAGAGGGAATGAAGGCCGGCGAGGCAGCTGAGGATCTATGTTCTAATTAAATAGATGCTCAAGAGAGAGATGTGAGGGTAATATGGAGCGGATGCTCTCGTCAAGTTTCCCAATTTAGTGCAAATTAATTGCTTAAATTGGTAATTCCACCTTTTTGGTATTTGCTGCTGCATGGACACCTAGTACTTCAATTATAGCCCACAATTATGGGATTTGGGAATCTTTTGCTTATCCAAAGTACTTAAAAACATTGCTTTTCTTTTGAAGAATACATCATATATTTTGTGGGACTAAAGTTAATAATAATTTGCGTACGTTTGCCCCTTTTTTTTTTTCACCTTTTGCCACGTACATGTTTCCTTCAAATTTCTACTTCTTTAATTCTATCTTTCTGATCTATCTTTCAAATTCCTTCCAATTTTTATAGACGGTTGAAATTGGATGCATGAGATCAGTTATTTGTCAGACTGAAAGTTTAATTTCGAACTTCTATGTTTGAAGAAGATCTAGATTAGCTGATCTACTAATTTATTTTTATCATTATATATATAGATACGTACGCTCTTGTTAGGGCTATCATCCGGGCTCGGACAGGTTTCCTTGAGGGCATGATTGGGACTGGTACTGTCACTAGTGGGACGTCATTCGATGCTTGATCAATAGAAAGGCCGATTGATGGTGGGACGGAGTACAATGAATATTGAAAAATGATAATATGAATTTTAAATATATTTTTAATTTTTTTAATACTTAAAGAAGTAATTATTAGTGCATTTATATATATTTTTAATTTTTTTTAATGGTTAAGTATATTTTAAAAAAAGTGTTTTGTATTTAAGTAATTTATAGGAAAAAAATTGTGGGAAATTTTTAGAATTTTTCATTTTATCTCAATTACCCAATACATCTTTAATTATTTATATTATATTCTTAACGATTATATATAACACGATAGTTTACAAGTTTTGCAATACTTGAAAATTTGGATAGTTCATCTTAGAGGTGTCAAATTATGTTAACGGGTCATGTTTATATCTTGTCAAAGCATGTATATTATACTATATAGGTTAACCCTAACTCGATCCGTTAAATTTATCGTATCAAAATTTCAAATCCTAACACGACCCATTAACATAACAGGTCGTGTCATGTCAACCCGTTTTGACCTATTAGTGAATATTACAAAATAGGTTAACACGACACAATACGACTCATTTCAAATTATTTATGTAAATAGGTTGAATAGACCCGGAATTAACCTGTTTCTCCTAATTAAACTTAGCATAATTTTATATAAATGTTAAAATCACAATATCTATAAAAATTATAAAACTAACTACAAGTCCAAAATTACAATCCAAAAAATAAGAATATCAAAATTGAAATTCTAATAATTTTACTTTTTGGTATAATGGTATAATTGTAATTTTAACTTTCAGAATGTGTCATAATAGGTTATAACGGGTTGACCTGTTATCAATCCGTTAAGTAATCGTGTCATAATGGATCAACTCATTTTGATCCGAACCCATTAAAACTAAATTTTAATATTTTATTATCGTATCATATTCGTGTTGAATTAACAGATCGTATAATATATTACCACCCATAATTCATCCTACTCAGCATGGGGCTGGAAGAGAAAATTCTTAGTAATTGATAGAGATTTTAATATTATTTTTATTTCTGGTTAATTGGATCAGTGATTACATGCATCTTTGGGCCTGCTTGAACTGTTAAAAACCATAAGTACGCTGGTGGGAGACTTCTAAAAGAAAAGAAAGACTTCTTTTTCAGGAGTCATTTTATGATTGAGATAACTCTTAAATTATTGTTGTGTGGGGAATCTTTAATTTGCTTTTTCAGTCATAAATTAACATGATAGCCTAATTTATTTATTTATTTTTACTACTTTATCTTTGGATAAGATATTTTTTGTCTGATCAATTGCTTGAATTTTTGTTTTTTGTTTTGCTACGTTTGCAGATCTGTGGGAATGAAGGGGGAATGAAGGGCGAGTCAGCTGAGAATCTAATTAGTGGCTGGCTAATACTCTAATGAAATAGGTGCTCAAGAGAGAGATCGTGTGATCAGGATCATATATATAAATAATTTTCCCTACTTAGCACAAATTAATTAATTGTTTAAATTAATTGGTTCCATCGTTTTCGGTATTTGCTGCTTTGTAGTAGTCCACAATGATGGGATTGGGGAATCTTTTGCTTATCCAAAGTTAAAAGCATTGCTTTAATATCGTCATTCCTACTCTTTTTTTTTTTTTTTTTTTGAAAAAGAGATCATATTTTATGGACATTACCTTTGATCTCTTTTTTTTCCCAAACCTCTTTTTTATTCTAGTGATTTTACATTTTTCTGAATATATTCTTATCATATTGATGTCGAGATGACATACATACATACATACATACATACATATATATATATATATATATATATATGTGGGAGAACGTTTTTAAAATATCTAGATTTGATACTTTAAATTATTATATAATGCTTGTTTTAGATATGAAAATTAATATAATTTATCATTTATGACGAAAATTCAAATGAATTGATCAAAACACTAAAAAATGGGCCACTTACAGATTAAACTTTTTTTTTTATTAATAACTATCGATCGTTCAATTATTTGGTATAATGCTGATCATAACTCTATTTTTCCCCCTTTAATTAATTTCTTACAGAAAATAATAATGACTAATGACTCTGATGTCAGACATGGATGATCAGACATGTAGGACCAATCACGTGGGCACGAAAGGTTAATTGGAAGGCAAGATGATCATTAACTTGATGATGATTAACTTTTTTTAAAAAATTAAATTATAAGAATAACTGCATATTAATATATGTATTAATTTAATATAATATGTCAAAAATAAATTTTAGTGAAAATAGTATTAATTTAAATTTTAAATATGAATAAATTAAATCAATATTAATACGTTGATTAGTACGTGACTTTACTTGTTAATAACAAAATTCAACTTTTCCTACCTAATGGGCGCATAAGAAATTGTGAAAGATATTGACATTTCTAACCTTTTTCGCTTCCAAGGTATAGACATTAATTAAGTACATGATTATCCTCAATCAGGTACATAATGTGAACCTACTAATCGCTTTTAATTCTGGAATTAGAAGGATTTCAAAAGCCAAAGAAAAATAAAAAGTTAATTGGGAAATTAATTAGGTTTATAAATTGGGTTATTAATTAGGGTTTATACTTTATAAATTGGTCGCATCCAACATGCATGGTTTAGCAGCTTCGTGCTGCTTCTAGTAATTTTACACTTTGTACTCTAAATTATTCAAAGTGAAACATTCTATCGAAACTATAAAAAACTTATAATGTAAATATTTTGTGAGGATCTGATTGTCAATCTTAATGGTTGAAATTCAATGAGCAGTACACTTAAAGTGTAAATTGTTTTAGTTTTTATACTTTGATATGTAAATATAAAACATTTGAGATGTAAATTTACCTTGTTTTCTTTATAAATGACATGTAAATTAATTAATCTTCAGATCTATAGAGTTTTCCTCCACCATAAGTAGATCAGAAGTAAACAAATTTTTCTTTTTTTTAAAGAAGAAAAGAAGTAATTTTTTATTTCATTACTCTAACTAATTTTTTAAATTGGTTCCCCCTTTGGCTTTTAAAGCATGCAGACTTAGTTTCTAGTCAATGACGATGGGTCATGTTATTTGCGTTTCCATATTTTTTATAATTAAAATTCTTCAAGAAAAGTGAGCTTTTGTGGCTCAAATTTAGTGATCAAAAGGACTATTTCCGACAGTTTTCGTCGGAAATAATTATTTTGGTCACAAAATTTGAGCCACAAAAGTCCGTTTCTCTTGTAGTGATTAAGCTAGATATAACGTGTGATTTTGATATATAGTTTATGATCATATAAAATGGGAAACATTTTATAATTGAAGGTGCAAAAAGTGTAGCTTTTCCCCTTAAAAAATAAAAAATAAAAAAAAAATCTATAGCTTTCAAGAGGTCGGTCCCGTAGCTATTACACGAAGAATATTACGGCAAAGGGTGGAACTAATTTCCCTACTCTCGAAGTACGCGTTGTACGTACGTACGTCTACATGACAGTTTTTACTTTATAATGCATGCTAGAAGGTTTTTCCTATCCCATATAATATTGCATCCTAAAATGATTTGGAAAATATAAACTATTTATAAAAATTCGACCGTCAAGAATTGTGTCATATTCTTTATTTTTCATTCATCTTGAAAGCCAAAATTGAACAAGTATGCTATTTTGAAGTTTTCTTTTTTTTTTTTTATTAGAGATCGACATATATATAAGCTGGTGTCAATTTTGTTGTATTAATATATAGTTTGAAAGACTTGAAAATTTGAGGTTGTTAAAAAGTGTATTTTTCTCAAAAATATGATATTGATAGCTTTGGAGTGGTCGGCCCTACGGCCACTAAAGGGAAATTACAAAAAAAAACAAAACAAAAAAATGAAAATTGGCTGGAGGGCACAAGCTAGTCTGCCTTGTTTATAAATGGATAATAGGTTGTTTAAAGTTCTTGAAGGACACGTAGAGCGAAAGATGAAGAGAAAGCGTGGCAGCTGAAGGAAGTGGCTGATAATATTCCAAAGAGGCTAGCTAGGTGCTCAAGAACGCGAGAGAGGTGAGGATCATAGACCAGCTCATGCAATTAATTATCTTTTAGTGCTTGTCCGGAAAAGAATCCGTTTTACTTTCCTGAAAATGAAGGATTAGACATATAATCTAAAGTTTAAAATATCAATTTAAGAACACTGTCCCTTGTAATCTTTGCCAGGTCTCGTTCTGTGTTTGGTGCATATATCACAAGTCCTATTATATAAGACTGCTTGTTTTTTATTGTTTTTCTCTTCTACAACTCGAGCTGCTTGTTTTTCCAGAAAAAGTTTACGATATGTGCATGTTTATAATGGAGATAATCACCATACTGATGCAAAGAGTAGAGACCACGTGAATTGATGCTAATTAAAGCCGTATGTCAAAGTTCCGAGACAGGGTAATATGCTGACTAGATCATGATCACCAGGTTGTTGCTGGAAATTAATCTTAAATCTGATATGAAGTTGAAGTAGTTTAAGTGTTTTGTTAAGGGTGATTCATGAAGCTCGGCTCGGTACACTGACTTTTCAACTTGAAAATTCGAGGTTGTTAAAAAGTGTAATTTTCTCAAAAAAATGATATTGATAGCTTTGGAGTGGTCGGCCCTACGGCCACTAAGGGGAAATCAGCCTAGTTATGTATCTTCGCTCTTGGGCACCTCATGATATTCCAAAGAGGTGCTCAACGTACAGCGAGAGGTGAGGATCATAGACCTGCAGCTATATATGGAGAGTTATCTTCTCATGAAATTAATTATATCTCTTTTAGTGCTCAGAAAAATAATCCGTCTTACTTTTCTGAAAATGAAGTAGACAGATAATCTGAAGTTTAAAATATCTATTTAGAACAGTACTGCCACTTGTAATCTTTGCCAGGTTCTGTTCTCTATGTTTGATGTACCATAAGTCCTATGATATTTGCATGTTTATCTAGTTAGTCTGTAGCTACGGCTGTGCCTGTTTTCCATTGTTTCTCTTCTACAACTCGCACTGCTTGTTGTCAACACCATATCTATAATTCTTCAAAACCGAACTGTCATCCTAGCTAAATAATGATACCACTAGGAGAATGTTTAAATATGTTAAACTGTTGGACCTCCAAACCTATCCGAAAATCACACAAAACAATATTTAAGTGGTTCAGCAAATTGCCTACGTCCACTGGAGCCTCTTTTACTGAGTTTGTAAAATTTTACAAAATTTTCTCAACTCTCTCACGTACCCTCTCTTTCTCTTTCTGTTTTTCTTTCTCCCACACACCTTCTCTCATCTGAGCTCTCTCCTATTTATAGGAGAGAGTAGCAGCTTAAATTCATGGTGGGTGGCCAAACTTGTGGTGGGTGGCCTAACTTGAGAGTGGGTGGCCTAACTTGGTGAGCTGCAGACAGTGGGTGGGTGGTGGCTACAGACAAAGGATGTGCAGACTTGGGTTGATTCAACAATCACCCCCTCCACCCAAATGTGCCATACCAGGCTGCTTGCAAACTGATTCATTCTTCAAATGAATGCACATCTTTCTTTGACATGAGAGACTTCTGCTGTTGAATGCGCTCCACTACACCCGATGGTGTTCAGCAGTGTACAATATTGATCAAGTCCAAACAGTGTTGGAACTTGACTCCTGTGACGACCTTCGTCAACATATCTGCTGGATTTTCTTCAGTGCCAATCTTCTGAAGTTTGATGTCCTCTTCTTCTAATATTTCACGTACGAAGTGAAATCGGACATCTATATGTTTTGTTCGAGAGTGATACACTTGATTCTTGGCCAAATGAATTGCACTCTGACTGTCACAATGAACGGTAACCTCTTGCTGCTTAAAGCCCAATTCTGTTACCAATCCCTGCAACCAAATAGCTTCTTTCATGGCTTCTGTTACAGCCATGTATTCAGCCTCAGTTGATGATAGTGCAATTGTTGACTGCAAAGTTGATCGCCAACTAACTGGTCCTCCACCCATAGTGAACACATATCCAGTTGTCGATCGGCGTTTATCAAGATCACCTGCATAGTCTGAGTCTACATATCCAGTTACTAGACTATCTTCACTTTTCTCGAACTTCAAACCAACATCTACAGTTCCTGAAATATACCGTAGAATCCACTTAGCCGCATGCCAATGAGCCTTTCCAGGATTATGCATATAGCGACTAACTAAGCTGACGGCCTGGGAAATATCAGGTCGTGTACACACCATGGCATACATTAAGCTTCCAACAACACTTGCATATGGGACATTTCTCATGTAGTCCCGCTCTTCATCATCTTTAGGAGATTGCAATGCACTGAGCTTGAAATATGGGGCCATAGGAGTACTCACCGGCTTTGTCTTCGAGTCGATGTTGAAGCGTTGTAGTACTTTCTTTAGATACTGCTTCTGAGTAAGGTGAACTGTGCCTTTCACCCTATCTCTGTTGATTTCCATCCCCAGTATTCTTCGTGCCTCTCCTAGATCTTTCATTTCAAACTCATTACTTAACTGAGTTTTTAAGCGATCTATCTCCCCCTTGCTTTTACATGCTATTAACATATCATCTACATATAAAAGCAAATAAATGAAAGATCCATTTGCAAGTTTTCTGAAATATACACAGTGATCGTATTGGCAACGAGTGTATTTCAGATCCATCATAAAACGGTCAAACCGTTTATACCATTGCCGAGGTGACTGCTTCAAGCCATAGAGAGACTTCTTCAGACTGCATACCCAATTTTCTTTGCCAGCTTCTTTGAATCCTTCTGGTTGAGACAGATAAATCTCCTCTTCCAGATCACCATGTAAGAAAGCTGTCTTTACATCAAGCTGTGCTAACTCAAGATCATATTGTGCAACCAAAGCTAGCAATATCCGAATGGATGAATGCTTCACAACAGGAGAGAATACTTCACTGTAGTCAATTCCCTCTGTTTGAGCATAGCCCTTGGCTACCAACCTAGCTTTGTATCGCACTCCATTTTTAGCACCTTGATCATCTTTCTGATTGAAGATCCACTTACAGCCAATTGTCTTCTTTCCTTTTGGAAGCGGCACAAGCTCCCAAGTTTGGTTCTGGTGAAGAGACTGCATCTCTTCATTCATAGCCTTTGTCCATTCAACTTGTTCACTGGACTGTATGGCTTCTCTGTAAGTGGTTGGGATCTCACCCCCTTCAGCTGGTAATGCATATGTCACATAGTCTGCTAAACGTGTCGGAACACGTTTCTCTCGTCTCGGTCTGTTGGTTGCTATTGATTCGGGTTGACTTGGAGGTACTGTGACTGGACTATCAACTTCATCTTGTCCATGCTTTCCCGAATTCATTGAAGTAATAAACTTCACAGTCTGCGAATCATCTGATGTTTCGCCATCATTGCTGCCTTCATTGGAATCTTTATGCTTATGTGACTTAAGCATCTCAGATTCGTTGAATGTAACATCTCTACTGATTATTACCTTTTTAGACTCTATGCACCAGAGTCTATACCCTTTTACACCAGTATTGAAGCCTAAGAATTTTGCTTTCTTAGCTCTAGGATCAAGCTTACTTTCTTTAGCATGATAGTAAGCAGGACATCCGAAAACGTGTAAAAAATCATAATCAGTAGCATGTTTACCTCTCCACATTTCAATGGGCGTCTTCCCATCATTGGCAGCTGCGGGTAGTCGGTTGATGAGGTGGCAGGCATATGTCACAGCTTCCGCCCAAAATTGTTTACTGAATCCAGCATCCAGCAACATACATCGCACTTTCTCTAGTAAAGTACGATTCATTCGTTCTGCCACACCGTTCTGCTGCGGTGTACCTCGAACCGTGAAGTGTCTGACAATACCCTCTCTCCGGCATACTTCCATGAAGGGATCTGAAGTGTACTCACCTCCATTATCAGATCTGAGCCGCTTGATCTTTCTGCCGGTCTGAGTTTCAACCATTTTCTTCCAATCAAGGAAGATTTTCAGCACTTCATCTTTACTCTTCATCGTATATACCCATACACGACGAGAATAATCATCTACAAATGTTACAAACCAATGCTTACCTCCCAAAGATGCATTTTGGGTAGGTCCCCAAACATCGGAGTGTACATAGTCAAGAATTCCCTGTGTATTGTGTACAGCGGTTCCGAACTTGATCCGCTTCTGCTTCCCTAATACACAGTGCTCACAGAAGGACAGTTTTCCAGTCTTGGCACCTTTGAGTAAGCCTTGCTTCACCAGTGTTTGCAAAGCTTTTTCTCCGGCGTGTCCCATCCGCATATGCCAAAGACTGGTGGTGTCAGCATCAGTCTGATCTAGCTTCTCACAGCATGTGGAAGCTCTTCCATCAGCAGTACTTCCTTGCAAGAAGTACAGGTTTCCTCGCCTCAAACCCTTCATTGCCACCTGAACTCCCATTAGTACTTTGAGAGTTCCGTCTTCAATGGTGATCCTGAATCCCTTTGAATCCAGAGATCCCAGTGAGATGAGATTCTTCCGCAAGTCCGGAACATACCGAACTTCTGTCAGAGTCTTGACGCTGCCATCGTGCAGCTTTAACCGAATGCTACCTATTCCCTGAGTCTTACAGGCACTATCATTGCCCATAAGTACCGCTCCACCATCAATTTTTGTGAAGTCAGTAAACCAGTCCCGATTGGGACACATATGATAGGTACATCCGGAATCCATAATCCATTCATCGGAATGACAAATGGATGATGAACTTGCCAAGGCAAAATCTGACTCGTCATCTCTGTCCACGACATTGGCTGTGGTGGGTTGATTCTGCTGTTGTCCCTTCAGCTTGGGACAATCCTTCTTCCAGTGTCCTTTGTTGTGACAAAAGGAACACTCATCTTTGGCGAGTTTTCTGCCGACTGATGGACCACGTGATGTGGCCCGGGTTTTCGAGTGAAAACCTTTCCTCCTTCCGGGATTCCTTGACTGTGGTCTCCCCCTTGCTGTTAGCGCTTCACTTGATGTATCTTGATGTACCTGCTTATCCTTTTTGCGGTACTCATTGCTAATCAAAGAGCTGGATACATCATTAAAACTGATCTTTTCCTTCCCATACAATAGAGTAGTAACTAAATGATCATATGTATCAGGCAAGGAATTTAACAGCAGTAAAGCCTTATCTTCGTCTTGGATTTCAACATCCAAGTTTAACAAATCAGCAAGAATTTGGTTGTAACTATTTAGATGCTCAGACATGGAAATACCTTCACGAAATTGGAATCTGAAGAGCTTTTTCTTCAAGTGCAGACGGCTCTCAATGCTCTTCTTCATGAACTTGTCCTCCAATTTCTTCCAAAGTTCCCTAGCATTTGTCTCTCTCATGACAAAATACTTCTGCTCTTTGGTAAGGCATAACCGGATTGTACTGCAAGCTTGGGTATTAAGCTTCCTCCAATCCTTCTCAGTCATCTCATCTGGCTTCTCCTCCAAGGCAATATCCAACTCCTGTTGGATCAACACATCCATAACCTCACACTGCCACATGCCGAAGTTGCTGGTTCCATCGAACTTTTCAACTTCAAATTTTGCATTTGACACTGTGGACCGACGTCCTGAGCTACTGGCATTTTCAGAGCTCCTATCTCTTCCAGATCCTTCCATTTGAATTTAAAAAAAATTAGAATCAAAATTTCAAAATTCTAACCGTACGGATGAGTCCGGAACGATCCAAATAGCAGGAAAGCACTATTTGATTGTTGAAATCGGACTCCAAATGGCTTAGATCAAGCCGAAATGGATCTGGACCAACGGACGGTTCTGATCGTCTGGCGCGTGTGATACACGCGCGGAAGCAGTGAGAGTGGGGGCGTGTCGGCGAGTGTGATACACGCGCTACAGACCTGCTGGGCGCGTGGATGAGAGTGAGGCGCGTGACTTTCACACGCGAAACTCCCTAGGGCGCGTGGGGGCGCGTCTGGCGCGTTTTCAGCACGCGTCTTCCTCCTCTGGAGCGCATGGGGGCGCGTGGGCGCGTGGAAATCACTCGTCTTCAACCTCCGATGCGCGTGGGACGCGTGATTTATAGCAAATACACGCGCTGAGCTTCTAGGGGCGTGTGTGGGCTCCTCCGACCTCCGTTTTCGATTCCGTTTGTGGCAACGGATTCGTCTTGACGCGAGGAACACTCTGAAGTTGTCAAAAATTGATTTTGAGCAACTTGAATTTTCGAAAAGTTTGAACCAGGGCTCTGATACCAATTGTTGGACCTCCAAACCTATCCGAAAATCACACAAAACAATATTTAAGTGGTTCAGCAAATTGCCTACGTCCACTGGAGCCTCTTTTACTGAGTTTGTAAAATTTTACAAAATTTTCTCAACTCTCTCACGTACCCTCTCTTTCTCTTTCTGTTTTTCTTTCTCCCACACACCTTCTCTCATCTGAGCTCTCTCCTATTTATAGGAGAGAGTAGCAGCTTAAATTCATGGTGGGTGGCCAAACTTGTGGTGGGTGGCCTAACTTGAGAGTGGGTGGCCTAACTTGGTGAGCTGCATACAGTGGGTGGGTGGTGGCTACAGACAAAGGATGTGCAGACTTGGGTTGATTCAACATAAACTTGGTATCATTCTTCTTAAATGTGCAAGGTTGTTGGTTGTCGGTGGTTGCTGCAAAATACTTTGTGGCTAAACCATGGTCTGCAGCACAAGGAAAGATTAATTTGAAAGAAAGCACATGAATTGAAGGAAAACCATGGTCTTGATTGGAAAGCATTTGCAACCTCTGCTAGCTAGTACTTGGGGTGATTTTTAGTAGAAAATGGTCATTTTCGTTTGTGGATTCTGGTGTTTTTGTTAGTGGAGCAAAAGGTTCATATTCTGTATGAGTATGGAAATTACTAACAGTGAAGTTCTTAAATAAAAGTCCGTTGAACCGATACTTTTCATCATATAGTGAGAATTTATTCTCTCGCACTCATGCATGGACGCAGGCAGACTCTCGAACCATGTTAAAAATCCTTGTGTTTGAAGTTTTCTATTCTCCATCCTTTTGATGAGGAGGACATCTTATATTATTATCTCAAAATTATTAATTCTTGTCATGCTCCATGTAAAGTACTTTATGATCGAAGTATATATGGTCGTGATGATCATGATGATCGTCTCTTCACATGCATACGAATGAATGATATATCACCATGGTCTTGCTAGATACAAATTATACTATTAAGTAAATAAGAAAGGAACAAGATCACTATGGTCTTGCTAGATACAAATTATACCTATATATGTTTTAAGCTCTTTGAACTTCCTTTTTTTTTTTTTTTTTTTTTTTTCCTTCCCTTGACTCCATACCGGCCGCCTGTTTTTTTTTTTTTTCTTCTAATTATTCGATGCTGTTGAGGCACAAGGAAATATTAATTTTGAATAAAATATAGGAATTGAAGGAAAACCATGGCCATGAATGGAAAGCTTTTGCAACCTCTGCTAGTACTAGGGGTACTGATACTATTAATTTTAGTAGCATCAGCAGCATCTAAACCCAATTCAGGATGTGACCATAGATGTGGAAGTGTTGAAATCCCCTACCCATTTGGAACAAGCGAGGGCTGTTACCTTGACTCAACATTTCTCATCACTTGTAACAAGACATCCCAACCTGCAAAAGCATCTCTGGGCGCTGATATGTTTGTCGAGAATATATCAGTGCTGGATGGTGAACTGCAAGTCTCAAACCCCATAGCCAGTCTTTGTAAACGTCATAGTAATGATTCTGCTTGCCGTAAAGCGGGTATTTACGGTGGTAGAGGATGCGGAGGTGTTGTGTACAGTGGCAAATCTGCCTTGTTCAAGCTGTCAAATTTTCGCATCTCAGATAAGAGGAACAAGATCACTGCCGTGGGTTGTGGCGTTTATTCGTATATTCAAGGTTCTGTGGAACAGGAGGGCTTCACTACTGGATGCTTATCACTGTGTAACAACAATGCCAGCGATGTGGTTAACGGGTCATGCTCTGGTATTGGCTGTTGTCAGACTTCAATCCCGAAAGGAGCGACCGAATTTAATCTTAGTGTTCAGAGCTTGATCGACAGCACTACAACTACCACTGGCATCGGTGAATGTGCTTACGGCTTTATAGTGGATGAAAAAGCATACAACTTTTTATCCTCGGATTTCCAAGATTTAGAGAACAGAACTACTGTACCCCTGGTGCTTGATTGGGCAGTTGGAAATGGGACATGCAAAGAAGCTGAGAAAAAAAAGGATACCTACGCATGTAAGGCACCCCATAGTTATTGTTACAATTCCAGCAACGACCCTGGGTATCGTTGCAATTGCTCCGATGGTTATGAAGGAAACCCATACCTCCCTGATGGACCTCACAGCTGCCAAGGTAATCTAGCTAAGCCTTATTTTCCCCTTAATTTGACTCATCAATTTAGTATGCAGATGGTAATTTGCATATATATATACATATACATATATATATATATGCAAGACCAGTGTATAATTTTTAAAAATTAATAAATTTATCATTAAAAAATAGATTTTTTATGCGGATACCAAATTAGTTATTGACTTTTTTTTTTTTTAAAAGAACGTGCAAGATTGACTCACACATGAGCCTAAAACAACATAAATCATTTCTTTAATATATATATTATTTCTATATATAATATAAGGAAAATGCTAAATGTCTCCATGAATTTGCCTCCTCAATTTTAGTACTGCTTATGCATTTTAATTTTTTTGAATTTATTTTTATATTTAATGATAAAAAAGTGACTATTAATGAAATTTTATATTTTTTCATTTTTTATGATAAAAAATATTAAAAAAATATTTTAAAAAATCACAAAAAAATTTTCTTACTAGCAGTATGCCCACCTGTAAAGATTGGGCACCCGCTAGCTGCATCCATAATATAATTCTTGTGACGGCTTGCGGCTGTCTCCATGCGCTGTGTTTCAGATATTGATGAGTGCATTCGGAAACCTTGCCATTCTAACGCAACATGCACCAACACTGATGGAAATTACACATGTACTTGTCGACATGGGTTTGAAGGAGATGGGATGATGCCACCCGGAATAGGTTGCAGAGCTAAAGAAAGCCAATCTACAATTATTCCTATTGCACTCGGTACGTATGTATTAGAATTAATTAAATATAATATAGTGCATACGCTATAATCTTTTAAACACTTTTTTGTTCATTTTTTGCTTAATTTCTAATTTTCAAATTACATAAATTTAAGGATTTGGCTATCCAACCTCATCACTCCTTGTTTTCCCAATAATCATTTGGTTGAAAAAAGTCAGAATTCGAGACCACTTTCGAGTAAGAAGTATAATTCATCTTGACCCAAATGTCAATGTGGAATAGGTAAATTGTCCTCTCGGATGCTGATTTAAATATAGGAATATTAAAATACAGTGTTGATGTAGAAAACTCATGCTACATCAACTTAGATGAAATATTATATATTGATATTTTCTTTTTTTGTAATAAATAGTATGTTAAACACCAAATTTACAATAGTACATATAACCTCGTAAGGATTAACACCATACTCTTTATGGTTATGCCTTGGCCAAATCAATCCTTTTGACAATAGTATATTCCTTCATTGCAACTTAGTTGGAAGTACTCAAGGCAATCAATAAAATTAGGACACTATCTCTCAGAAACTTGTAATGTTTCCCTCTATTAATGATATTGGTTTTCCTATAAAAAAACAATAAAAATAAAAATTATTGGCCAAATCAATGTTAGTACTCAAGGTCCTTTTTCCCTTTGTTAGAGAAATCAATGATCAAGACCCGACAAACAAAATTTTCTCTTATAAGTTTCTTTTATATAAAATTTTAAGTTTGTTCATAACAAGAAACTATAAGTAAAAGAAGATTCATGCAAATATTGCTAGCTAGAGTACTCATCCTAACAATATATGAACCGCGTCATGAGTCTCTAGGAGTACAAGATCAGTCTCACAGTATATATAGGAAGAACATACAACAACTAATTGATCATTTCTATTCCTATTTTTGTTTCCCAACCACAAGCTAGGCTATAATTCAAATCTTGGTTGAGTTCTATTAAGATATTGTTACATATGTGGTTCTCAAGCTTCTAAAAGTATCTAGTGAAAAAATAAGACATACAATTGGATTGATAAAACAAGAAATTGGAAACTTTCGAAATGGTCAAAATGCATGTTTTAATATGTACAGGTATTAGCATTGGCCTCTTAGTGCTCCTTGTTGGAAGTTCTTTGGTATATTGGTTACTACAGAAAAGAAAGCTCATTAAACTCAAAGAAAAGTGGTTCCAACAAAATGGTGGCCTAATGTTACAACAAAGACTTCCAAATCAAACAGGATCCATGGAGACAACGAAAGTCTTCAGCACTGAAGAACTTGAAAAGGCAACTAACAATTACAACAAAAGTAGAGTCCTTGGCCAAGGAGGTTGCGGTGTTGTTTATAGAGGAATATTATCGGATAATAGAGTGGTTGCAATTAAGAAGTCCAAAATTGGGGATCAAAGCCAGATTGAGCAATTCATAAATGAGGTGATTGTGCTTACTCAAATCAACCATAGAAATGTGGTTAAACTATTAGGTTGTTGTTTGGAAACAGAAGTGCCCATGCTAGTCTATGAATTTATCACAAATGGGACATTTTCTGATCATCTTCATGATAAAAGTCGGTCATCCTTACTCTCATGGGATAAACGTCTTAAGATAGCAACAGAAACTGCAGGTGCCCTTGCATACTTACATTATGAAGCTTCTATGCCAATTATACACAGAGATGTAAAAACTGCAAATATACTTTTGGATGAAAACCACACAGCAAAAGTATCAGACTTTGGAGCTTCAAGAATCGTTCCTCTTGATCAAACACAATTAACTACTTTGGTGCAAGGAACGTTTGGGTACTTGGACCCAGAATACTTCCATACTAGTCATCTGACAGACAAAAGTGATGTCTATAGTTTTGGTGTTGTTTTAGCAGAGTTATTGACAGGTAAAAAGGTTATTTCTTTCGATAGGCCTGAGAGTGAGAGAAATCTAGCAACGTACTTTGTTTCTATGGTAAAAGAGGATCGCTTACTAGAAGTTCTTGATGACAACATTCACAATGGAAGTAATGTTGAGGAACTAAAAAAAGTTGCTAATGTTGCAAAAAGATGCCTGAGTGTTAAAGGAGATGATAGGCCTACTATGAAGGAGGTGGCAGTGGAGCTGGATGGTTTGAGAGTTCAGGGAAAGCAAGTAAGCAAGGAAGCTAATCTCAACACAAAAGAGAATGAGTATTTGCGTAGTGCATCATCAGCACACTCTTTAAGCATTGATGTTGGGGTTGGCTATTCTTCCACAAGTACCATTGATAGCATGGGAAATCAAGCACTAAAACCAACAGATGATGGTAGATAATCCATTAGTCATGATTAAACCACAATCAGCCAGCATCTTCCTCCAAGTCAATGAATGATGGTAGATTTCAGTCTCTTTGCATGCAGTGTCGTTCAAGTTTTCTCCGTATAGATCTTTCTGTGTGTTAAAAGTTTTCTCTCATGGTTTGCTTTGTATTATTGGGAGCTTTTGTATGTATGAGTGAGCAAGTCCAATACTGCATAATTAATTACGTGTCCGCTTTGAGGGTCCTTTCATCATGTGTGTTCTAAGTTTTTATTTGTGAATTATGGATAGATTAATTGTGACTTAAATATTAGTGTTTGGTGTTGAGAGAATTTATACTTTCTATAATTTTTATTTTATTTTATTTATTTATTTTTATATCTAAACATGATTAAGCACAAAAACATCGGAACATGAAGTACTTTTGCCATTAGTCTTCATTTTTAAAAACACATCTCTAAAACATTGTCCATTTTTCAAAACATACTTCCTAACAGCCCCAAGATGGGCGATGCATGGGGGCATGCATGACTATCATTGAATGTAGACAGGTGAGAGCCATAATTATTTTCCAAAAATATATATGATTAAAAAATAAATTATAAAGAATTGTGTCCATGAGCTGTCTAGGACACTTTTAAGCACTTGTGAAGACAGAGTAGAAGAGAACATTATCTTCTTGAAAAAATCTATAGGTTCTGGCCATGGGCTTAGTCTCCAAGCTTTTGCAATTAGTACCATTGATTGAAATGTTGATACTCTTTGCGATGGTGGCGGCGTACGTGGTAACATGCAGCAACTCAAGCCATATTTGGTTGCGACAAGTGTGGGGATGTAGAAATTCTATTTCCCAAACAATGTGAGATTCTATACATCACCTATCATTATTGGCCTTATCATATAGAGTATCACAATCTCTCCCCTTAAATTCCCGATGTTTTCATTGGGCAAGTTCACTATAGGTGGAACTGCTCAAGTCCCATATTTTAGTTGAGATATAATTTGATACCATTTGTAATGTCTCAATAGAATGTCCAAATCACATGGCTCATACTCCAAAAGAATTAGTCAATACATAATACAATTGAAACCCCATTGAAACATTATAAAGAGCAAAAATTTATCATTCCCAAATAGCATGGGACACTATACACCACCTACCGTTATCCTTATCATATAGGATATCACAAGTTGAGTTGAGTAAAGACTACTTCTTAGATGATGATGATAATCAGAGCTTTAACATCACTTGTGATGGCTTTGATCTAATATCAAAGACAGATAATTTCAATGTTACAAGCATAACCACAAAAAAAAAAAAAGAGTAGATTGGGCTACTTATTATTTATGGCGACACTAAAATTGTCGAAAATAGTAATATTTTTATTTCAGTGAAAATTTTGTGGCTATTTGAGAAAAAGCCGGAATTTTGGTCGCCGGAAATAATCATATCGTCTTAATAAGTTATTATAGCGACATAAATTCGCCACAATTTCTTTCGCCCTAACTTGACTTATTACCGTGACTTATAGTTGCTGTAATAAGCCTTTTTAAATCCCCCCCCCCTCACCCCGACTTCCCCACTTTCCCCTTTCCTCTGTATCTCTCAGACTCTCACTCTCTCTATGATTTACGTTCTCAGAAATTTCCGACCGTTGCCACCAACGACGTCTTCCCGCCACCGTTTTCTCTTCGACGCCAGTCAGTTTCTCAAGCTCTCTCTCTCTCTCTCTCTCTCTCTCTCGGATTCGGGAGCTTCTCTGTCACTGTCTGTCATGGAGTCCACCATTTCTCTCCCTTTTCTCTTTGATTTGCTTTCTGTTGGCTACCAAAAACTCTGAGAGCAACATTTCCTTCACACGAAAGCAAGCCACTCCAGATTTGTGACGGATTTGTTTTATTGTGATTGTAATCAAGGGATTTTCAATTTTAGGGTTTGTAATCAAGGGATTCTAGGAGTGAACCTATAGATATTCAATAATATTGGTTTGTATTCTCTCAAGTGAATTTTAAGAGATTTGTTTACTGATGTTTGGGTCATTTTCATATCATTTTCATACGGCATATATTAGCTGCTTGTTTGGAAAAATCACTTGTAAAAATGTTTAATATAAATCTGTTTCTGAAACTCTCGGGTCATCATCTTCGAGTTGATTTTGCTGGAGTTTATAGAGCATAGATAGAATTCTGGGGTTCAATAAGTTAAAAAAATATAAGCTACCAGTTTATATATTCTTGGTACACTTGAAAGTATTGACTGCAGAGATTAAGGTGTTTCATTATTTCACATATTTTTTGTTTACAAATGATTGAGATTTGCTTCTTAATTTTGTTATGGTAACCATAATTCCTTTTGTACAGATCAGTTTGGATCCTCATTAGAAATTAGTAGACTCATGCAAGACCTTTGCTTAAGCCACTAAAACCCAGTGAAATATATATTGGTTCTGTATGTTGAGCATGAACGATATTATCGAAGTCTTGATGTGCTAATTGATTGATCTATTATTGTATCGTAGGAATTACGAGTGAAATATATCTTCTATAGGCAAAGAGTATAGTGGGAGGAATTGAATTGTCTGACTCTAAAATGGTGCCAAATTGGGAAAAAAATGCAGACTACTTCTGGGATTGTTGTAAACATGATTTAAACTGCAAGGACGGGAAGAAAAAATAGAAAGAAACTAGAATAAAAGAAAATATATAATTACAACTAAAATTAACCATATATAGAGCGTAGATAGAATTCTGGGGTTCAATAAGTTAAGAAAATATAAGCTACCATTTTATATATTCTTGGTACACTTGAAAGTATTGACTGCAGAGATTAAGATGTTTCATTATTTCACATATTTTTTGTTTACAGATGATTGAGATTTGCTTCTTAATTTGTTATGGTAACCATAATTCCTTTTGTACAGATCAGTTTGGATCCTCATTAGAAATTAGTAGACTCATGCAAGACCTTTGCTTAAGCCACTAAAACCCAGTGAAATATATATTGGTTTTGTATGTTGAGCATGAACGATATTATTGAAGTCTTGATGTGCTGAATGATTGATCTATTATTGTATCATAGGAATTACGAGTGAAATATATCATCTATAGGCAAAGAGTATAGTGGGAGGAATTGAATTGTCGGACTCTAAAATGGTGCCAAAGTGGGAAAAATGTGATACCTCGTTTTTACGTATATTTTCACTAAAGGAATATTTAAATTTAAGTAAAATAATGGTTCTTTTATTTTAAATTATCGGATTTTAATTTGATTTTATTTTTTGTTTAAGTTTAAATTGCTGTTTAATTTATTTTAGCTTGTCTTTGGATTTAAAATTAAGTAGTTAGTTTTTATTAGTTAATTATTATATTTTAGCTTTACGTTGTGTTTAAAATATATTCTTGGTTTTATTACTTTTAAAGTTGTTTTCGTTAGATCAGTTGTTGAATTCCAGAGGTAAGGATTGGACCTCATTTCTTTTCCTCCATCTTTTCTTTTCTCTTTTTCTTTTCTTCTTTCTCTTTTTTCTTCTTCTTTTATTTCTTTTTTCCCTTTCTTTCCCGTGCTTTCCCCCTCACCCGTTCGAACTCTCTCTCTCTCTACCCATTTTCCGTCCGTTTTGTCTCTCCACCCATTTTCCGTGAGCTGCACCACCCACCCAGATTTCTTCCCCTCCGGCTGGTGATCATCCCCACGAAGTTTCACCTCCATCTGTGCTGCCGTTTGCCCCTACGAACTCCTCCAAGCCGAACGGCTTTTGTGCCATTCCGCCGCCATCGCTCCACCTCCAGCCACCACCTCTTCACCACTTCATCATCGATTCCTTGCCGTCCTAACTCACCCATTTCCAGCCTCGATCCGTCGCCGGAGCAGCTCCCACTAGCTAGTTTCCGATTTTGGTATTTTAGCCCTTCTACCGCCGTTTTTGCCGCCACCAACGGCCAACCTTCACTTCCACTAGCTTCATAAACACCCCTAAGCCATCCCCTATCAATCCTGAGTCTTGGTTTGTCCCCGTTCAAAAGTGGGTATTTTACAACCCACGGCCACTGTGTATTTACACTGTTACGTTGCTTTCGCTTCGCCGATTGCCTCTCGCCGATCCTTCAAAAATTAGTATATAGCGCTGTAAGTATTTTCCAAACTTCATTTTAGATTTAAATATATTTTTGCTCTTACAATAATTATTTGTGATCTGGTTGGTTATTCCGGACTGAGTCCGAGAAGTCGGGGGTCGGTTGGAATTGATGACGGAGTTATTTGTTTGGTTGTTTTGGATGTTTGGAAAGTATTGGTGAATTTGTGTAATTTTATTTGCATTGCATTGTGTACGCATATGCATGTGGTAATTATTGAAAACTAGGTTTTCATGAGTTAAATGGATTTTGGGTGCATGTGTATCACGACCCCAAACCGAGATGGGGTATTATCTCGGTGGAGCTCCTCTGGTCACTGATTGAGCTGAAATATTGCATATTTTAGCTATTTAAAACTAATGTATTTCAATTGGTTCGTGACATTATTTATTGGTTTTAGATGGAAAAATAGTTAATAAGCATAAATTCGAGTTATGATTTTTAATTGATTAATATCATGTTTATGCTTAATTTTATAACTATGATTTAATTGGACAATACTTCCTCACATATATAATATTTTTTAAAATAATCTATTTTCTTTCTAATTTATTTCGAATGTATTTTTATTTCGTTATTTTCAGCTTAAATAAAATTCACAAGATCAAACGGTGAAACTTTTACGTAAAGTCAAGAAGCAGTTTCACGCGTTGTCTGTGGGTGCTTTCGGTGGGCTAGTTGGACGTAAAAAGGAGATCCGATTCTGAGCCACGGCGCATGAGTTTTTCAAAGCAGTAGATGTGGGCAGCCGAAAATGTTGAAAGAATTGTCGGAATGAAAATCATGGAGGCCGAGAACAATGGAAGAGCCAACAGGTTGATGATGGCATGGAATCCAAGTGTGCATCAAGTTGCGGTTGCTGGATTGTTAAATGCAACACTCTTCATTCCAATTTTCCATTTAAACAGTGTTTGGAGAGATTCCAGCAAGTTTGGTGATATATTTGATGAAGATTTCTTCATAAAAGCACTCAAAAGTCGTGTTGACGTGGTTAAAAAAATAGCTCCCAGAGTGGGGGCAAATACGTTTCAGTGCATCTTCGTTTTGAAGAGGATATGGTTGCATTTTCATGCTGTGAATATGATGGTGGGGAGGAGGAGAAGATCAGAATGGAGCTGCAGAGTTCATAGTAAAGGATGTCCAATTGATTCGTGCTGAGGTTAAGCTTGTAAAGTGTCTTGTACAGAACATTGTGGTTGATATTTCATTCAATCAGCTAGGAGGGCTCTGTACGTTATGCTTTCTTGAGCAGGTTGATCTCCTGATTGGCAAAGATCATCTATTCAAACGTAGTATTATCCTGGTTAAGGCTTGGTGCTACTACGAGAGCCGTATTCTTGGTGCTCATCATGGCTTGATTTCTACGTATGCCTTGGAGACTTTGGTTCTATATATTTTTCATCATTTCCATGCATCCTTAAATGGTCCTCTAGTGGTTTTATATAAATTTTTGGACTACTTTAGCAAAATTGACTGGGAAAACTACTGTATCAGCTTGAATGGTCCAGTCCGCATATCCTCACTGCCCAACCTCATGGCTGAGACACCTGAAAATGATGGCAGTGATCTACTGCTCAGTAGTGATTTTCTCAAGCGATGTTCAGAAATGTTCTCAGTTTCCTCAAGGAGCTACGAGCCTAATTCAAGGACATTTCCACTTCAAGCATCAATCACTCGGCTGGAACTTGTAACATGCAGTCAGCTTGAACCACTCACTCACGGCAAACCAGCACATGCAAATCACGGCACAGCAGAAAATCAAGAAGCACATGCATGAACTCACAAAAGTCACGGCACATCCACCTCAAAAGTCAATTTTAACATGCAGAAACCATCAACACAGCAAAGCATTCACACGGCATCTCACATAGAAAGCAGAAGAAAATACTTGCACATGCATGAAAGTAACACACGGCATCTTCACTTGGACAGCATGCACCGAAAGCAGCAGAAAAAATAATGCAGAAAAGTCAAGCTCAGCACATGCAGAAGAAGGTCTCATTCGGACAGCTTACACATCCACATGCATGAACTCAAGCATCAATCACGGCAGCAGCAGCTCACGGAAGGCAACTTTCACACATGCAACAAAGCAGCAGAAAATGACAGCAGCAGAAAAAAAATTGCAACCGAAATATAGCACATGCAGCAGCAACACATTCACATGCAAAAATGAAGAAGCAAAGTCATTCACGGCAGCACACATGCAGAGCACTTGAACAACACCTGTAGAAAAAGTCACGGAATGCATCATTCACGGATAGAAACAGCAAGCAGAAAATGAAGATGTAGAAAAACGTGGACAACAACCAATCTTGAGACAGCAATTTGCACCTGCAGAATAAACAATCAAAGCTGGAATTCATGCACCGAAATCAGCATAAATCACGGCCCTAATGAAACACATAAAAACTCTATAAAAGGAGAAGAGGGGAGAACACACACAGATATTATTCTGCACTTGAACATTGCAGCAGAAATTGTTTTTTTGTTTTCATTTCAGATTCAAGTTTACATAAGGCTGGTTTTTATTTTGTTTTCATTTCAAACTTTATAAAGGGCAGTTTGAGATTTATTTTCTTGCTTTCTTGTTGTTCTTTCTTCTATCATTTACGTTAGAATGCATTAAAAATACACACATAGAATTTACTCTAGACTTGAAAAAGAGTAGCACTAGTTTTATTTTTCTGCGTTATGTTTTGTTTTGCTATTGTTTTCCATACCTAAACTAAGTGTTTTGAATTCATTTTCCATTTTAGTTGCTGGTTTAGATACACTTGTTGTCATTTTTCTGTTTTATGTTTTATTTTGGTCGGTGTATTTTTCTGAAGTTTACATAGAGGTAGTTTATTTTTTTTTTCTGTTTTCACTTCACATTAAAGGGATCGGTTTTGAGTTGATTTAGTAGCTTCTCATTCGGTTTTCATTCTCTTTTATTTTGCTTAGTAGCTTTGTCTTTCTTTTTCATTTACAGATTTTTTCTATTGGCAGTTTATTAATTTTTTTTTATTTTCGTTTAGCATCTTTGATTTTCTTCTAGGTTGTAACTTTATTTCCTCTTCTTATTTTTTTTTTACTCTTTTCGTTTACATTGTAGCTTACATTTGGTTTTTGTAGCAGGCGGCTAGGTAGCTTATTGAATTTTATTTTCATAGTTTTATTTTAATTTGCTTGCTATAGTTGTTCGGCTAGTGGGCAACTATGATTTTTCTCATTATATGTTAATTTCTTCTATTGTTAGTTTAGAGGTGGCAGTGTCATTTTAGTTTTCTTAGTTTATTTATTTATATAGTCTGGTTTGATTTATTGTTTAGTAGAGTGAGGAAAGAATGGAGAGAGAGTTTTTAACTTTTATCTCCTCTTTCATTTTTTTATGTTCTCATGCCATTTTTGTGTATTTTATTTTTAATGTTTATTTAATTTTCATAACTTTGTGTTGAATCTTTAAATTTGGAGTTTTTCAAATATTTAGTGCATACTTGTTATTTACTATCTAATCTAGTTTAAATTCTTAATTTAGATTTATTAATTTCTGAATTTAATCTATTAGTCATTTACATTCCAAGTCGACAATCAAAAATCTAAAAACATGAATCTAGTCCATGACTAGTAAAATTTCCATCCATTGCACATACCATCCAATTATTTTATCTTTGTGAAGTTTTTCACAATTTTTCAACGAGTTTAAATTTTGAGTAAACTTTCCCTGAGGAGACGATCTAGGAATTTATTCCTTATTATTACACGACATCCTCCTACACTTGGGATAGCATTAGTGCTACTCATTTTTGAGTAAGTCAGTCACTCGGGAGCAGAATATACTGAGTGACATCCCCTGGGTTGTCGCTGGGTGACAACGGGAGCGGACGGGATGGTAACGCTCTCGTACCGACTCCGTGACCCCTCTGCTGGCGGGGGCTAGAGGATGCTTAGCTACGAACGCGCGGGACGCGGAGTTGGGCATTGCTCGTTACGAAGTCACACGCATGGTTGTTATCCATGGTGTGACGAAGGGAGCCAGGGCTTACGGATGACCCCTAGGGGAGGTCATGGTGCATTCGGTTAAGGAAAAGTGGAAACTGGTTTTAAGACTTGGATTTTGGGCTATTATCTGGGATAATGGCGATGAAAGATTTAAAGGAAATATTTTGGCCCAAATGAGACTTTTGGCATGTGTGGAAAAAATATGTTTTATGGGACATGTGCATTGGGCATTCTTTCATGCATATTGTAGAGTTTAATATATTTTTATCTTGTGCCGTTTGGAATATTATTTACCTGCGGTGCCATTTTTGGTACCGTAGATTTTGATGCAGAGGTTGAGGAATAGGAGGCTGAGCCCGAGGAGGCGGCTTCGCCGGAGAAATGATTTGGAGTGCTTTTTATATTTAACATTTGTAGTTGATTTTATTGGTATGTATTTGGATTTGAGATGTTGTTGAACATGTAATATTTTATTTACGCTTGTTTTAAACTGGTTTGTAATTAAATAAAAGAATTCTGGTACTTAGTTATATGACTTTATTATCCGCAGCGTGGTTTTATTTTGTGCACATGTTGCATGTACACACACTTGGCACTTGGCGATGGGATGTGTGACCCGTATTGTCATCATCCCGACGTCTTGATTTCCACGTGTCCGTACGTGGGAGTTGGGGGCGTCACAAAAAAAATGCATACTACTTCTGGGGTTGTTGTAAACATGATTAATTAAACTGCAAGGACAGGAAGAAAAAATAGAAAGAAACTAGAATAAAAGAAAATATATAATTACAGCTAAAATTAACCATATAAATTACAATAACTGGTTATTTATATTCTATAGACAATAATTTATGGCCCATGCATATCTTCATTTCCAACAGTATCTCTAATTCTACACAGATGAACAAACTAAACATGTGAATTCAATCATGGCCTTCTATAGGAACGAATAGATCTTGCCACTTTTGTGGATCACTTCCTGGCCCTTCCGGCCCCCTGCATACAAATTGCAGTCTGGCAATATGAGCAATGTCTCAAGTATGACATGGTATGGTAAAGTTAATTGCAAGTACTGGAATTCTTTTTGTGGAGTACCCTGCCACTCTCTGTCATGTGTTTCATAGCACAAGAGCATAGGTAGGGCCTTTCTTACTATCTCTCTCTCTCTCTTTTGACTTTCTATTACTCTCTCTTTTGAAGCACATGAGATGCACCATGTCCTGCAGCTTGTAGCTCGAAACTGTTACAGTGAATCGGGTGCACTCAACTCAATATTCCAAGGAGGTTGACGCAACCCTATTCACCATTTCTAAAACCAAAAATCAGTTCACAATTCTTGGCTATGACACTGTTGGAATTTTGGTTGGGTACCAAATGGGAGAAACGTCGTACTGGACCGGTTGCGTATCTAAGTGTAACAACCTTCAAAATGTGGTCAACGAATCTTGCTTTGGCGTCAAGTGCTGCAATGTAGAGTGTCCAAATGGATTGCAGTATATTGATGTGCAAGTATTTAGCTATGATAATCACACACACACACATATATACATATATTGGTACTCCAATACCTACACACACGCCTATGCTTTATTTGTTGAATAAGGGAAGTTCAACTTCTCCACGAATTACCTTAATTAAGAATCTGCCATACAAAAGGCTTCCAATATTGGTGCTTGATTGGACAGTTCTTTCTGATGAAAATGATCATTTACAACGAGAATGAATCTTTGATAAGGCATGAATAAGCAACAATAATTTTATTTTATTTTTTGGATACCACTCGACCGTGAATACAAATATACAATTCATTAATTGATTGAAAATGTGCTTTGAGTGGCCCTTCTGTAGCACCACTAACAAAAGAGACTTAATTCCTTTCGTTTAAAGGGACAATTTGTCTTCTTGAGATAGCTAGATCAGAAAGTCGTGATCTTTTTTTTTTTTTTTTAATGAAAACGACCATCTTCATTCAAGATAAATAATTATAAACATTTATCAAACATTAAAGTTTGAGAAAGAAAAGTCTAGAATACAATTCTATCACATCTCAATATTTTCAACTCTCTAAGTATTACGAGCAAGCTGATGAAAGAACAACTATCAAAACAACTACACAAATTCGGCACTTCGAAAGTCGTGATCTTTGATAGCACTTAAAGGAATGTAAGTCATGCAGGTTGATAAATCTAACGGCTTCCCTTGTTTCGGCCTATTTATATAAAATATTTTAAGAAGTGATAAACTTTGTTAATAGCGGGATCCTAAAACAAGAATAGGAACAGTTATTTACTATATATCTGACCAAGCACGTGCCTCTATCCACTATCGACAACTATGGCCAAAGGGTGGATCTGAAGGCATGTATTGATCGACAGGAAATAGATTGAAACTTTCAAATTTTGGAAAAGGAAAAAAATGAGGAGAAAAATGTAATCTTATAGATTAGTGATAGGGAAAAAGTAACGAAATATAGGTTATTCATGCCTGCCAGATTTTTTCTGGCTCGGCCCGATGCCTGGCTAACCAGCTTTGTTAACCGGGATTCCTCTACCCAGGTGTGGGTAAGGTAGAGTACCTGGTTTCCGAGTTTAAATCCAAACCCGGGTATCCCTCTTTGTTAAAATCAAAAAATTAGAAATTATAAAATTCAGCATTTTTCTTTTGAAGTTATACCTTGGACTGAGCACTGGGCTCGAAAATGTATTGGGCCTGTAGACCCCATGAATCATGATTATATCAGCTCCCCGAACTTTCTCTAATGTTTTTTTGTTCAGTGTATCGTGGGAGGGGCGAAAAGAAAATGGCCATAAGAAAACATTTCAATCACTCATTTGGCAACATAAGCTTATTTGATAAATAATCTCTAGTTTCAAAAACCAGGATTTGGTACCAATCACTCAGGTGGGTACTTGGGCCAAATTTGAAACCTGGTTCCAAGTCTAGGTATACTTAGATGTCCAGAGTCGAAACCAGATGCACACTCCTAACATGGAAAGAGTGACAAAAGTTGAGGCAGGTGGTCGGGATGCATGAGAACAAGTGATTGAGGAGCCAATAAAATAGGTGGCTGGTAACATTGTTAATTTTAATTTTAGATAGAGTGCGGAATTTTTTTCAACTTTTTTTTTTAAAGGACAAAGGAGGCATTATCCTATGAATAATGCTAAAGTCACTGAAAAATTCTCTCTCGAGAGTTTATCGATTTACTTTTTTTTATTTAGTGATGAAATATTTTTAAAATGATGTTGTTAATTTTTTTTATTGTTTAAGGAGAGCCTTATCAGTGGGTAGTGTTGGGACCCACTCTTGGTCGTCCTAACACTGCCCTTATCCTATGGAGTAATTTAATTTATTCATGCTCTAGAACTTTAGAATTATAAGATACTGCACCTAACTACATTGTTCTATTATGCCAGTATATATCAATGCATATCGAGATTGGCTTCCACATTAAATAATATATATGAACCAATCATGAACTAGTTTCAACCCTACCACCAATTCATTGAGTACTTAATCCTCAATTCATGTCACCATTTAAATATATGTTCATGCCAAAGTTACCGCATGCATTAATATGCAATGCATAACTCTTACAAGCTGTACACGATGTTCTTTAATTCAGCCATCCAGATTTCCAAATCATCTTCAACGTACCTATGGGCACCTTCGATTATCGTTATTAATCATCACCATTTAGGGACTTGAGTTTTGGGATTGGTTCAACAATTAATTAGGAACACAATCTGAATGGCCTACAAAACTCATATTGTTGTCAAAAACACACATCAACAACGACAAACAAATAAAAGCAATAATTACACAATACACAATTTACGTGATTCGGCAATGTGCCTATACGTTCTCAGACTAGCAAAATTTCTTTTAATTTAGAGGGATTACAATCACACAATCTCAACTCACTTACTCTAGGACTTTTTTTCTCTCACAATATGCACTCAAACTGTGCCTCTCCTTGTTCACTTTGAAGTTGCTAAATTTCATATCCAAGAAGTCAAAATATTACATATTTATAGAAAACGGCACTGGAGACCCTAATTGACAGAAAATACGACATTCACTCAAGCGGTGTGTCGAGCACACCTCAAGTGAACAACTAATGAACATTGGCTTGACTTGTGTGTTGAGTACAGCTCAAGTGAACACTAGGGTTTGTGTCTCACTTGAGCCCACTATCGTACAAGACTCAAAATAACTCATTGGTTGAGCTTCACTCGAGCCTATTGTCTAGCGCACCTCGAGCAAACTCACTGGTTGAGCTTGGCTAGAGGGCCATGTCAAGCGACAATTGAGCGAAATCACAGGTTGTGCATTTTTTGCTCACAAACGAAGCTGCACATGAAACCCAACAATCTCCCACTTGGAGACTGGTTCTCCACATGCCAACCACTGTTTCTATCTAAGCCCTATCACGACAGCTCACAGCTCCTACCTTCAAGCTAGAAGACACACTAAAGTCGAGCTTGACTTCAATCTCTCATGTGCATCGCCCTCAATTAGCACATCCACTGGGAGACTCAAAACACCCACTGCACTAGGAGTCTCCGGTCTCGAATTGACCCTAGAAATATTAGCCAAATTCCCAAGCTTACATGAGGAATGGCAAAACTGACACTCTTTTGCTTCCGCATCTAATTTGTGTGACCAAACCTACCCTTTTGCACTCTTGTGTTTCAAGCATATCACTGGACCTTGATGTCAAATACAAAGAGTTAGATGTCTTACCATGTGCCAAGACCAGCGCACCCTTAGTGATCTTCCATGCTCCTCCAGAAAATGCTACCTCATAGCTACTGTTATCAAGTTGTCCCACAGAGATCAAGTTTTTCTTCAGATCTGGGACATGTCTGACTTGTTGTAAAGCCCACACTTGTTCAAAAGTGTGATGCGCACATCACCCACTCCCACTACATCTACTGTCTCTCCATCAATCCCATACATCTTCCCAAAATCACCAGCAATATAGTTATGGATGCTATCTTGATGTGAGATGCTATGGAACGAAGCCCCTAAATCCAACACCTAATCATCAATCTATGCACTGAAAGGATTAGGGCATCCTGTATTTCTTCAGCCACTGCATTCAAAGCATCATTCTCAATAATTTCATGATTTTGGCAGTCTCTCTTGAGATGGTTTTGCTTGCCACAACTGCAGCTATGACACCCCTTTTTACGTGTATTTTCACTGAAAGAATATTTTAATTTAATTAATATAATAGTTCTTTTATTTTAAATTATTGGATTTTAATTGGATTTTAATTGCTGTTGAGTTTAAATTGCTGTTTAATTTATTTTAGCTTGTATTTGGATTTAAAATTTAATAGTTTGTTTTTACTAGTTATTTATTATATTTTAACTTTACGTTGTGTTTAAAATATTTTCTTAGTTTTATTGCTTTTAAAGTTATTTTCGTTGGATCAGTTATTGGACCCCAGAAGTGAGGATTGGACCTCATTTCTTTTCCCCGTCTTTTCTTTTCTCTTTTTCCTTTTTCCTTCTTCTCTTTTTCTTTCTTTTTTACCCTTATTTCTTTCTCCCCCGTCGGCCCCAACCCATGCTTTCTCTCTCTCTCCTATACCCATTTCGCCGTTTCCGTCGTGCAGCCCAGATCCACCGCCGCCGTGCCCCACACCACCCCCACCAATTTCTTCCGCTCCCTCCGGTGAACCACCCCACCAACTTTCATCCCCAACCGTGCCGTCGTTTAGCCAGAAAACTCATCTAAGCCGAAAGGCTTTTTCCTCCGATTTGCCGCCGTCCCTCCACCTCCGGCCATCACCTCTTCACCACTTCATCATCGGCTCCTTGCCGTCCTAACCCACCCATTTCTGGCCCCGATCCGTCGCCGGAGCAGCTCCCACTTGCAAATCTCTGATTTGGGCATTTAAGCCCTTCCACGGCCATTTCCACCGCCACCCACGGCCGATCTCTTGGGAGTAGGAATGTAAGTTGCAACTAAGGAAGGGAGTTAGCTTTAAGTCGCTTAAGATTATTGAGGTCTTAGGTTTTGTAGAATTTATGTAATGAGGCTATAGAATAGGAGAGTGTAGGTTCAACGAACTTTAAGGATTGGTTTAAGAGAATTTTATCTAAGGTTTGAGGCCTTATAGATTTTAGGAAATAAGATTTTGGTAATTAAGGTGTTAGGTTCGACAAGCTTTGGGGGAAATAATTAAATTTCATGTTTTAAATTCCGCTGATTCGGATGAGCAATTTGGTGGCAATTGGGATTTTAAAATTTACAAGTTTTTAAGGTGATATTTTAGATTTAATGTCAGCGAACTTGAGGATTTTATAAAATGATGCTTGTATAATTTAAAGTTTTAGAATTCGTAGAATTGATGGATTGAAGTGTGATAAGGTTTGAGTTTTAGTTTCACAGACTTGGTGCGCGAGCTTGATATACTCTGGAGAAGGAAGTAGTTCTGGGTCGCCTCAGAAGTTTGTTCAGCGGACTGGGACTCGACCACAAGCAGTCTCAGGAGTGTGTATGGGAGGTCGGGTGCCCGTTTGCGGAATGTGCAACAGAGCCCATGAGGGGGAGTGTCAGCAAAGTGGTAGAACCCAGTGTTACCGCTGTGGCCAAGAGGGGCATTTTGCTCGCGAGTGCCCTAATAGAGTTCAAGGAAGCCGTGGAGGTCGACATGGTGGTAGAACTAACCAGAGGCAATTAGTTTAGATTCGGATGTACGCAGTGACTCCTGGTACCGTTGGAGGCGAGGTTCCGGAGGCTCAAGATGCTGGAGTCATGGCAGGTATGGGTCTAACCTAAGCTTTCGTGATGAATGCCTTGTGTGGTTTGTTTTTATATTATCGAGGCTTGAAGGAAGGGCATGATCTGGGTGAGCTCTTAGGGGAGTAGGATAATTAAATTCTTTGGTTCTGTGGAGTTTATAAAATGGTCTTTAATGTAGTAGGTTGTAAGATCAACAAATTTCAAGGATAGATTTTTATGGAATTTCAACAAAGTTTTAAGGTTTCGCAGATTTTTGGAAATGATTGGTTATCATTTAAAATTTTAGATTTTGAGAGTTTCGGGAGTCGATTGTTTTGTTGTTGGATATAAATTCATCGACCTAACGGATTTTGGAAAAGGAATTTTGCATAATTTTAGGTTATGGGATTGCGGATTTGAAGGACTGATTCATAATGAGATTGAAGTTTTAGTTTCGCGGGATTGGTGTACTAGTATGAATTATTTTAGAAATTGATTAGGCTGTAACCATAAATGGAGTTGAAGAAAGTTGAATGATGGGTATGGGAATTATTAAGGAGAATATTTCTTGGGGGATTAGAGGTAATGACCTAATTTATATATTTTTTTAGGATTGAAAATATCGATCTATTTTGAAAAATAAATGTTATCGCTCGAGGTTTTAGTAGTAGATTCTAGGATTGACCTATATCAAGTTTAAGGATAATAGATGGTGCGGGTTTTGGGAAATGAACTTTGTTTATTTTGAGGATAAGGTACAGATGTTGGAAATGGGAGCGATGGATCACTTATACGTTGGAATGATTTTTGGGTATTAGCTAAGGGTACATGAGATTCAGTTTTAGTGGTGGTGAGGGTGTATGGATTTCAGAGAGTATAAATCCTAGTCTCATTTTGACTTGAGAGAAGTGGCTTTGGTGAGTACTGAAGTAGATTAGATGTGATAGTATTAAATTCAAGAGATCTTAACTTCGAGTTCTTGGTGAGTTGATCGGAGTGTACAGTTGAAGTGGGTTACCAAATGGAGTGATGGTTGGCATTAATAGTTGAGACTATCTTCAAGAATTAGTTGTGACTTGAGGTCACATAGGAACTTAATTTTGGGACTATACTTTCATTTGGAGTTTGAGTGTCCAGTTGGGAGAATTATAGACTTCTTTGTTTAACTTGAAAAGAGATGGTTGGGTCGTCATGTATAGTGGATAATAAAATCTAGAAAGTGGAAGCTTGGGAATCATCGGTGATTAGCCTAACCAGGTACGTGAGGTAATAAGCAGTAGGAGTCAGGAGGGTAGTGCAATAGTTTTGATGGATTGGAGATTTGAACAGCATGGCCTATCTTGAGATTTAATTTTGTATGCAATTGAAGGAAATAGTCGTGCTACTACTGGGGTTATGGGAATGGAAGTAGGTAAGTGAGTTTTCAAGAAAGGTTCATTAAGGTTATGGTGAATTCAATCGTAGTTCGTAGTGAATTTAGTTATCTCTAAATTAGACGATATTCAGAATTTAGGTGATAATCTTGGAAGTGTAAGTTGTTGGGTAGGAGTTATAGGTGCTTTATTAGTTGGTTGGGAGGGATTCGAGCCTTATGTTCTTTATATTAGATAAGATTGGCGTATTTTGAGATAATGTTACTTGTTTTTAATTTGGAAGTTGCAATTGATTGATATCGACTTTTGTTGATGATCATGGGTGTCATTGTGGAATTTTGATTTGATTAAGGTAGCTAGAGATAATTGAGGGATCGGAATGATAATTCATGATTTTGGGAGACTTTAGTTCTATCAAAATATGGTAAAGGATTTTCTTGCTTTCAGGTGTTAAGAGTTATTTTGTGCTCTAGGGTGTTAATTTATGAGGATATAGTCTTTTTGCATTTTGGCGAGTTGTCAGAGTGCGCACGGAAGCGTGATTTTTGGAGATAATTAGGTATTTAAATTTTGTGCTGAATTTGGGTAATTAGTGATGACTTGAAATTTCGAGAAGGTACTTGTAATTGGAGAGTAATATTTTGGTTCTACAAATTATGTTTATTGATGGTTTATTTTGGAAGTGACTATTAGGTTACCAAGATATAGTATACAATGAAAGTTTCGATGATATAGCATGAAGGTTGATTGAGGTTAATACAATTCATTCTAAGAAGAAATAATTATTGGAATTTACTTGGGTCGGTTTTGATGTTCTCGATGATATGGTGATTTCGGTTTATGTGGCCGCTTTAAGAGTTCTAGACGTGATGCGCCGCTAAGAGATTAATGCGAATATGATGGAATTGCTTATAACAGTATTTTTGGAGAGAGCTTTATTTATATTTGTGTGGAAATGGTTGATTATATGATTTTCTCAAGTATACTCTGGGTTTTATCTTGTATCCTGCTTAGCATTGATGTTTGACCTTACAAATTTCGAGGACGAAATTTATTTTAAGCGAAGGAGGATGTGACACCCAGTTTTTACGTGTATTTTCACTGAAGGAATATTTTAATTTAATTAATATAATAGTTCTTTTACTTTAAATTATTGGATTTTAATTGTTATTGAGTTTAAATTGATGTTTAATTTATTTTAGCTTGTCTTTAGATTTAAAATTTAATAGTTTGTTATTACTAGTTATTTATTATATTTTAGCTTTACGTTGTGTTTAAAATATTTTCTTGGTTTTATTGCTTTTAAAGTTATTTTTGTTGGATCAGTTGTTGGACCCCAGAGGTGAGGATTGAACCTCATTTCTTTTCTCCATCTTTTCTTTTCTCTTTTTCCTTTTTCCTTCTTCTCTTTTTCTTTCTTTTTTCTTTCTTTTTTTTCCCTTCTTTCTTTCTCCCCCGTCGGCCCAAACCCGTACTTTCTCTCTCTCTCCTATACCCATTTCACCGTTTCTGTCGTGCAGCCCAGATCCACCGCCGCCAGCTGCCGTGCCCCACACCACCCCCACCAATTTCTTCCTCTCCCTCCGGTGAACCACCCCACCAACTTTCATCCCCAACCGTGCCGCCGTTTAGCCGGAAAACTCATCTAAGTCGAACGGCTTTTTCCTCCGATTTGCCACCGTCGCTCCACCTCCGGCCACCACCTCTTCACCACTTCATCACCGGCTCCTTGTCGTCCTAACCCACCCATTTCCGGACTCGATCCGTCGCCGGAGCAGCTCCCACGAGCAAATCTCTGATTTGGGCGTTTAAGCCCTTCCACGGCCATTTCCACCGCCACCCACGGCCAAACTCCACTTCCCTTAACTTCATAAACACCTCTAGGCCATTCCCTATCAATCTCGAGCCTTAGTTTGTCCCCGTTCAATTTTACTGTTACGTTGCTTTTCCTTCGCCGTTTATCGCTTGCCGATCCATCGAAAATTAGTATATAGCGCTGTAAGTATTGTCCAAACTTCGTTTTAGATTTAAATATATTATTGCTTTTACAATAATTATTTGTGATCTGGTTTGTTATTCCGAACTGATTCCGAGGAGTCGGGGGTCGGTTGGATTTGAGGACGGAGTTGTTTGTTTGGTTGTTTTGGATGTTTGGGAAGTGTTGGTTAAGTTGTGTGATTTTATTTGCATTGCATTGTGCATGCATATCCATGTGTTTTTATTGAAAATTGGGTTTAATGTGTAAATAGATTTTCGGGTGCGTGCGTATCACGACCCCAGGCCGGGATGGGGCATTATCTCGGTGGAGCTCCTCTGGTCACTCGGGAGTGGATAATACTGAGTGACATCACCTGGGTTGTCGCTGAGCGATGACTGGATCGCACGATCTGGTAACGCTGTCGTGTCAACTCCATGGTCCCTTGGCTGGTGGGGACTAGAGGATGCCCGGGCCAGGTACGCGCTGGGCGCGAGACTGGGATCGCTCGTTTAGATGTTATATGCGTAGTCGTTACTTGCGGTGTGACATAATAACCAGAGTATGCGGATGATCCCTAGGGGAGATCATGGTGCATGCATTAAACGGAATTGGTTTGGTTTTGGTTTTGGATATGGGCCATTTTCTGGAAAAATGGCGAGGTTTTGATATGTGGTTTCTGTGATCCATTTTCTGGGAAAATGGTGGTTTCTGGATTTGGGCCATTATCTGGGTTAATGGCGATGAATGATTTTAAAGGAAAATGTTTTGGGGCCAAAATGAGGCTTTTGGCGTGCGTGGAAAAAATGTAGTTTTTGGGACATGTGCATTGAGCATACTTTCATGCATATTGTTGTGGCTTTAATATGTTTTTATCTTGCGGCGTTTGGGATATTACTTACCTGCGGCACCATTTTTGGTACCGTAGATTTTTGATGTAGATGTAGAGGAGGAGGAGGCTGAGCCCGAGGAGGCGGCTCCGCCGGAGGAGTGATTTGGTTGGCTTTTTATATAATATATGTGTAGTTATTTTTATTGGGATGTAATTGGATTTGAGATATTGAACATGTAATATTTTATTTACGCTTGTTTTAAACTAGTTTGTAATTAAACAAAAATTCTGGTACCTAGTTATATGACTTTCTTATCCGCTACGTGTTTTTATTTGTACACATTTTGCATGTGCACACACTGTTGGCACTTGGCGATGGGGTGTGTGACCGTGTTGTCATCATCCCGACATCTCGATTTCCATGTGGGAGTCGGGGGCGTCACATCAGCACATGATTTGCTGTCTAGATCTCGTCTTGCTCTTACCTCTGCTCTTGGAACTTGACCTGTCATGCCTTCTACCCCGAATGTCAATGTTCAGGGCCAATCTCTAACTCGAAAACTTACCAGAATCTCTTCTACGTACCTCTTCAACAAGGATCATGTCAAGTACGTTGTCATAGTTCAGCTTCATATTGTCAGCTAAACTACTCACTGCCATCCTTATGGCCTCTTAACTATTTGGCAGTGATGCCAATAGAATCAATGCTCTGATCTTATCATCAAACTCAATCTCAGCATAAGACAATTGATTTGTGATCATATTAAAGTCATTCTAGTGTTGGGTCACAGACATACCTTCTGACATCTTCAAATTGGACAACTTTTTCACCAGGTGCACTTTGTTATTTGTCGAAAACTTTTCATACATGCCTGACAAAGCCTCCATGAGATCCGAGTGTTTCTCTCCTTAATAACATTGTGTGCCATTGTTCTACACAGAGTCAACCAAACAAGCCCAAGAACCTGACGATCTAACAGATTCCACTCAATATTGTCTATGCTTTTTGGCTTTTTTCCCAACAATGGAATATGGAGCCTTTTTCCATAGAGATAATTCTCAATTTGCATCATCCAATACCCGAACTCGGTACCCTCCAACTTCTTGATCTTGGGTGCTTTCAATTTGTCTCAAGCTATCATTCTCCTTCAGACTTGAACCTGACTCTGATACCAATTGTTATGAAAAACACACTCCAATGTTGGCAAACAAATAAAAGTAATAATCACATGAAACACAATTTACGTGGTTCGATAACTTGCCTACCTCTACAGAGATGCAAAAGTTTTTTTTTTAATTAAGAGGAGGTTACAATCACACAATATCAACTCATTCACTCTTGGGCCATTTCTCTCTCACAATATACACTCACTCTTTGCCTCTCTTAGTTCACTTTGAATCTTTTGAATTCTATATCCAAGAAGTCAAAATATTACATATTTATAGAAAACAGCACTAGAAATCCTAATTGGTAGAAAATACATCATTCACTCGAACTGCATGTCAAGTGTGCCTCGAGCGAACAACCAATGAACATTAGCTTGAGTGGTGTGTCAAGCATAGCTCAAGTGAACACTAGGTTTTGTGTATTGCTCGAGCACCTTGTCGTGCGAGACTTGAGCGAAAACATGGGTTGAGCCTTGCTGGAGCTTCCTATTGAGCACACTTCAAGAAAATTCACGAGTTGAGCTTTGCTCGAGTGCCATCTTGAGCGACAGTCAAGCAAACTCACGAGTTGTGCCTTTTTTGCTCACGAACCAGGCTCCACATGCAACCCAACACATATTTTCTAATCTAAGCAAAAGTTTAAGATACCATTAATTTCTAATCCAACCACAATAATAAAGTGTTGTAAATATCAGACAACATCAAAGCTAATACAAAAGATTAATTATATATAGGGGCAAGGGTGGTGAATGAATCAGCTACATTCTTTCTGTTTATAATGATTTTAAGCAATTTAAACCATAATATATATATATATATATTGACGGATTCGTAAGAATATAAACCATAGATGATTCAAGATCAAAGTTGAAGGAAGTGGCTTATTAATATTCCAAGAAGTTGCTCAAGGGAAAAATTGGCTAGGTGAGGATCATAGTTCACATTCCACAGACCTATAAACTCTGAAGGAAGCTATCATGATCTTCCTCTCATACGCATGCAATTTACCATTTTAGTTCAATTTTTTTCGGTTCATAACTATATATGATGGGGAATCTTTTGCTTATTCAAAGTAATTTGCATTTTCCAAGTCATGAGTTCCCATTTTCTATTTTGAAAGTTCAGAAGTTATCGATATAACCCTCCACTAATCCATGCATTCTATTACAGATCGAGAGTCAAATTAATTAATTTCCCTACACAGATCAACCATGACTTCTCAACAATCCCTCCAAATTAATGTCTAATCTTTCTAACACAAAGAATTATAACATGAAAGCTAGACGACCACAATAACGAATTCCCGAAAGAAATATATGAGCATTAATACATGATGAGATAATATTGGAAGCAAATCCGGAAGAGGTTGAACCTTGGTTAATTGGTGAGACATGCAAAGCCTTTGGAGATGGATGATGAATGTTATATCTTCTATATATGATAATTAGATATCCGGCTCTTGGTGTCTTTTTTTGTAGTTGTTATCTAATTATGTGGTTAGCCAGGCCGCAGTTGTTAATTGCTTGTTTTTCCCCTTTTTTTATTTTCGTTTTCTTTTCTATATTTTCACTCTTTCTCAAAGCGTATATAATTTTTATGTACGTTGTAATATGGTGTGAATTAAAATTGGGTCTAACTAGTTTTCCAAATTTTAGACAGATTGTTGTTACTAGTACTTTCCATGAACTTTACTTTTAGATGGTAGTTACTTCATAACTTTATATTTTAGTGTCATGTATTGTAGTTGTTAATATAGACTTTCTTGTGACTATTTTGATACATTGGTCATTATAGTTTACATTTTAATATTGTATTGATAGTTAATATAGTTTTTATTTGTTTAGGACTTGGTTTGGAATTTTTGTAATCCGAAGTTCTTGCTTTGTCCATAGTATTCCTATGCCAAAAGTGGGAATTATTAATAAAATTAGCGGTACCATTCCCCTTAAAAATAAAAATATGAATTGTTGTACTGCTAGCTTGTGCTTTCACTCTATCTACTACTTGATTGGCATATTACTGCTCCAAGTTGATACGGTATTTTTGTGACGCCCCCAGCTCCCACATACGGACACGTGGAAACCAAGACGTCGGGATGCTGACAACACGGTCATACATCCCATCGCCAAGTGCCAAAAGTGTGTGCACACGCAACATGTGTTTAAACAAAAACACGCAGCGGATAGAAAAGTTAAATAACTAAGTATCAGAATTTTGTTTAATTACAAACCAACTTAAAACAAGCGTAAATAAAACATTACAAGTTCAACATCTTAAATACAAATACATACCAATACAACAACAACCAATATAAAATATAAAGGCCATCTCAACTACTCCTCCGACGGAGCCGCCTCCTCGGGCTCAGCCTCCTCCTCATCAACACCTGCACCAAAATCTACGGTACCAAAAATGGTGCCGCAGGTAAGTAAAATCCAAGTAACGCAAGATAAAAACATATTACAACCAAACAATATGCATGAAATATGCCCAATGCACATGTCCCAAAATCATATTTTTCCACACACGCCAAAATCCCATTTGGCCCAAAAACATATCCTTTAAAATAATCCTCGCCATTATCCCAGATAATGACCCAAAAACCAGTCTCGTCATTTTTCCAGAAATGGCCCATTAACCAAAACATCAGAGCACTGTAGGCGAGAATCGCAGGCGGGACTCTACCACCATCCCTGCTCACCACCATCCCTACGCGTGCACTGTAGGCAGGAATCGCAGGCGGGACTCTGCCACCATCCCTGCTTACCACCATCCCTACGCCACGTGCACCGTAGGTGGGAATCGCAGGCGGGACTCTACCACCATCCCTACACGTGCCTCTGAATCCAACCAGTCAATCCACACATTCACGTTTACCAATAAAACCATATCTCACTCGAAAATCCAGTTTTCAATAAATAACACATGCATATGCGTGCACAATGCAATGCAAATAAAATTAGACAAATGCACCAACATATTCCAAACATCGATATGAACCAAACAAACAACTCCTTCATCAAATCCAACCGACCCCCGACTCCTTGGACTCAGTCCTGAATAACCAACTAGATCACAAAATAATTATTGTAAAGGCAATAATACATTTAAATCTAAAACAATGTTTGGAAAATACTTATAGCGCTATATAAGATTTTTAGAAGGTTTGGCGCGCAACAAACGATGAGCGGAAAGCAACGTAACAGTGCAAATGCACTGTAGCCGTGGGTCTCAAAATACCCACTTTTGAACGGGAACAAACCAAGACACCAAATTGATAGGGAATGGTCTATGGATGTTTATGAAGCTAGTGGAAGAGAGCTTTGGCCATGGGTGGCGGCGAAAACGCCAGTAGAAGGCAAAAACGGGCAAATCGGAGTTGAGCTCGTGGGAGCTGCTCCGGTTACCGATCGAGGCCGGGAATGGTTGGGTTAGGTCGGCAAGAGGTAGGGGAAGAAGTGGTGAAGAGGTGGGGGCCGGAGATGGAGCAACGGCGCCAGAAACGGCTCAAAACTGTGCGGCTTAGATGGATTTTTCCGGCTAAACGGCTGGCCGGACGGGGGAGATTTTCGGTGGGGTGGTTCACCGGAGGGAGGGGAAGATTTTGGTGGTGGCTGTGCCGGCCACGTCGCCGGCGAGCGACGGGTCTGGGTGGTGGGTGTGGAGAGAGAGAAGAAGAAGAAGCACGGGGAGAGGGCCAAACGCGCGGGAGAAAGGAGAGAAAAAAGAAAGAAAAAGAAAGAAAAGAGAAAAAGAAAAAAGGGAAAAGAGAAAAGAAAAGATGAAGAAAAAGAAATAAGGTCCAATTCTCACTTCTGGAGTCCAGCGACTGATCCAACGAAAATAACTTTAAAGGCAATAAAAACTAAGAAAAATATTTTAAACACAACGTAAAGCTAAAATAAAATAAATAACTAGTAAAAACCAACTATTTAATTTTAAAACCAAAGACAAGCTAAAATAAATTAAACATCAATTTAAATTCAACAGCAATTAAAATCCAATTTAAAACTTGATTATTTAAAATAAAAGAACTATTATATTAATTAAATTAAAATATTTCTTCAGTGAAAATACACGTAAAAACGGGATGTCACATCCTCCCTCCCTTAAAATAAATTTCGTCCTCGAAATTTGTGAGATCAAATATCAGCGCCATGCAGGATACAACTCAGATTATACTAGAGAAAATCCAACAAGGTATTCACCATGAAAGATTAGGTTAGTTCCATACCTGCCATCACTCCAACATCCTGAGCCTCTGGAACCCCGCCTCCAACGGTACCAGGAGTCACTGCGTACATTCGAGCCAGAACTAATTACCTCTGGTTAGCTCTACCACCACGTCGACCTCCACGGTTTCCTTGAACTCGACTAGGGCACTCACGAGCAAAGTGCCCCGTCTGACCACATTCGAAACATTGGTTTCTACCCAAACGACACTCGCCTCCGTGAGCTCTATTACATCTGCCACAAACGTGAATTTGGCCTCCCATACGCACACCGGAGGTTGTCATCGATCGGATTCCTGTCCTCTGTATAAACTTTTGTGGTGATCCAGAACTGCTTCCTTCACCATCAACATTCAGCCTCTTCTGACTTGGAGGGGAGCTCACACTCAAACTAACCTCACGCTCTGCAAGAGTGGCCAAGTCAACTAATTCTTGGAAAACAGTAATCCGGATGCAAACCACAATCCTGCGTATCTCGGGTCGCAGACCCTCTTGGAAGCGCTCAGCTTGCATCTCCTCCGTGGTGATAAGATGTGGAGCAAATCGCCCAAGCTCTACAAATTTTCGGGCATACTGTTCCACGATCATACTTCCTTGGACCAAGCTAGAAAATTCTCTAGCTTTTTGCCGCCTCACAGATGCGGGAAAGAAACGATCATTAAATTCCTTTTTAAACCGCTCCCAAGTCACAGCTGCAAAGGAACCCAAATCCATCACTAGCATCTCTCTTTTTGTCTCCCACCAGTCGGAAGCAGTTCCTTTTAACAAATAACTTGCATAGAGTACTCGTTGCACCTCTGTGCAACCACAGACTTCAAATGTCTTTTCTAAGTCCCTGATCCACTTTCCAGCTCGAATTGGATCCTCTTCTCCAGTAAAAGCAGGGGTTCTGTGCGCTAAGAAGCGCTCATAGGTGCATCCAGCTTGCACTGCTCTATTTTGTTCCCCTCGCTGCAGATATTCAGTCAAACGGCTTATCTCACCAACTTGCGCCTCTCTACTTTGCTCGCTTCTCTGCAAATATTCCGTCAAACGGTTTATCGCTCGAGCCATGGCGAAATTTCCATCGCCTCTCGGTAAATCATCCTGAGGTTCCCCAGAAGGTCTTCGTGGCCTTACCATCTTCCTGCCATAACGCAACCTTTGACCCCGTTTAAATATCGGACGAAACAAACACATAAAAACAAAACCAAAAAGCAATAAAACATAAAGCATACAATAAAATAATTAAAATCAAGTTAACTCAATTAAAAACAACAAACAAAACTTCAAATGAAACAAATCTTTAAAACACAATTTTAAAACATTCTGGTACCGCTCCTATGGGACATGTGGTTTTACCCAGAGCCGAACTGCTTTGATACCACCTGTGACGCCCCCAGCTCCCACATACGGACACGTGGAAACCGAGACGTCGGGATGCTGACAACACGGTCACACATCCCATCGCCAAGTGCCAAAAGTGTGTGCACACGCAACATGTGTTTAAATAAAAACACGCAGCGGATAGAAAAGTCATATAACTAAGTACCAGAATTTTGTTTAATTACAAAACAACTTAAAACAAGCGTAAATAAAACATTACAAGTTCAACATCTTAAATACAAATACATACCAATACAACAACAACCAATATAAAATATAAAGGCCATCTCAACTACTCCTCCAGCGGAGCCGCCTCCTCGGGCTCAGCCTCCTCCTCCTCAACACCTACACCAAAATCTACGGTACTAAAAATGGTGCCGCAGGTAAGTAAAATCCAAATAACGCAAGATAAAAACATATTACAACCAAACAATATGCATGAAATATGCCCAATGCACATGTCCCAAAATCATTTTTTTCCACACACGTCAAAATCCCATTTGGCCCAAAAACATATCCTTTAAAATCAATCCTCGCCATTATCCCAGATAATGGCCCAAAAACCAGTCTCGCCATTTTCCCAGAAAATGGCCCATTAACCAAAACATCAGAGCACTGTAGGTGGGAATCACAGGCGGGACTCTACCACCATCCCTGCTCACCACCATCCCTACGCGTGCACCGTAGGCAGGAATCGCAGGCAGGACTCTGCCACCATCCCTGCTTACCACCATCCCTACGCCGCGTGCACCGTAGGTGGGAATCGCAGGCAGGACTCTACCACCATCCCTGCTTACCACCATCCCTACACGTGCTTCTGAATCCAACCAGTCAATCCACATGTTCACGTTTACCAATAAAACCATATCTCGCTCGAAAACCCAATTTTCAATAAATAACACATGCATATGCGTGCACATTGCAATGCAAATAAAATTAGACAAATGCACCAACATATTCCAAACATCGATATGAACCAAACACACAACTCCTTCATCAAATCCAACTGACCCCCGACTCCTCGGACTCAGTCCGGAATAACCAACCAGATCACAAAATAATTATTGTAAAGGTAATAATACATTTAAATCTAAAACGAAGTTTGAAAAATACTTACAGCGCTATATAAGATTTTTAGAAGGTTTGGCGCGCAGCAAACGATGAGCGGAAAGCAACGTAAAAGTGTAAATGCACTGTAGCCGTGGGTCGCAAAATACCCACTTTTGAACGGAAACAAACCAAGACACCAAATTGATAGGGAATGGTCTAGGGATGTTTATGAAGCTAGTGGAAGATAGCTTTGGCCGTGGGTGGCGGCGAAAACGCCGGTAGAAGGCAAAAACGGGCAAATCAGGGTTGAGCTCGTGGGAGCTGCTCCGGTGACCGATCGAGGCCGGGAATGGTTGGGTTAGGTCGACAAGAGGTTGGGGAAGAAGTGGTGAAGTGGTGGTGGCCGGAGGTGGAGCGATGGCGCCGGAAACGGCTCAAAACCGTGCGGCTTAGATGGGTTTTTCCGGCTAAACGGCTGGCCGGACGGGGGAGATTTTCGGTGGGGTGGTTCACCGGAGGGAGGGGAAGATTTTTGTGGTGGCTGTGCCAGCCACGTCGCCGACGAGCGGCAGGTTTGGGTGGTGGGTGTTGGACGGCGTGGGTGAGGAGAGAGAGAAGAAGAAGAAGCACGGGGAGAGGGCCAAACGCGCGGGAGAAAGGAGAGAAAAAAGAAAGAAAAAGAAAGAAAAGAGAAAAAGAAAAAAGGGAAAAGAGAAAAGAAAAGATGAAGGAAAAGAAATAAGGTCCAATCCTCACTTCTGGAGTCCAGCGACTGATCCAACGAAAATAACTTTAAAGGCAATAAAAACTAAGAAAAACATTTTAAACACAACGTAAAGCTAAAATAAAATAAATAACTAGTAAAAACCAACTATTTAATTTTTAAACCAAAGACAAGCTAAAATAAATTAAACAGCAATTTAAATTCAACAGCAATTAAAATCCAATTTAAAACTCGATTATTTAAAATAAAAGAACTATTATACTAATTAAATTAAAATATTTCTTCAGTGAAAATACACGTAAAAAGGGGATGTCACAATTTTCATGCCAAATTGAGTTTTTTCCAAAACAAATGCAAATATATAATGAATCTCAAACAGATCCTATAGATATCAAGTTCAAATTAATGCCTATAAAAACTAGCTCCCATGCATGCATATAGCCTTATAATCCTCCATGAGGGCAGACATTAAAATACCAGCTTTGATGAAAACTTAGCTCGATCACAAAGAAGCTTAGAACTCTAATTTAAACACTTTCAATGAAAATCCCTTCCCTCCTTGTAGCTATGATTAGGACTAGTAGGTCCAAGCTGTAGATAAATCTTTGAGTAGATTGATCACATCCTATGGGAATTATAAGTTGAAAGAAGACCTAAACTAGTCTAGTTCACAATTTCAATCCATAGACAAAAGTTCTAAAAACCTACAACAGTGAGCCATCATGTGAACAATTAAAGATCGATGCAAAAGCGGGACTCTTCATTCATGTATGAACATGTCTATGATAGGGTCATCAACATAAACAAAAACAAATAGATGAACACCAGCCCTCATGATAAATAAAAAGAGATGAATCCGAATTGGAATTCAAAACAATCAAAAGAGATAAGTTTCACATAGAGTCGACAGTACCAGACATGAGGTATGTGCTTGTTTCAGGCCATAGATTGCCTTTTGCAGATGAGTTGTCATCACTCGAGCACTTGAGTTGGTGGAGAAAGATTTCTCAAGGGACGTCCAAATCGCATGAGAGGTGGTGAGGCCAACAATTGTTGCCATAATGTCCTTGGATAGAGAGGTAACTAAGGAGATGAGAATAACTTGGTCTTGATCCACCTATTGAGTATAGGCAGAATTGAGTGCAGGTTCAAAAGTAGTAGAAGGCAAGAATTGTGCAGGGCAAGGAATGCTGCCATCAACATAGCCAAAAACTTTTTGGCCACGAAAATAGGGAACCATTTGAGATTTCTAGAGGAGATAGTTATCTTTGGTAAGGTGAATGGTGACAACATGATGAAGATTGATAGTTGGTGGAGGAGGGGGTGTGATGGGGATGGTGGTTGACATGGCTGAAGTGTTTGATTCACTGGCCATAGGATCAAAGAAGACGTGAGTCAGAGAAAATTCTCTGATACCATAAAGAATTAAAATATGGTAAAATCACTTCTACAATGTGACGCCCCCAACTCCCATGTATGGACACGTGGAAATTGAGGTGTTGATGACAACATGGGTCACGCATCCTATCGCCAAGTGCCGAGTGTGTGTACTTGCAACACGTGTACATAAAAATAATGCATCGGTAATAAAAAAAGTCTTTCGACTAAGTACCATAATTTTGTTTAATACAAACTCGCTTAAAACAAGCGTAATAAAATACTACAAGTTTCAACATTGTCACAAATCCAAAATGCATAAAATAAAGGTAAGGGAAATATTTTCGAACAATACAAGCAACTCCAACTCAATCTTCCAGCGGAGCCGCCTCCTCAGGCTCAGCCTCCTCCTAATTTGCATCAAAGTCTATGGTACCAAAGACGGTACCGCAGGTAAGTAATAATGCAAACACCCACAGAATAAAAATATATTAAAACTCAACAATATGTATGAACAAGATGCCATATGCATATGTCACGAAAATCCACATTTTTCCACGCACACCAAAAATCTCATTTTTTGCCCAAAAATAATTCATTTTCCAACTCACGCCAAAAGTCACATTTGGCCCAAAATATTTTCTTTAAAATTTTTTCTCACCATTTTTCTAGAAAATCACCCAAAATTCAAGTCTCAAATCCATTTCCATTTTCATTAACCGAATGCACCATGACCTCCCCTAGGGGTCATCTGCACACCCTGGCTCCCTTCGTCACACCATGGGTAACGACCATGAGTGTGACTTCGTAACGAGAGATGCCTAGTTCTGCGCCCAGTGCGTACGTAGCAAAGCATCCGCTAGACCTCACCAGCAGAAGGGCCACGTAGTCGGTACGAGAGCATTACCATCCCATCCGCTCCCTTTGTCGCCTAGCAACAACCAAGTGGACGTCACTCAGTATATTGCGCTCCCAAGTGACCAGAGGAGCTCCACCGAGATAATACCCCATCTCGGCTTCAGGTCGTGATACACACGCACCCAAAATCCATATACACATGAAAACCCAGTTTTCAATTTCCAACACATGTACATGTATGTCATTATGCGAAAAATCTAATTTTCCTTTTCAAAAATGAACATGCATGTTCCATGCAATACACACATCAAGACACAAAATATCCAACAAATCTCAACATCAACCAACATACAAATAACTCCGTCCTCAAATCCATTCGAACCCCGACTCCTCGGATTCAGTCTGGCATAAACAACTAATCACAATTTATTGTTAAAACTAAAATGTATTTAAATCTAAAAAAAAGTTTAAAAAATACTTACAGTGCTATATAATATTTTTGGAAGGATCAATGGGCTGCAAAAGGTGCCAAAAAAGCAATGTAACAATGTAAAATACACTGTGGCTATGGGTTATAAAATACCCATTTTTGAATGGGGACGAACCAAGACTTAAGATTGATAGGAAATGGCTTAGAGGTGTTTATGAAGCTAGTGGAAGTGGTGATTAGTCGTGGGTGACGGCAAAAACGGCAGCGGAAGTGAAAAATAGCCAAAACGGACTTGAGCTTATGGTGGTTGCTCCGGTGACAGATCGGAGCTGAAAATGGGTGGGTTAGATCGGCAAGAGGTCGGTGATGAAATGGTGAAGAGATGGTGACCAATGGTTGCCTGACGGCGGTGCGGGGATGATTTTGGGCTGCGGCTTGGTGGGGCGCGTGCGGCTTAATGGCGACTCGGTTGTGGCTGAAATTTGGTGGAGAGGTGCGCCGACAAGTGGTGGGGGTGGTGCAATGTACGGTAGCACATTGGCAGTTCTGGGGCCAGACGAAGGAAACTAGCAGGAGGGGAAGAGAGAGGGGAGGTCGAGCGGGGAGAGAGAGACCTAGGAGAAAAATGAGGAAAAAGAAAGAAAAAGGGAAAAGAAAGAGGAAGAAGAAAAAGAAAAAGAGAAAAAAAAACGATGGAAAAAAGAAATGAGGTCCAGTCCTCACATCTAGGGTTTAGAAACTGATCCAACGAAAATAATTTTAAAAGCAATAAATTGAATAAAATAATTTAAACACAATACCTTGCTAAAATATAATAAATAACTAGTAAAAACTAACAACAAAATTTTAAATCCAAAAATAAACTAAATTAAATTAAACAGAAATTTAAACACAAAACAATAATTAATATTAAGAAAGCACCCCAAAATAAATTTCACAACTAAATAAATCCAATTAAAATTTGATAAATTTAAAACAAAAGAACCAATATTTTAATTAAATTAAAATACTCTTTCAATAAAAATATAAGTAAAAAGGGGGTATCACATACAATATGTAGAGTGGCTGCCATATATTATTTATATATAAAAGGTTTGTTAGAAGAGATTACATAGGATAAGTATGAGATATGCAGTTACACAAGCCTAGATAATATTGTTAAAATCATGATCCGTTTGGTGAGTGTTTAATAGAAAATACATATGAAGATGAAGAATAAAAGTACTATATATTTTATTCATATAGGTGACTATACAATATTACACTTTTCATAGTTTCTTCTCTTTAATTTCCTTTATCATATTAATAATTTTCAAGAACGCCATCAAAATGACAACGAATCAACGTGCCTCATTCGCCAAGTCCCAAACCCATTGAAGACTCTCCAATTAAGGAATCTGCTCCTGAACAATTTGATACATAAGAGACAGACAGCCAGTTGACACCTACCAGTAAAGAAATTTCATTGATAATTAATTATATTTTAATGCTCTAAAAAATTGTATTTGATAATTTTACTTATATTAGTTAATGCATTGTCACGTCAAGGACGTGGCTTAACATGTGGCATCACTCATGAAAAAAATAGAAGGCACGGGAAAATCAAGGTCACCATTCATGATAACTCCACTGGAGGAATGGATGATAGTACTGCATCGTTTTCCTCATATGTTGGCACACCAATCCGAGCTTATGCCCAATTTTATGTGCGATCATGGCTAGATATTTCGAATGAGATTAAGGCGCACATTCGGAGTCATGTACTAGTAAGTTTAATTTGAGAGTACATTTCTTTCACCTAAGTTTTATTTCATATTTTTGACCTAATTCATTTCTTAGAATGAACTCGACCTCAATTTTGGTCGTAGCGAAGATATGCGAACTGTGAATGAGTTGATGGCTACACTATTTCGGTGTCATAAGGCACGATGTTATAACCACTTCAAGAAATTTGAGACATTGGAAGAAGTTGTGCAGTCCCCTTTTTAGAAAATGAAGTTCGACGATTGGAGAAAGTGTTGTGATCTTTTCGCAACTCCAGATTATTAGGTATTCTAAATTTATATCCTATAATTATTTACATTTATATTCGTTATATATGATATATATTATAATTAACATTCTTAATTAATTTTGTAGCACTTAAGTTCTATAAATGTACATAATAGAACTGCTTTGAATATCCACCATTGTTCTAGTTTAAGGTCATTCTAACATCTTGTTGGTAAAATGGTAATTAATGACTTTTAAAAATTCACTAATTATTCTCATATTCTTTTATTTAAGTACTAACATTTTTTTTAAATTGCTAATGTGGCTTTGTTATAAACGTGATAATTCTGAAAAAATTTTCCTCATTCATGTTTATGTTGTTACTCACACTAATGAGTACAGTGAGTGGATGGATCCTGTCGCAGCAGCTCATTATGTAAGTGATGTTAATTTTTTTAAATAAATTATGCAACATGTGAATAATTTATTTTTTATTTGTATTTCTTTTAATATGTTACTTCTTCTGCGTTTTCTTTCTATTTGTAGAAAAAATGATGGACATGCAGTCAACTTCTGGGGAATCTTCTCCTAATGACATGGACATATTCACACAAGTGCTTGAGACAAACTCTGGTTTTGTAAGAGGTTTGGGATGTTTTTTCAAGCATCTTGGTTCATCCTCCACGATCTCGAATTTATAAGTTAATAATCATATCAAAGATTTTGATGCAACATGGCAAGAAATTGAGTATATGAGGTCGAGACAGCAGGAGTTGAAGTCTCTCTTGGTGCAACAGTCTGATTTAGAGACGCATTTGTAGGAGCGATAGAGAGACTAAGAGGAAAGAATGCGCATTGAAGCTCAATAACAAGTACAGAGGGAGATGGTAGTCTAGATGGAATGTGTTATGTCACTGTAGCAGGATCTCAGTGGGTGAGGAAAGAAGAAAAAATAAGTTTTATCAATATTATCATTTTGTAGGACTTTAATATCTAATTTTGTAACTCTATAAGACATTATTAGTTGTTAAATTTATTGTGTAATATGATACAATTTGTATGTTTTTTAATTTTATGAGATTAGTATTTCTGATCTGTATGTTTGAATGCAAATTAGAAACGTTCGAGCATTGATTCACATTCGAACCAATGTTCGAACATAATGACACCAAATTATAATAAAGCGTTTGAAAGTAAGACACCTTGTTCGAATGTACTCACCCTCAAACGAATTAAACGTTCGAATAATTACACTATCAACGTTCGAACAACGACCCAACATCCCAATGTTATACACGTTATGTTTAAACGCATTTTCATTAAGATTTGAATGTGAAGTTAAAACGTTTAAGATAGCTAACATTCGAACGTAAATATTAAACGTTTGAAACATAATCAACATACGTCAAATTCTATAGTTCAAATGTCTATTAGTCGGGTTTACGTTCGAACATCCTGAACTTTAGCGAGTGACGTTGAGATTTTTTTCATGTTTTAGGGACCCTTCTGAATATCTAAGAGGTTTGGGGCAATTGGTAAAAGTTGAATATCTAAGAGGTTTGGGGTGCCTGCCAAGTGGCGCAAAGATTTAACACTCGAAATATTTATGACAATATCACATCAGTTAAAAAAAAAAAATGAAGAATGTGACATTCCTTCTAGCACCAAAGCCTATCAAGAAAATGGGTCTGTCATTTCATTATTTATAGATATCAGTCAATATGACATTGTTCCAACGCATAGAGAAGCAATTGAGTCCAAAAATATTGATATATCAAATAAGGAAATTAATGAATCCTTGTACGTATCAACTGGCAAATAGTCATGCAAAATTGATACTGATTAATGAGTGTTGTATGTTCAGAAATATCAAGATTGTACTAGTCAAATTTAAAATTTTCAAAATATTTAAGTGTCCAAAATTATTTTAAATAGGGGTATTTTTATATTCTTGAACCAAACCCATTTTTTCAAATCAGTATTTTAAATTATGAAGCCTTGAAAATGATATAGTTTTAGAAAAACATTTTATTTAAATGATTTTAATTCTTAAAGAGTATTATTTAATATTCATTGTTTTATTTTATATTGAAAACTCTAATTATTTAGATGGTTTTATTTCTCTTAAAAATATTTGTTGCCCAGATGACTAACACAAGAGGGGGGATGAATTGAGTTGTATTAAAAAAATAACAATTATAAATCAAATATACAATATAAAATGTAAACAAAATATGAAACAGCAATAAATATAAAGAGTAAGGGTAAGAGAGAAGCAAACTCAGTATGTTAACGAGATTCGGCCCCATTGCCTACGTCCTTGCCTCAAGCTACCCCTTTAGGATCTCCGAATTCACTATTCAATCTCCTTCAGGTGGAGATAGAAACCTATTACACCTTTGAACAACACCACTACAAAGGATCCGTGTAGAACACCCTCTACACTTGCAATCACCTTACACGTGGTGATTCAACGATTCCCTGTGTAGAACACTTTCTACACGCACAAGGGTTGTACACACCCTTTTAATAATACAAGAATTGATAATGGGTAGGATATCAGAAAACACTCCTCAATGAGTGAAATAAGAACAATAGAAGCATAAACTATATCTCTCAAAGTGAATAAGAGTTAAGGCTCAATGCTTAGAGAAGAGAGAATGAAAGTTTTGAATGAATGTTGTATACTCTTGGTGTTGTAAATGTGAAGCTCTCAAATGATCTATTTATAGGCATATGAGACTTCATATTCAAATTTAAAAAGATTCACATGTCAAAGACATCATCATTCATTTTTCAAAAATTTCAAATCTAATCTTTTTACTTTTTGCATATGACAAAAGGAGCACACTTTACTTTTCAAAAAATTCAAACCTAATATTTTACTTTTTGCATATGACAAAAGGAGCACACTTTACTTTTCAAATTTTTCAAACAAAGACATCTTCCTTTTGCATAAGTCAAGAAAAGCATCAATCACTTTTGAAAATATTCAAATAAAACATGCACATGTGAAAGATGACAATCAATCATCTTTAATATTTTCAAAGTTCAAACCTTTAATCATGGCATGCACATGTGAAAGATGACAATCAATTATCTTTCAAAATTTTCAAATTTAATTTTCAAAATATTCATGCACATGTGGAAAATGTATTTTAATGCTTTATGATAAAATATTAATTTTTGAGCCTTAATCCTAATTTCGAATTTTAAGAGATTTACAACATTACTCTATGATTTTAATGTGAACTTGTTTCCTTCTTGCTCATGCTTGGTTCTTTGATGTGCTTCACTCTATTGTGTAGATGACTTGAGTTTCAAACTCCTTTATTCTTTAAATTCATTTGTTATCATCAAAATCCATGTGTAGATTTATAATCCCATGAAACTTGAAACCTTGGGTTCAACAATATTTAATGAGCTTCAATATTCTTTAATTTTATGGTGAAAATTATTATTATTTTTTATTAAAAAAATAAAGTTTGATTTTAAATAAAGTTCATCTATTTCACCTCTTTATATGTTTAAATGTACACCGTCACATTAAAATTAGGAACATAAGATGAATGGCTAGAATTAAAACCCACCCCCTTATTTTCCCTTCTCTCTCTCTCTCTCTCTCTCTCTCTCTCTCTCTCTCTCTCTCTCTCTCTCTCTCCTCTCTAGCCACTCCTATCACCCCCATAAATCTTCTTTCTCGCGCCACCCCTTTCCGCAGCAAGCCAAGCCATCGCCGTGTCAGGAGCTTGGGGTGTTATGAGCGAGGTCAACCATGAGCAAAGAATGAAGGGGTGAAGACAACGAAAAGGATGGAGCCGCTATGCTGTGGAGTTTTACTTTTATTGAAGCTTTGCATTTTATCCTTACTGGTTGTTAGTCTATCCCACATGTCTTGTAGCACGACAATGTTAGCAGTGGAGTCTGTTGGAGGGTTGTTATTGATTTTGTATATTCATATAAATAGGAGAGGAAAGAAAGAGGAAGGATTATTCTGAATTGTAATCTCTGGAACTTTCCGTGGGAGGTTTAGGAATTGCCTCGAATGAATTCGTGGAGTGATGAATGAATGGATGTATGAATTTCAATAAATAAGATTCAACCCATTTCCTTTGCAATTGTCATCTTCTTTTACAATCCTGCTTCGTAATTTACTGAGGTCCATAACAAGTGGTATCAGAGACTTTCGATCCTAAATGGCTGAGTATACAAGATTTAAACAGCAAGAAAACTTGTTTTTAATGGAAAAGATTTTGGACAAAGTGCTGGAGATGAAAGAAATAGTGAACAGAATGAAGCAAAATTGCAAAAGGATGCAAGAATCTCTCGTTGAGTGGCAAGACCATGAGGACGATGAACACTTGGCAGCTACGAATTCAAACATACAATCGGTACTGCATGAAGAAAAGGGAACAAAGGATGAAGATGAAGTCGAGGAGAATGGTATAGAAACGGCAGCAGCGGGGAAGGAGAGTGTGCTGGTTTCCACGGAAGTTACACCGAAAGAAATACCTACTTCATCGGTTCTTAGAATTCCCATCTTATTTTCTCAACTCTTAGATCCCCCTCTCAGTGCACTGTTTTTCTACGCCTTGTATGGCATCCCCCATGGGAGACCCACTCCCTCAAGTGGCCTCCTCTCACCATTGAGAATTTTTTGGACCAAAGGAGCCCCTCGGCAAGGCATATTCCATCCAAATGATGAATTTCGGCATCCGCACATCCTTGAGTCGCCTACTCTCACATCGCAAGCCTACTTTCCATCGAGCCTTCACAGCCAAGGTTTGGGAAGTGGAGTTTGTGGAGCGCAACTTAAATCTGACAGTGAGGCACTAGGGTGAGTTTGATCTTCAATTGGAAAAGATGAAGGTGTACTACAAAACGACTGGGAACCTAATTGAGCTCTCTATGAGCATTAGTGGTGTCCTACCGTGTTTGACAATTGGGTTAGGGATTCAATCCCTATTGTGGTGTTTGCAAGGCAAGGGGAAGATAATGAGAATTGGACTGTGATTGAGATATTAACTAGTGTCCTTGTAAATTTAGGGGATTGTATAATGCTTATTTGGCATCATGGATCATAATTCCAGTTGTATAATGTGCCTTACGTCGTTGAAGTACCTTGTTTGTTCCTGGAGAGGCTTTATTACATCAGCGATATGAGCCTGAGATTGCTGAGATTCTTGGAAAGAGTCAAACATACAATCACCTTTTTGAAGGGCATAGTAATGGCCATTTTCAGGGACTTTACAAAGTAGTTCACTTTGAATTGACATATGAAAGATGCTTCTCTTGGGATAGAGAATGCAGGAGCTTCCATTTCTCCTTCAAAGGTGATTTGTTTATTAGTCTCACAGCGACGTCGCGTGCTTTGTTTCTTTGCATTGCCATGGCAATGGCGTCCAATGAATCCACCAGAATATGTAGTTACTGTGACAGAGCTATTCCATCTTCAAATATTGATTTGCATTAAGCCCATTGCACCCTTAAACTAGAAAGATGTAAGAATTTTCGTGACATGACTCCAAGGAAATTTCCTCAGGAATACTTCTTAACATCCATGCTCCGGTATCCTGTTCAGAGTGTAGTGAGACAATGGACGTGAAATGTTATCAAACCACAAAGATGAAAATTGCACACAGTGAATTTCAAGAGATTTCATTTGGAAATTCTACTCTTGTGTTGTACAACATGGTTGAACAAGGTCTTGTTAAAGAACAAGTGTTTTCATTCTGGCTCAACTGTAAACCATAGGAGGAAGAAGAGGGTGAAATTGTCCTTGGTGGTGTAGATTGCAATCATTACAAGTGCAAGCTCACCTATGTTCCTGTGACACGCAAGGGTTATTGGCAGTTTGGGTATAAATCTTTCTTATTTGGGAATCATTTGCTTGTCTACCTAAGGCTAGCTTTGGGGATTGCTAGACGATTTTTGTGCAGCTACAACACCTAGTATGATCGAGTATGGGAAAATGGTTGACATGACTTGCTACACTATAGACGTTAATTCGCAAGCCATGGCAGAACTAAATGTTCTATTAGTGCTCTTAATCTTGAGGACAAGATTCTTTAATGGGGGGAGAATGTCAGGAGCTTGGGGTGTTATGAGCAAGGTCAACCATGAGCAAAGAATTCAGGGATAAAGACAACGAAAAGGATGGGGATGCTATGCTGTGGAGTTTTACTTTTATTGAAGCTTGGCGTTTTATCCTTGCTGGTTGTTAGTCTATCCCACGTGTCCTGTAGCACGGCAGTGTTAGCAGTGGAGTTTGTTGGAGGGTTGTTATTGATTTTGTATATTCATATAAATAGGAGAGGAAAGAAAGAGGGAAGATTATTCTGAATTGTAATCTCTGGAACTTTCCGTGGGAGGTTTAGGAATTGTCTCGAATGAATTCGTGGAGTGATGAATGAAGGGATGTATGAATTTCAAGGAATAAGATTAAACTCATTTCCTTTGCAATTGTCATTTTCTTTTACAATCCTGCTTCGTAATTTATCGAGGTCCATAACAGGCCGCTGCTACCTACTGGCACCCCACCTCACTAGCGATCTCCCTCCACCCCCACCACGGATCTTCCTCCCGCAACTCCTCCCCAACCCACAACTAAAGCCTTCCTCTCCCTCCTCATTGGATTCTTCCCAACGGCGCCACCAGCCGCCACAATGAACCCAGCGTCACCACCCCTTCACAGTATCACCGACCAGCCAAGCCCGCACCTCGTTGCAAATCTCCACCCCGAAGCGTCTCTCCTCTCCATTGGTTTCTCTCCCCAAGCCACCCACGACCACCAGCTACGCCACCACGAGTGGCTCCCTCAACGTCGGGCCACCTCAATCTCCCCAACGTGCAAAGCTCTCCCTCTCCCTCTCACCGACGCTCATTCTCTCTCCCTCTCGAATCTAGGCAGATCCGTGTATAACCACGCCTAACGCCGTCCTGCGCTTCCACCCACGACCACTCCGAGCCACCGTGGGCTTCCTCCCAGGCCAAGCCATCTCTCACCCAGCCCCCGTCCCCTGCCACGGCCAGCCAACCCGAGGCCCTAACCCCTGTTTTCCACCTCCACCACACGGCGTTGCTGTGAGCTAGCCCATGAGAAGCCACCTTAAGCCACCGTGCGCCTCCATGCTCACCCACCTGTTGGAATGAGGCCTTTGTTTTGGGTACAACCCAAACAATGCAGATCTCGTGATTATTTATGGTATGATCTCTATTCCTTTTATTTTTTACTAGATGTTTTTGTGAATTGGATGTGTGTGATGACTATGTTGGTTACGGTAGGTTGAGAAGGAGTGGGATGTGGTTGGTAATATGATTGGGTGTTGTGAAGTGTTGACGTTGATTGTGAAGTTGTGATTGGATCTGTGATGCACTTGTGTGTAGTGTGAAGTGCGGGGAATTTACATGAAGTTGTGAATTGTGTGAAGTGCTAGGAGTGGATGTGTAGTTGTGAAGTGGCTTGTGTATTGTGAAGTGATAGGGATTAATGGGCGATCTGTGATGTGGTTGTGTTGTGTGAAGCGATGAGTTGACTGTTTAGTTTGTAAAGTGTTGAGATTTCTGTTGGTGGAGCATCCACATTGATTTATGCATATGCATATGCAAAATCACCTCTTTTGCATATCCACTTTGTCATTCAAACAAAACTTTCACATTGGCTTATGCATATTTGAGACAAAATAATAATGAAATGTTATATTTTATTATTTTAGAGGAGAGAGAAATAATAGAGTTTGTGGGAGAGTGTGGGAGGAGAGAGAAAGAATAAGTAAAAGATATTTTAGAGAGTAAATAGTAGATATGTAAAAGTGTAAAGTTACTGTTTATAGCTAGCCAAATATTTGGAGATGTATAATCCAATGTAGCTGAATTTATACTCATATTATGCAAAAATGACTTTGCATATGCATATGCATAGACCAATGTGAATGCTCTAAAGCTTATAAGGCTTTGTGATTTTGTTATGTATGGATTTATTTGTAAATGGTATGTAGAGACTATATGATTGTATGTAGTGTCAGGATTGTCTAGGCTGGAAAATGGTGGAGAGTATGATTATCACATTGGCTTGAGATTTGTAAAGCTATGTGATTATTTGGCTGATGTACATTGAGTTTGAAGGGATGAAGAATTTAAAGTGTTCTATTTTTTGTTAATAGGCTCATTGATTGAATGTCTGGATTGTGAAGGTTGGGATTTAAAATGGAGTTGTAAATGAAGCATGGAGATCGTGAAGTACGGGTTTGTGTTGATTTTTCCTAAGTGGAGTTTAAATTGAACTCTTGATTATGTGGGTTGTAATTGGAAAGTATGTACGTGTTGCCAAGAGACTTATAGATTTAGTTAATTGTATATGAAGGTTGGGTGAATTGAGTTTATACGTGTTGGATGTAATATAAAGTTGTATGACTATTTGGGTTATGTAGTGGATTATATGTTGATCTTAGGTGATAAAGGGGTGTGATACATGTATGATTGGGTTGATTTTATTGGTATGTTTGGATGACTTGTGTCATGCATTTAGGTGTGAGGAAATGAATTGGGACTTAGAATTGAAGTTGGTCTGGATTATGTACGGGGGAAGGATGTTATTTGAAAAATTGGTATTGTGACTTTAGTTGGGTTGCAAGATGAGTTGAAACTAAGTTATAGACTCATAAACAAATGGTTGGAGATTTAAAGTGAAACATGGAAGCTCACTTTGTTAGTCAAAGGATGAAGTTGGGATTTTTAGATTCATAGTCTAGGCCTAAGATTTATGAAAATGGTTATACTTCGAGGAATTTGATGTGACATGTGTAGGTGAGGTGAAGGAATATTTGAGATACCTAGAAGTGTAAATTTGTATAAATAGGGAAGAGATGTCATGAAGAAGCATGCTAGTAAATGGTTAAAAGAGATTAATTGAACGATGACTAGTCTTAGTGGAGGAAGTCTAAGTAAATGACCAATTAAGAGGTTAAGGTCATGTAAGAGAATGGGTTAAGAGTTATGGATAATTTTATTAAGCAAGTTTACGTTTAGTGTTCTTTTACTGAAAAAGAAATTATGTGAGGTTACGAATGTATGTAGGTTGCCATCTGACATGCATATGAATGGACTGAACGAAGTGTGCCTAGCATGGAGTCCATGTAAGTATTAGGTTTATGCTCATTTAGAGTTTTCTAAGAGTGTGCAAATGAAAATGAATGCTTTATGAAATATTTTTATGAAAAATGTTCTGTTATGAAATGAAAAGAAATGAAAAGTTTTCTTCATGAAGTTATGCTAAGGTATAAGTTTAATTTTAAGTATACATATGTACTGGCCCTCGGTAAACCCCTTTTTATGCACCCAAGAAATAGTTATATGCATGTGAATGAATGCTATACATAGTATGTATTGTATGTATGTTCCATGAAAACAATGATGAGGATTTTATGTTTTATGTTAAGAAAAAGATGTTTTATTTAATGAACTGATGCATGAAATGAATGAAATGAAAGGAAAGGATTGAATGTTTTAATGTATGAATTTACATAATAGCTATGACTTATGAATGATATTACCAAAGGACTGAGCAGATTGTAATACCAAGTAAGTAGTACTGGTAGTGCATCTAGTGGTATCCCCTGACTGAGAGATTCACAACCCACGGCCATAGGTAGAATCAGGTCCAAAAGACCACTAACTCCAATATATGAGGAGTAATTGTGGGTACCGGCAAAAGAAAGTGATAAGAATAAGTGTATGCTTGAGAGTTTTTAATTTTACGAAAGAAAAGGCAAGGTGGGAAACGTTTTGAGGAAAGAAAACCCTTTTTAAAAGGAAAATCTCACTTTGTAATGTTTTAAAGAAAAGAAAATGTTTTACATAAAGTATGTATGTAAATGAGAATGCATGAATGAAAATGTACGTTATATTTTTATGGCATGAAGTAGTACATACTATGCATTCAATTCATTTTATTTTTATGTGTGCCCCATCCAAGAATGAAATGAGGACGAAGTTACAAGACAGACATGGCCCGAGGAAAAGATGATGGAAGCTTAGGCCTTTATCTAATTTACGAAAACCATTTTGTAAAAAGACTTGTGTTTTTAATTAAATGATTTTCCACTGCAAAACACTCTTTTAGCTTCGTAAATGAAAATTTTAAATACTAGCTATAGTCTTTTATATCCTGGGAAGAAAAATGAAAATTCTAAAAATTTAGTAATTCTTGTCTTATTTTTTAAAATTATTTTTCTAGAAGTCCCACTACAAGGACATTACGTCTTTGGCATGGGCTTTTGGGGGAAAAACATTTCATTGCAAAAAATGAAAAATCCACTTTCGTGTACGAAATTTTTCGTCCCAAACATTCGGTTATGTTGTAATGCATTAAAGCTTACTGTTAGACTAAATGAGTACTCTAAGGCTCTAAGCGTGCCGCTTGTGTATTACATCATGTGTTGCACGATATGTCCAAATGACATACTTTCCTTTTGAGAACGGCTACTACACCGCCTGAATGATTCCATTTGAGTAGCTCCATTGACGTGGCACCACACATACGACGTGGTTTATTAAAAAAATAAAAAACTCCAGGGATATCTTCAGGTAGTAGAATAGTAATTAGACTGTTCCTTTACGTACTTTTAAATAAATATATACATACATATATGTATACATGTATATGTATACATATATATACTCATGATATTCATTCATTTTTAGCTCCAATAATTATTTTTTGTTAATAGACACCCTTCCTTAATTAATATTGTTAGACCAACAAGGACAGCTACGTCTGATCAACATGCATGGGGCATGGAAGAGAGATTTTTAATCATCGATAAAGATTTTATCGTTTTTAACTTTTGGATCGTTGGCACACTGATTATATCAGTATGTTCTATTTGAACATTGAAATGCAAATTCCAAGAGGTTGGCTAGGATTAGGTGTATAAGATGATAGATATCATCATTAGTTTGAATTTGTGATTTGTTGAATGTAAAATACTTTGAGTTTATCTGGAGTATGTAATTAAGTGTTTAGATAAGTCAAAACACAGTTATTAAGATAAGTTCTAGATGTAATTCGAATTTCAAGAGCTTATCTTATCTAGAGAAGAGTTTGAATTTGAAACCAACACATGTTGAGAAAATAAGTTCCAAGTGTTAAGAAGAGTTTTAATTACTGACTTGGAAACAATTTCTAGAAAAGATATTTAAGCTATCATATTAATTAGGATCTGCAGAGATTCAATTCTAGAAATTTTTTATAATACTTTCTAGTGCTTATTTGTGAGAAAATTGGCTCGAGAATTTTTTATGTCGTTTCTCTCAAAGACTATTGATTGTGATCCAAGGTTGAGATAGAGTTATCGTGTTTAGTTACTGGAGTTCTAGTAGAGAAGTCAATATTTGAAAATTGTTAGAAGTTCTGACTGCTACTGTGGTAGAGATAAACGGGTCATTTGTCTGGTAAAGTAAGACTAGTGTCAATTAACAAAGGTTTTGTAATTAAAATTTGTTTGTAACTGGTTTTCAAATAATAAAATTGACTTTTCTGAATTTGGCTACTTTGTATGATTTTACTTTTAAAGAGTTCGTTATAAGATTTCTTTTCATTACCAATCTTTGTATTATACAATTGATTTATTTTATATTAATGCTCTCTTATAATATAATTGCATGAATATCGACTAACCAATTAATTGAGTGAATTAGTAGATGTTTGTGTTACTATACAACGGTATTTAAATCATAAAGGTTTTAAAAATCTTAAAAACCATAGTACCGCTAGTGGGAGACTTCTCATAAAAGAAAAGAAAGACTTCGAGTCATTCCATGATTGAGTTCTTAAATTATTGTTGTATGTGGGAATCTTTTGCTTTCCCAGTCATAAACACAATGCTATCAATTCTTTTCCGCTTTTATGTTTGGATAAGGTATCTTTTGTCTGACCAATTGCTTGAATCCTTGTTTGTTGTATTGCTTCTCCGGTAGACCTGTGCGTGCGATCGATCAAACTTATTTGCGCTTTATTCCACCTGTGTTTTCTTTTTCCTGTTTTCGTTTTTTTTTTTCCCACACCAGAAATATTTGTTTCACATATTTTAAATAGTACTAGAAGTTTTATACTTTTTACTCTAAATTGTTAATAGTGATACATTGTATTAAAAACTATATATATAAAGTTAAAAAAAAAAAAACTTATAACGTAAATATCTGATTGCTATGATTTGACCGTACGTGATATTGTACAACTCGATCGCATTTTTTGTATTGATCTCAACAGCTGAAATTTTATATGATAATTTTTTAGTTTTGATAATTTGATACATAAAGGACAAAACATTCCATAATTGTAAATGTATCGGCTAGCTTCACTTAAAACAAAAAAAAAAAATTGTTATGCATAAACTGGTCTGTTAGCACACGTACATGACTATTTGTAGTGGGATCCGTTAATATATATATATATATAACTTAAAAAAGAAACATCAATAATTTATTATTACAGCTGGGCGTGTAAAAAATAAGATTATAATGGCTTTGAAACGATACAGTGTCTGAGAGAAAGAAAAAGGACAACTTTATAATTAATGATGGGATTGAGGAATCTTTTGCTTATCCAATGTTAACAACATTGCTTTCGTTCTTCCTACTTTAATCATATTTTGTTGGACCATTAGCTTTTATAGACCAGTGGTCAAGATAATTTGCGTTTTGCGTTTATTCCTTTTTCATTTAATCATATGTTTCCTTCTAATTTCTACTTCTTTCTATCTTTCTTATCTTTCCGAATCCTTCCAACTTTTCTGAACGGTCGATCGAAATTGAATGGCCGGAGTTCTGATTTTTCAGCAACGACTTGGCCAACAAGAAGGATCCAAAGACTCTACCTTTACGTACTTTTGAATAAATATATAAATATATATATATATATATATATATAATTAGACTGATGAAATTCATTCGTTTTTCGTTTGACTAATTATTTATTTTTAATAGACACCATTCCTTAATTAATACTGTTAGTCCAACAATCTTAAAAAACATAACAAAGAAAGACTTCTTAAAAACCATAGAAGTCTCTACTGGCAAGTGGGAGACTTATTAGAAAAGAGAGAAAAAAAAAAAAAAAAAAGACTTCTTTTACAACTCATTTCATGATTGAGCTCTTAAATTATTATCGTGGGAAGCAAAATCTTTTGCTTTCCGGCCAATTATAAACATGATGCATTTATTTTTTCTCTCTTTTTCCAAACGAAAAATATTTTACACTTTGTACTCTAAATTATTAATACTTATACATTCATGTTTTTGAAATAAATTAATATCTCGCTTAGATCTGTCCGCCAGTACTACTATACATTGTATAACTCACAGTTTTAACAATCTTAACTACCTGTAATTGAAATTCGATGTGAGCATTATTTGCCCCTTTTTTATAATTAAACGCATAGTTTTTATTTTTATTAATTGGAGTACGAATGTATCGGCTAGCTTCATCTTTAAAAAAAGTTTTGCTATATATAATTTGGTGTACTATTAGCTGCATGGACACCTAGTACTTTAATAATAGCCCACAATGATGGGATTGGGGGTATCTTCTGCTTATCCAAAGTTAAAAACATTGCTTTTCTTTTGAAGAAGAGATCATATATTTTGTGGGACTAAAGTTAATAATTCATTTGCGTACGTTTGCCTTATTTATTTATTTATTTATTTTTCCTTTTTTTCCCTTTTGCCACATGCATGGTTTCCTTCAAATTTCTACTTTTTTCTTTCCATCTTTCTGATTATCCGGTCTCGAATAGGTTTCATTGAGGGCATTGCGTGGTACTCATGTCACTAGTGGGACGTCATTCGATGCTTGATCAACAAAAATGGGCCGATTGATGGTGGGACGGAAGACAATGAATATTACTGGTGGCTTGCAGGCAAGCCAATTGATGGAGAAAAGTGATGTCGATAGTTTTGGAGCAGTAGTCGTGGAACTAAAGGAAAATAAGTACTTTCATTCTATCTGTCAGATGAGATGCAGCAATTTTCTCAAAAGATATGTTTAAGCAAGGAAAATTTTTTTTGGAAGCTAGTTGCAAACTAAATCGCGCACTAATGCTAATATGTAAGGCATTTATTTAATGAAATGGTGTAAATTAAAAATGAAAATGATTTTTATGATATAAATGACATTTTTTTTTCTCTCAATTTTATTATTTTTATTTTTTATTTTCAATAAAAACAGTCGGTGATACGTGATTTGGTGCGCTAAATTATTTGTACCTAGCAAGACTCAATAAGTAAAAGGTATGGTCAAAGGACATGATGCACACAGCAGTAGAATCCTTTTTTCTGCAATTTAAAAGAACAAAAGAGACCCAACACTATGGATCAATAATTTATTTTATCTCTGCTCTTCGAGATATATAGGATGTCTGTACACTACAACAAATACTGGCTTTTGCCACGACATAATATCGTGGCAAATAGTGTTCTATTTACACCAAATATGTTCGTGGGAGCAAAACATGCCTTTTACCATGAGATCATATTGGTGAAAATAATTTACTGGCAAAACGATTTTTTGCTACGAATATATGTATTTCTTGCCCCCACTTTGTGTTAACGGGAAAAAAATTCACTGTAAGACTTGGTTTTCATGGCTTAAAACTTTTAATGTCAGAAGTACTGGCTTTTCCCACCAAATTGACATCATCACAAAAAATGTCACAAATTGTAATGCATGTCACCTTGAGTACATAACTATTTCCCACGAGATGACTTAAGTTTTTTCCACAAAGTGGTATTGCCATAAAAAGTAACAAATAAAACCTCTTTCATCACCGCGATACTCCTCTCCGTTTGTTCTTTCCTTTTCTTTCATTTCTTCCCCACCCGTTTACTTCTTTCCCCCCCCCCCCCCCCCCCCCCCGCGAAAAACCTTGCGATTGGTATATTAAGTCCCTCTCCTTTCGACTGTGCCGTCTCTCCCCATTTGCAACCTCACCAAGTATACACTCCGTCCCACCCCCCTAAACCTCACCAAGTTAGCTACTCTTTTGCATTTTGCCACATGATGTCCTAGCCTCCTCCGCAGGCCTCAGTGGGTGCGTCCGCTCTCTCTCTCTCTCTCGTTGTGGAGACATAGTAAACCTCTTTGTCTTCTCCCTTCATTTTCTCTCTCTATTGATGGTATGATTATGTAAAATTTGAAATGATTTTTCTTTTACAGTCACTGAGAGAAAGAAAAATGGCAACTTTATAATTAATCTAGGTGTATTTTACAGCTTACTCTAAATTAAAGGAGAACGGATTGTTAATTTGAAGGCCGACGATCGAGGCAACTGAGGATCTAATAAGTGGCTAATATTCTAATTAAATAGATGCTCAAGAGAGAGATCATGTAAGGATCATATAGAGTGGATGCTCTCGTTAAGTTTCCCAATTTAGTGCCAATTAATTGCTTAAATTTGTAATTCCACCTTTATGGTATTTGTTTCATGGACACCCTGTACTTTAATTATAGCCCACAATGGTGGGATTGGGGTTATCTTCTGCTTATCCAAAGTTAAAAACATTGCTTTTCTTTTGAAGAAGAGATCATATATTTTGTGGGACTAAAGTTAATAATAATTCATTTGCGTACGTTTGCCTTTTCTTTTCTTTTTGCCTTTTTTTTATTTCCTTTTGCCACATGCATGGTTTCCTTCAAAGTTCTACTTTTTTCTATCTTTCTGATTATCCGGTCTCAAATAGGTTTCATTGAGGGCATTGCGTGGTACTCATGTCACTAGTGGGACGTCATTCGATGCTTGATCAACAAAAATGGGTCAATTGATGGTGGGACAGAGGACAATGAATATAACTAGTGGCTTGCAGGCAAGCCAACCAATTGGGGGAGAAAAGTTATGTCTATAGTTTTGGAGCAGTACTCGTGGTGCTACTTAAAGGAAATAAAGTACTTTCATTCTATCCATCTGACGAGATGCACTTTTCTCATAAGAAATGTTTAAAAGTAAGGAAAATTTTTCTTGCAAGCGAGTGTGCGCACCAAATCGGCCACCAATACTAATATGTAAGACATCCACTTAATAAAACGGTATAAATTGAAAATGGAAATGATTTTTATGATATATATGACATTTTTTTCTCAATTTTATGTTTTTCAATAAAAAAAAAAAAAGCCAGTAGTACATGATTTGATGTGCCAAATTGCATGCTTGTACCTAGTAAGACTCAGTAAGAAAAAGGTATGGTCAACGGACATGCACACAACAATACAATCCTTTTTTCTGCAATTTAAAAGACACAACACTATGGATCAGCAATTTGATTTATCTCTGCTCTTCGAGATATATAGGATGTCCGTAACTATACTATACTAGTGGTAAATTGTAGGAGTGATAAATAACAAGATAGAAATGAAGTTGAGCAAAAGATGTTTTGGCGCGTGTGGCGCATGCAAAAGTGGACGGTGGGTAGACATTTCAGGTGGCACATGGGGTGCATATCTAGTTAAAATGATATAATTTTGGAAAATTCTAGTTGCAAGCATAACTATGTATTAATATGTGCACCAATCTAATATGATTAGTCAAAAAGTAGATTTTATTTAAAATAATGTTAATTTAAATTTTGAATATGAAGGAATCCGTATTGGTACGCAAATTAGTACGCAACTTTGCTTGTACGTAGCAAATTTCTATCATTTTTGTCCCAAAAATGAAGCTATATATGGTAGTGGTTAGTGTTTATAAAACTACAATTTAAGTAGTTAGCCGATGTAGAAGATTGATGATGAAAAGGAGAGCAGCAACTATATCGACCATGTGTGGTAAACGGAAAAGAACGGGTAATAATATATTGAATATAAGATTTATCACAAATAGAAAAAGAAACGCTGTAAGAGAACTTAAGAAATTGGTGCTCTATTGTCATGATAAATAATAAGTTGAAATGAAATTGACAGAGAATAACTTGTATTTCTATATGTGAAACTGTACAATGGAAGGCCATATTTATAGGTAAATGAGGCCTGAGAAATAATAGATATATAATAAATCAAAAATAGTAATTGATTTACATAATAAACTAAATATAGTAAAAAATAAGTCATAGTATCATCATATGTGCTAGAATATTATGAGTATATTCTATCAATATAAGGATCGTAATTATATTCTGATATAGAGTAAGTCAGTGATTGCCTATATATGAATAGAATGTTCATAAATTTTACTTGTTTGGACCGCGGGCAGTCTACACTCTACAGTACCATGCATGCATATAGTTTTTCAATTGAGATTTTATCCAATTTATCAAGTTATGTACATTAATTTTCATGAATTCTAATTCTTGATAATTTCAGTCACCAAAACCATACCACAAAACTTTTTGTCAAATTTAAAACAGTCACAATATTTTTCGAAGCCATCTGATACTTCAAACACATTTCTAACTAATATCATATCCAGTTACGTACGCGACCAAAATTCACATATATTTTCTTTCACAACTTACTTTGATCTGATGATTGGCAGTAAAAGGGGGGGAAAAAAGAATGTCATTAGTATCCTAAAGATCGAGGTGTTCAAGAGCGAAATGCGAGGTCGATCATTGACCTACTGTGATGGAAGCTCACGTCGTGTTCCTCTCAGTGCAGTTTCTATATATATATATATATATATATATGTGTGTGTGTGTGTGTGTGTGTGTGTGTGTGTGTATGTCAGTCCATTATATGAATACACGTTTGGCTTTGTATATATAAGACACGTTTTGCTGGATAATTTGCTTTGCCGTACTTCATTGTTTATGCAGACATGATCATGATGTGCATGTGGGATCAAAGTAATTACTTGTATAATTAATTGGTTTTGTGTAATAATTTTCGTTTTCGTTGTGATCATCAGGACCCCATTTGCTGTTTTAAAAGTTTGAGAATTTCCTTCACCAATTCATGCTTACTTATCCCTAAATACTATTTTTTATTAATTAATATACAAACATTATTACAAAGCTGGAATTAATTTATATATAAATATGAACAACACTCCCAAAAGGGTGCTAGTTGTTGAGCCCGAGACCCTTCCCCTTCTCTAAGAGCAATAGACTTTTGAAGATTTCTATATCCACTTCGAAAAAGAGCCACTTTTTTCATCTAACCAATACCAGGAATCCTCATAATTGGGAGCCACATTAACCTTTAGAATTTGAGATACTATTCTTGGATTGAAGAGACCTCTTAATGTATCAACATTCCACCAACCCGAACCTCTCTCCATTAAATCCTGCACTTGCAGATTCTCCTGCGGATTACCTATCGATTCACCTAGCAAAACTGATGGTTGAATTCCAGGAATCCAATAGTCTTTAAAAACATTTGTTTTCACCCCATTCCCCACTCTCCTGACACATCCTGATTTCAATAGAGGCAAGGCACTATGAATGCCTTTCCACACGTATGATGAATTAAATCCAATCTTAGCTTCAAACAGAGAGCTCTTTGGAAAATACCGTGCTTTGAAGATCTTTGTATGGAAAGCTTTTCTGGAAATTCTACCTACTTATCAAAATCTTGTGAGGAAAAAAATCTTGGAGAGCGATGTATGTTTGTTTTGTAACCAAAGTAGAGAGGATGCAGCTCATGCCTTATTTTACTGCAGTTCTATCAAATCCTTATGTATCCAATTTCAACCTCTGCTAGGGGAGATAGGTTGTGGGAAATCTTTTGGGGATATTGTGCTGGAAGTAAAGGATAGAGGCAACGAGGAAGAGGTTTTAAAATTTATAGCAATGGCTTGGGGCCTTTGGTATAGAAGAAATAAATTTATCTATGATAACACTTCTCTTCAGTTTTCTTATGTTATTTCTACAGCCCTGTCTATGCAATCTGAGTTCAAAAAAGCTCAGCTTCTGGAGAGCAGCAGCCGAGTCATCCCAAGGGTCCTAATCTGGAAACCTCCTCCACAGGGTAGCTTGAAGATGAATGTGGATGGTGCTACTTTCGGTGAGATTGATAAAGCTGGTATTGGTCTAGTTTTAAGAGATCATGAGGGCAACGTTTTAATGGCTTGCAGCAAGATAGAGCATGCTGTATCTAGTTCTGAATTTATTGAAGCCACAGCAGTGTTGAGAGGCCTCCAATTCGGGTTGTAGTGGGGCATAAGCAAGTTGGTGATGGAATCTGATTGTTTGTTTTTAGTTAATGCTTTAAATTCCTCCTCTGAATGTTTATCTGATTTTGCCTATGTAATAGATGAGATAAGAAGAGTTAGATCTTATTTCCAGGAAATCTCTTTTGTGCATGTATGTAGGCAAGGCAACAATGTTGCGCATGGTTTAGCAAAATTTGCTAGGTATGTTGATGATGTAAGTGTTTGGCGTGATGGATGTCCTTCGTGTGTTTCTCAAGCAGCATGGCTTGATAGGCAGGTTGATGTAAGGGCTTGATTTTAATGAGATGAGATTATCAAAAAAAAAAAAAAAAATATGAACAACACTCAACAATACGTCCAAATTGAATAATTTCCAAATACGAAAAACACTCAACAATTTTATTAGTTTTTTTATTAGAAAGTATTGTGAAATCAATACTTATTCCATATTTTAAACTGGTTGAAAAATGTAAATTTCATTATTTGTATTATATTTTTAGCATTCATCCTCACATGTGGGTCAAACTCTCCTTAATAAATAAGCTTAATACATGGAATATTTAATTAAATTGATACAACATAGAGTACTCAGAATTCATACTCAAAACCGTTGCTATGATATAATGTAAAATCACTACTTATTTTAAAAGTTTAAACTAATGGCAAGAGAAATTGTAGATTTAGGACTTATTTGGACACTTGCAGTATCTCAGAATTATGTGAATTGTAGTAAAATTTTCTGTAAATAGTAATGAAATGGTCTTGAGTTAAGGTATTTTATTGGATTTTGAGAAAGTCAAGAAAAAAAGTTGAACAAAAATATTGTGAAATTAAAAAATTTTTAGAATATAATTTTTGTTTTGAATTTAAAAAATTTATTATTGACTTCTGTATTTTACTTTGAAGTTTACAAAAGTACTAGTTTTAATGAATGGGTAATGATTAAATTAAAAAATTAAAAATTGAAATTGAAAACATGTTTTGTGTTTAAATAATATTTGAGAAGGAAATTGTGAGAAATTTTGAGAATTTCTCATTTCATCGCATTTACCAATCACATCCTTAATTATTTATTTTATATTCTTACCTTAATATGTAACACTCAATTTGGATAGTTTACAAGTTTTGCAATACTTGAAAATTTGAGGTTATTTTGTTTTTTGAGGTTGTTGATTAAAAAAAGTGTGTTTTTCAAAAAAAAAAAAAAAAAGGTATGATAATGATAGCTTTGGAATGGTCGGCCCCTAAGGCCAGTAAGGGGGAAAAAAAGGAGTAGATTGACTGGAGGACACTAATCTAGCTAGCTAGTTCCGTATCTTTGTTCTTATTTAAAGGATGCTAAACTTCTTGAAAATAAACGTAGAGCGGAAGATCAAGAGAAAACGTACGTGGCAGCTGAAGGAAGTGGCTAATATTTCAAAGAGTTGAGTTTTCATGCAATATTTCAAAGAGACGTAAGGATCATATATAGATCACCAGCTATGGAGAAAGTTATTAGTTCTCATGCATGCTTAATGACTTTTTCCTTTTAGTACTCATGCTCAGAAAAGGAATCCGTTTGGTTACTAAAGGCTGAAGTATCTATCGATCAGAACGTACACTGCACCTTGTAGTCTCTTTTCAGAATACTGCCAGGCCTTGTGGTTAGTCGATCTGAACTTATAACTGGTTGTTTTTCTTTGTTTCTCTTCGGTAACTGCTTGTTTCTGGCCATTCACCAATCCCAAAGATTGGCATCCTAACTAATGATACGAATTAGGAGAAAATTTAAATATCTTAAATTTGGTGTGGGCTGGTATCATGCATTCTTCTTAGGTTGTGCAAGGTTGTTGGTTGTTCCCTTGTAGGTGCATGGTTGCTGCAAAAGAGATGTTTACAGCTAGCTAGTCATGGCTCCCTGCTTCTCATGCTGCTGCTGTTCTGGTTTTGGGATCGATGGATACTCCTATTTGTAACACTATTTAAGCATTATTAATATATATATGTGTGTGTGTCTATATATCTATTCTATTATAATAAGTGACTCTTTAACTATTACAGTAATTTTTATTGTTTTCCAGTTAACTTTCTTGTTCTTTCGTTAAGTCCGTTTATATTATAATTCAGTCCGTTACTTTCTTGTTTTAGGGATACAATTATCCTTTTTACCTCTCTCTCTCTCTCATTCTCAATTCCCTCTCTCCTCTCATCTTGAACCTCTCCCACTCTCCGATGTCAGCCTCTCTACCTACCCCCCTCAAACTCACCCTCTCACACGTTTCCATTTCATAATATTTATCTATATATGTTATTCTAATGTATCTTGATTTTAATTTTGAACTAATCTTTTTAATTTTTAATGTATCTAAATATGTAATTATTATATTTACTGGCATATTATTATCCTAAGATATTTACAAATATTTTTGTCTCTATGCATTAAATTATTTATTAATTAAGTTTTTCTTAAAAAAAAAATATTATTATTTTTGTAAAAAACCTGTTTAACTCAACTAAGCGCCCGTGCTCCTAACCTAATATATATATATATATATATATATATATGTACACGCACATATTGATCAGTTCTTGAAGCTTTAAATAAAGCTTTAATTTTGACGTTGTTCTTTTGTCTTCCAAAGAAGATACTTTTGGAACTTGCATGAATAAAGGTATACATAGTTTATAAATGTTTCTTTTGAAAATAATTTTTAAATTAGAAGTTAATTTGATAATTTATAAGGGTATATACAATTAAAACCAACACGAAATTAAGTAACGCTCCTATTATATATCCCAGGGCCGTTAATTAATTAAAGTTTTCTTCTATATATATAATAAATCCTCCTAAGCACTGCTACGGCCACCGAGACCGGTCCCGACAAATTCTACCGACAAGCTTTATGTGTATTGTTTTTTAAATTCTACCGAGACCAGTCCCGCTCAACAAAGTCTATTCTGCTTAGTACTTAAGTACAAAATCCGCTTTTTATTTTGGGTATATTTAAGTATATTTTTAACATCTTAAATAATTTTTTTAAAAAAAAACTTACAAATTTATTAAAAAATATTTTCTTAATCATTAAGTTAAAAAAATAATAAATTCACAGAAAATGTCGGCCATCCTCGGTAAGAGCATTTTCCAAATCCTCCTACCTACCTGAAAATAATTTTATTGATTTATATTTTTAATTCTTCTCATTTTCTACCTTAGGTCCCTTCCAATTAATTGTTCATCAGGCCAACTTGAAGTCTCTCTATGTTAGCTTGTTTTATAAGAGGCAGCCGCAAAGAAAGATAAGTTATTTCGGAAGCACAGATCAGACCCAAAAAAGGCCAGCCATGGCTTTGCATGGAAAGCTTTTACAACAACTAGTAGTGCTGCTACTGCTAATTATTGGGGTCCAGCTAGTTTTATCAGCACCTCAACCCAACAATCAGAGCTGCAACAGCACGTCATGCGGATCTGTTTATATCCCCTACCCATTTAGTACAAGCAAGGGCTGCTGCCATGATGAATCTTTTCTCATCGTATGTAACTACTCTTTCCAACCCCCAAAACCATTTCTGGGCGTTGATAATATAGAAGTCCTCAACATCTCTCTTGATGAAGGTGAACTTCGAGTCTCAAACTTGGTATTCCGTCGTTGCCAATGGTGGCCAGAGTATGATAATCAGCCTAGTCTCCGCCGCATGTCTGCCTTGCTCAACTTGTCGAAATTTAGCATCTCACTTAAGAAGAACAGTATCTTTGCTGTCGGTTGTAATTTTTTCGCCTACATTAGTGTTTCGCATGAACAAGATTATAAGTTCATGTCTGGGTGCATATCATTCTGTGGCAACAGTTCCGGTTTGGTTAACGGCTCTTGCTCTGGCCTTGGCTGTTGCCATTCTGCTATCCCAGAAAACACAACGAATTATAATTTGGCCGTTCAGAGTATTTACACTAATGGATCCAGCAGAACCTCGGGACAATCATGTGGTTTAGGTTTTATTGGGGAAACACAGGCATACAACTTTTCCACCTTAGATTTTACAAATTTAACGAACAGGGAGACTGTACCCCTGGTGCTTGATTGGGCAATTGCAAATAAGACATGCAAAGATGCTAAGAAAGATATGACAAGCTATTTATGCAAAGCAGCCAATAGTTGTTCGGAAGCCAACGGTCTTGGGTATATTTGCAAGTGCCCCGACGGTTATAAAGGGAACGCATACATTCCTGATGGACAAGATGGTAGTTGCCAAGGTAACTAATTATTAATGGTGTTCATTCCTTTTACTTTATAAGCCTTTTCTTTTTCTTAATTTCAGCTCATTTTGGCTTAGCAAATTAATCAGTTCATATTGTACTTGTTAAATGAGCAAACTGTTAAGGCTGTATTTGGATGATGACGGGCTAGTTGTGGTACTCATGTGTTTCAGATATTGATGAGTGCAAAGATCATCCGAATCCTTGAAATGCTACTGCAACATGTACCAACACTAACGGGAGCTACAAATGTACTTGTCCCAAGGGATATGAAGGCGATGGGATGATGCCGCCTGGAACAGGTTGTAGTCGAAAAGGCCAATCCAAGATCATCATTATTGCCCTGGGTAGGTATAATATATATAGGAATGGTGGTATTTAACTACTCGTCTCTTTTATTTTCTTTATTTTTGTTAATTTACTAACTACATATATACATGCATGATGGATTTGGTTTCCCATGCAATTACCTCGCTCACTTCCCATGCAGTAATTATAAATATTTGGTCTAAAATGAACCATTTTGGTTACTCATGTGAAAGTCTTTTAAGATAAGAAAATTAATGTTTTGAGATGGGTAACTTTTAATTCAAAACTTAGTTCAGTACTCTTTCTATTCCATATAATTAATTTGTAACCTTACCTTTCGTACGTATGAAACGCAGTTGAAATATGCTAATGATAGATCTTTGCTTCTCCAACAGTCACTAGCTACAGCTAGCTAGGCTTTAAATCTTTATTTTTAATGATCACTGGAACAGGTTGCAGTAAAAAATGGGGTCAATCCAAGATCATCATTAATATTGCCTTGGGTATACATAATATATATAAGAATGGTACTAGTATTACAGTAGTACTCATCTCTTTTATTTTCTTTTTTCTTGTTAATTTACAAACTACATGTATGATGGATTTGGTAATTTAATTATTCCCAACCTCACTCACTTAATTCCATGCAATAATTATAATTTAGTCTAAAATTAACCATTTCGATTAATGCAAGAGTCTTTTAAGTTAAATATTAAAGTTTTAAGATGTGTAAGTTAATTCAAACTTAGCTCACTCTTTCTATTCCATATAATTTGTAACCTTACCTTTAGTATGAAATGCAGTTGAAATCCACTACAGCTTATATATAGCGTGCTAGGCTTTCGATCTTTCTTCCTTTTAATGATCACTAGCTAAGTTAAAACTCAAACTCAACTCCTTGTAGGTCATCTTTATAAATACATATTGAAATCTCAATTTTGTTGAAGCCATAAGTGACAGAAGGAGAAATTGAAATTCATTCTATGTGGTCAAAATGAATGCTTAAACATTTGCAGGTATCAGCATAAGCCTCTTGATTCTGCTTATGGGAACTTTATTGGTATATTGGGTAATGCAAAGAAGAAAGCTCATAAAACTGAAAGAGAACTTCTTCCAACAAAATGGTGGCTTAATCTTACAACGACAACTCTTGAATCACAAAGAATCAGTTGAGCTAGCCAAAATCTTTAGTGCAAAAGAGCTTGAAAAGGCCACTAACAACTATGATAAAAGTAGAGTCCTTGGTCAAGGAGGTTTCGGAACTGTTTATAAAGGAGTTTTATCAGATGACAAAGTGGTGGCCATTAAGAAGTCCAATGTTGTTGATTAGAGCCAGATTGAGCAATTTATAAATGAGGTGGTTGTGCTTACTAAAATTAACCATAAGAATGTGGTTAAGTTATTAGGTTGTTGTCTTGAGACTGAAGTACCCTTACTAGTATACGAGTTCATCACGAACGGAACACTTTTTGACCATATCCATGATAAAAACCTATCATCCTCCCTCTCATGGGAAAAACGTTTGAAGGTAGCATCAGAAACAGCAGGAGCCCTAGCATATATACATTTCGAGACTTCCATGTCTATTATACATAAAGATGTGAAAACTACAAATATACTTTTGGATGATAACCACACAGCAAAAGTGTCTAACTTTGGAGCTTCAAGACTGGTTCCTCTTGACCACACACGATTAACAACTGTGGTACAGGGAACTTTGGGATACTTGGACCCAGAATACTTCCACACTAGCTAACTAACTGATAAAAGTGATGTCTATAGTTTTGGTATTGTTATTGCAGAGTTACTAACAGGTCAAAAGGCACTTTCCATGGATAGGCCCGAAACTGAAAGAAATCTAGCAATGTATTTTGTTATTGCAATGAAAGAGGATTGCCTATTTCAGATTATTGATGATCGCATTCTTACAGAAGGTAATATTGAAGAAATAAAGGAAGTTGCTAATATTGCCAAAAAGTGCTTAAAGGTAAGAGGGGAGGATAGACCTAGCATGAAGCAAGTAACAGAGGAGCTGGAGGGATTAAGACGTTTGGAAAAACACTCGTTGAAAAAGGTTGATCCCAACACACAACAGATCGCTAAGCAATTGCCCAATGCACGTACACATTCTTTGGGCGGCAACTCTTCTATGAGTACCATTGTTGCAGATGATAGCATGAAAAATCAAATATTGAAACCAACAGATAATGATGCTAGATAATTTGTTCATCCATATTGAAGGCTAGCTAGCATAGCCCATCTCTTTTGGCATTCATCATCACCACCCATCGCTAGCCATCCACGTGCACCCATTTTCTCCAATTGTTTACTGGCCCCTGATCACCACCTACAAGTGCTTTCTTACTCTCTCGTTCTGCCACTCAGCCACCATCTGCCTCCAATTCGATCTCTTCCCATCCCCCCCTTGGATCTCTCTCTCTCTCTCTCTCTCTCTCTCTCTCTCTCTCTCTATATATATATATATATATATATATATATTCTTCACATGCTTTGGTCTCCTTGTATGCATGATGTTTTAAGATTGAAAGAATGTGATCGTAGCTTTATATATCATGTTCATGTATATGGTTGAGCGCCGTCACATATTCGATCTCTTTTGAGTGATTGTAATGTAAGGTGTTCTATGTGAGATGTACAATACTATTGAAATTGCTTTTGTGCATGTGTAGTTAGTGAAATGGATAATTATTAGCCTTTTTCCACTTCAACAATTAAAAACTTTTAGCTATGTCCAGTATTATTGGTACTCTTATCATGAGATACATAGAGTTTTTAGCATTGTAAAAGAACAAATCTAAATCAATCTACAAGATTAGCTTAATTAGTAGAAAAATGCAATAAAGTCTTAAGTGACAAACCAACTAGGTGAGTGGACATCTAATAGCTAGCTGAGTCATTAAAAACAAACTTTTTCAGCAGCTTGAAGTGCAATGTTGTAGACAGTACTTTCTGACAATAATATTCATCATTAATATCACAAGCTAATTACATGATTACAATTGGAATACCTTCTAATAATAAATATTCATCATCAATATACACTACTACGTAATTTGTTACCGTAAAACTTCTTTTGAAGAAGTGAATCTGCAACCCAAAATAAAAAGAAAAGAAAGGTCGGGATTGACTTGTTCTAACGCGCTATAATGATCTCCCTCACTGCAATTTCCCATTTTACTGCAATTTTTTCTATCTCTGATCTCGGTGACGTGATGGGAAATGTTTTGCCTTTTCAAAGTTATAAACACGATTTCCGTCGTTCCTACGTTTGCATTTGGGTAAGGGATTTTTGACTGATCACTTGCTTTCTCCTTTCTTGTTATGCTAGCTAGCTAGCTTTTTCCAAGTCCTGGTCTTAGGACTGTTGGGAGTAAGTAATTGATTAATAAGAGAATCTTAATCACACTAGCTAATTAGTTCAAGTTTATGATCTGCATCTACGGGTTGGTATAGCTCATTGGTTATGTTTATCTTTTATTTCATGTTACTAGTGATTTAGAAAGTGATGTATTTAGTCTGTTTAAGTACGTGGCTCCACCACCATGAATAAAGTATGAGCAACCGAAGTTTATGTTTGAACGTCTATGTTTGTAGGAGACCTAGATTACTTCTAATAATTTATTTTTATCATTAAATACGTTCTTGATATGGGTCCTATAATCCGAGCTCGTAATAGATTTCCTAGAGGGCGTTGCATGGTGTCACTAATCATTAATTCATCGCTTGATCAACAAAATTGGGACCGATGGTAAATCGCCGGAGCACAACAAAAATTGGGGCTTCAGGACTCGCTCCTCTTGATCAAACACAATTAACTACGTTGGAGCAAGGAACATTTGAATACTTGGGATCCAAAATACTTTCTTAGTAGTCATCCAACAGAAAAAGTGACGACCATAGTTTTAGTGTTGTCTTAGTCTGAAAGTGAGAAATCTAGTGCCGCATTTTGTATACGTGGTAAAGGAGGATTGCCTGTTGGAAATTCTTGATGATCACATCCACAATGGAAGTAATGCTAATGAACTAAAAAGAGTTGCTTATGTTGCTAAAAGAAGCCTTAGTAAAGGAGACGATGGGCCTAGTGGTATTCCGTAAGTGGCAATAAAACTTGAGAGTTAGGGAAAAGCATTAAACCAAAAAGGCTAATCACAACACTGCAAAGGGTGAGCATTTGCTTAATTAGTACATCCGTGCAATCTTTAACTATTGATGTTAGTAAGGCTGTGCATCCGGATATCGTGAACATCCGAATCTAGATTTAAAAAATTGAGCGGATATTTACCCTGATTAATCTGATTTGGACTTGGATACCCAGATTGAAACCGGATATCCATTTTTTTAAAAAATAAATAAATAAATCCAAATCCAAATATGCCATGTCCTTGATCATGAACTGTCAACCAGGAACTGTCTAAAGTTCATGTGGAGGGGAAGCGAATTCACATGTTTTACCGATACATTCAAATTACCAAAATCCTGAGTCTAGATTCATCTCTTTTTCAGTATAGCAGTCCATCCTCCCAGGCTTCAGTTATATTTTGGAGGATCCCATGGCAACAAAAATATAAAATAAAATGAAAACACAAAGGCATCATCAGCACCCAGGTCTTGTTCATCTTCTATACATAATCCCAATCCAAAATTTATACATATTCGTTAAATCAGTGGAGTACACGCATTATCTATTGTGGACTGACCTGTCAATTTCAGTCTTCATCCTCATTACTAGAACTCTTATGGTTAGAAGATGGCTGTACTGATTCTCCTCCTGCTGCTCAAACAGCTCAGTCTGACCTGACTTTGACTTCTGATTGCTGTTGAGACGTTCCATATTGCCGAGCCGCTTAAATCAAGCTCAAAACCAGCAGACAAGAATTCTAAAGGTGATGGCTCGGATGAACGGTTGGAGGTCAGGCCCAAGAAAAAAGGGAAAGCAGGTGAGGGGACCAGCAACCTTCAGTCTGTTAAGGAAGGTAATCGCTCAAATATCTCCTCCAGAGACCGATTGCATGACTGACATCACAAGGGATGAAAGCATGCTAAAGCAACACAGCAAAATTCCATGAGAAAAACCACTGGTCCTAGAGAATATGAGAAATGTTCCTGATATAGCATGGCCAAAACATGCATGTATAATTGCAGAAGATGAAGCAAGAAACAGCAAACAAAAAAAGCAGCAGTTTCCGAGAAGTGAAAGTGTCTATAGAAACAGTTATCTGCTGCACCCCATTCCATCATAAAATTGAATGCGTATAAAACAATCCAAGAATAAAGCAATTTAAACTTTCATAAATTACTAGCATTATAACTATTGAGTAAATATGTATGACATTATTTCAAATCATTGAAGTTTGTATTTTTTTTATTGAATATTATGTTTTGAAATTATGGAACATAAAGTAAGTTCAAAGCAACTCAATGGGAACATTAGAAATCAATTATTCATTTTCACAAAGACACTAAGATACTTAGTTACTAACTATGAAAACTTGATTTGGGATTTTAAGGTATAATCAGGTCCCACTTTAAGGATAAGGGATTCTAAGAGGAAAAAAACGGTTAATTTATTTTTTAAAAAACAAGAAAGAAAAAAGAGAAAAACTTGATGATTAGGAAGTGTTCAAGCTCCACTTTAGAAATGAATAGAAGATTCATCGAATAGAAATGAAAACAATACCAGAATAATTCTTTCAACAAAACTAGATCGAAACTGGCTGTGCGTGGGTTTTAATTGTGCATTTTAGTTGTGTTTTTCAACAAAACTCAGCTGTTACTCATCATCCTAACGCCCACTTTCAGCCCCAGAATCAAATTAACACAGACATAATGCGTTAAACACAAACACAAAAATCTCTATACAAACCGAGAGAAACCCACTTCCTCAGATCTCTATACCCACTTTCTCTACCTAATTAAGCTATTTATTTAAAATATTTCAAGAAGAAACCCCAAAAACTTGAGTCTTTGTAATCAACCCTTGACACAGATTGCCTCTTCAAAGTAGATATTAACTTTTAATGGCCAGGCCCCAACTTGACCACAAACCTATCTACCTCCATTAAGTAAACAACAGTTTTCCAGTTGAAGACACGAATAAGACGAAGAAATCTTAAATAATTGCAGTTTACTCTGTTTCACATGACCTGACTACCTTCACAGAAATATCTGGAAAACTAACAATCCCCCTTGTCTTTTCCCGGTGGATGCCTATACAGAACCCTGCAATTATTGATGCAACAGAAAAATACCCATCAACTATCATCTAAAAATAATTATAAAATCATAAAATCAACTATCATCTAAAAATAATTATAAAATCATAAAATTTCAAATGCACTGCCCATGAAATCTTTATAAGGACAACTAAAAAGTTTCCATGTAAATGTTAAATAACTAGTGTGCAGGCTTCAAAAGACCAAGACGTACAAAAATGCAATATTGAGAAAAACCAAGCCAGAACCAATCTGAATATCCTTTATAAGAGGCATAGTAAAAGAGGATAAAAAACAATGGTAGAAACGATACCAAAATTTACCTTTAATAGAGAGCAAGGAACCCCAGATCCGATGCCTAAGAAAATGCCACCAAAGAAAACGAAAACCTCGGCTTCCAGGTAAAAACAAACAAAAAACCAAACCAAAAAGAAGGGGAAAAAGAGTTTAATGAACACAATCGCAGCATCTAGAGAGATTAATAGCAAGAAAAAAAAAATCGAAAATAGACTAAAGATTACAGAGAAAAGAAAAAAAAAAAAAAAAACCAAGCCAAACCAAACCAAACCAGACCCAGATTCAAGAAGAGAGAGAGAGAGAGAGATGGGGCAAACGGCGGCAATGGAATGAAGGGATGGCAGTGGGCACGCAGCAGCGCAGTCTGGGGTTTTCTATTAGCAAGAGAGAAATGGGCCTCGTCGAGACGAGACAGACAGAGAGACAGAGAGCGAAAACCTAGGAATGTGAAATCCGGTTAAGACTACTAGGGGTGCATACCGGTTTTAAAAATTAAAACAGAAAAGGGGTTAGGGTCCTTAGGGATAACCGGTTTAAAAACCGGTTCGTAACTGGATCCGAACGGGTATAAGATCTTTCTAACCAAACTCTGATTTTAGACCAGATTGAAAAAAAATCTGGACCCGTTCTACACCCATTGTTAGCACTGGCCGCTATTGTTCGACGAGACCCCATGATAGCATGGGAAATTATCCACTAAAGCCAATGGACAATGGTAGTAATCTTGGAGCATCTTCATTAGCTTTATTAAATGAGAAGGATGATCTAAATTTAAATAATTTATGTCAAAAGACCCCATATTAAGTTAGTCATATCTAAAATAATATAAACTTTTACTACAGTGTTTGGCCAAATATAGAAAATTACAATTAGTTCATCAAATATTAAAATACTAGTTTCTCACTCCAAGTAAAAATAATATTTAGTTAGTAATTAAGAAATTTAAATAGAATTTTAAATGAGTTTAATCAAATATTTTTTGTTGTTAGTATTAAATGACATTTGAAAATATGATTTTTTAATATTAATTTAATTAGAATATAATTATTAATAACATTTAATTAGTAGAATTATAAAATGTGAAAAAAATAAATTAAATAAAAAAATTATTTAATTAATAATATTTTATTATTATCTAAAGAGTGAATAGATAATTCAATAAGAATTGAATTTAAATAAAATAGATAAATATAAAAAAAATGTGATATTAATTAAATTTTAAAAATACATTTGGCCAAACTAACGATGCTCATTGAGCCTCAATTAGCCAGCATCTTCCTCCAAGTCAATTGATGACGGCAGATTTCGGTCTCTTTGCATGCATTATTTAAGTTTTCACCATATTTTGTATGTTAAAAGTCTTCTCTCATGGTTCAGTACTGCATATCACTATAAAAAATTTGACTTTTTGCATCACCTCAAATCGATGCAAAAAGGCCTAAATGGTAACGTAAATGATTATTGCTATCCATTCCTCTTCAACGCAAAGGAGACGTTACTACTCAACTCTCAAAATACTTGACGTCAAAGTTAAATATTGTCACAAAAGATGAACTATTTGCAATGGTGTTTGTCGCTACAAAAAATAGAAAGGAGCGTTGCAAACGATGTGGGATATGGTAGCAAAATTTAACTATTTGCAATGAAGTGATAGTGTCGCAAAAAATACCACTCCAAAAGAATGAATCATTTTCCCAACAAATGTATGTCGTCTCAAAATAAATGTGTAGCCGCAATGAAGGATCTTTTGCGACGCAGTAGGTTGTCTCAATTATGAAAGAAATTGCAGTAAAGCTATACCGACCATGGTAATTTATTCTCGATAGAATTTTTTACAGCGATTTTTTCAAGTCAGAAAAAATCATCTTTGGTCACTAACACTTGAATGCGGGCGCTTATAATGTTACAAATAATCATTTGCAATCAAAATATTATTTGTGCCGCAAATACTTATTAGCGGCGAGTTTTATGGCCACAAATAAATATTTGTAACTAATTATTAATTTTTGGCTATTGTGGTTAGCTGGAAATAGTCTTCTACAAAATAAGAAAAAAAAAATTCTATTAAAATAGTTTCACAGATAAGCTCATAATTATAATGATGTAATATGCCCAAGATATCCACAAACGTACCTTTGTAGACATGATGTGGCTAATAGCTAATAAGGTAGAAGTATACGTCCAAATGTGGCTGCTCAAGTAGGGAAAATAAAAACCGAAATAATGAATGCACAAGTGCCGAGGAAGCAAACATTAGAGATGGAAGAAAAGAGTTATAAGAGAACGTTTTGAAACCTCCTCAATCTTAGATAACCATTTGGCGTGGTTGGTCTGTGTTGTGCAGTGCAAGTGCAGGAACGTGGGGGAGGCACATCGCTCTAGGGCGGAATGCGGGGGTGGTGTGACAGGTGCGTGGTTGTTATGCAGAAACGTAGGGCAGGCATGGTTTACAGATCTTGTGCCGGGAAATGTGCAGGAAATATAGAAGTTGTTGGGCAGAAAGTGGAGGTGCGGCGTAGGTTGACCATAAGCCTATCATGATGAGTGCCAAGTGTGTTTATTATTTTTGTTGTCATGTTTCCCAAGTAAATTATGTACTGGATTTTTTTAGATAAATAAAAAATAAAAAATATGGCCTCTTGGATTTTGGTCTATAGAGTTTTGTCCTCTGATCGGTCTTAGATAATATATAGGGTTATGTTAATCTATCTTTGGTCAGAGATGTGCGGATTTTGGTCCATAGAGTTTTGTCCTCTGATCCGTCTTAGATAATATATAGGGTTATGTTAATTTATCTTTGGACAGAGATGTGCGGTCTCTCAGCCTTTGGCTTGTCAAGATTTGCAACAGGGATTAAACCAAGTCAGTCACGATTGTGTAATAAGGCACTATTAAGATTTTAGTTGATATATAATATCTGTTTCAGATCCAATTGTAATGTCTCGTTTATTAATGAATGGTGATGAAGTACTATTACTTCAAATAAAAATAAAAAGATAACCATTTGGCTTTCCCTCCATGGAAGGTGAACTTTCAAATAGAGTTACTACTATGTGTTTTATTTGTAATAATAGTAAGTTGCCAAAACATTAGACAATAGATCTGCTTTGCATATTAATTGTAATAATGGTATTTTGTTATGAAACTAATGAAAAGAGAGAATTGATTCAGAATTCATTATGAAATCCTTAAAGGATACCCATATATATATGAGTACAAAGGAGGCTACGGGCCATCGTATTTGACGGCTAGCTAAAGGTGGTCATACAAGTTGGTTTATAACACTCCTCCTTTGGATGACCACATATAAAGAATATGCCTCGTTAAAACCTTGTCAAGGAAAAATCCAGTGGAAAAAAACTAATGACGAAGGAAAAAGAGTACAATATTCATGTATATCGCCAAGTGTTTTAAGATTGCCTCATTAAAACCTTGCAAAGGAAAACCCAGTGGGATAAAACCTTAGCGAAGGAAAAAGAGTACAATCAGCACAAGTCTTCAAGACTTTACTCCTCCTAAAAAGTGCATGATAATAGGTCTTCAAGTTTCCGCATTCCAATGTTCTGCACAATCTTCTTAAATGTTGCAGTTGGTAATGTTTTAGTGAATAAATCTGCCAAATTATCACTTGATCGTATCTGCTTGACATTAATTTCACATTTCTTCTCATGAAATGCAATGATCTCTCGTCTTCAGGACCAAAAATTTCTTCATCGTCTTCACAAGGACGAAATGGGTCTTTCTGCGCATCAAATGATTGAACAACCATTGGAGTACTCAGGGGATGAGCTTTGTCCATGTAAAAGTTCTTCAAGATCGTTTTAACATTAAATTCACTACTTTTCTAGAGTTGTGCTCTTCTAAAATTCTTGTAAATAACATAGTTAGGGGAGAAGTCATCAGTATTAAATCGCCAACCTCCCTATTCAACAAAAACGGAACCCACGTTTTTAGACCGGACAAGCATCGCAGAATTTTACAACTCTTCTGTAGCTGTCAGGCGTCGCAAGGCTATGATGCTACATCTCTTGTCTCTTGTAGAGAGATGCTTCACGAGGGACGCTGTGAAGCAATATAGATGTTTTGTCCTTCCTTTCATAATTTTCTCTATAAAAGAAATATTCAGCTCATCTTCATTCGCATCTCATCTTCTTTACTTTTCTGTAATTAGTCTGCATTCTTACTCTGCAATCTCTCTCTGCATTCTTACTCTGTAATGGCCCAGCAATCTTCTCGTAACTAATATGTGAGGTATTCTACACCTTGTTCACCAGTTGTTTCTGCTTCTACTGTAGGTGCTATAGTGCAATACAATAATGATCTGACTAATAAGTCAGATGTTGAAGCTATCTATGAGCTTGTGAGTCTCGATACCCGATACTCATCAACTATTGTCGCATTTTCTTAGCGACTACAATCCAAAACTTATGATGTTGACAAATTCAATGAAAAAATTTCTATCCTTCAGCGACTTCTTCTGGAGTCTAACATGAAGATAGAAGCAATAAAGCAAGAGATTAGGAAATTAAAATCCTTGCTTAAGTCTTCTTTTCGATTGCCTACTCCTTTAGACAGATATGCCACGCAAATTTTTAAAGAGCAAGATCGTTTAAAGAATGAGGCGAAGAGCCTCAAATTTCTGTAATTTTATTTCGAGATAATAAAATAATATCTCACAAATATTCATATTGTGTTTCTATCTTCTGCTAGATGTTCTGTGTGCTCCATTTTATTTCTCATTTAATAATGCACGTTTGTTACAAAACCGTAATATGAATCTGAAATACTACTTGCATTTAAGATATGGTATTTCAGAACTAATAATTTCATTTATCTCTCCCTTGAAGCCGAAAGGGTTTCTGATTTATATTTCAAATATGTGCAGTTCTTCTGATCTCTTCAAGAGTGCCAACAAGATTTAGATCATCAATATAAACCGCAATAATAACAAATCCGGAATCTGATTTCTTAATAAAAACACATGGGTATATTAGATTATTTTCAAATCCTTCTTTCAATAAATATTCGCTAAGACGTTTATACCACATGCGTCCAGATTGTTTTAACCCATATAAAGATCTTTGAAGTTTAATAGAATACATATTTCTGGATGTACTCAGATTAGAAGCTTCAGGCATTTTATATCCTTCAGGGATTTTCATATATATGTAATGATCCAATGATCCATATAAATATGCAGTGACCACATCCATTAACTGCATATCCAATCTTTTTATAACTACCAAACTTAATAAAAAATCTGAATGTGATTGCATCCATAACAGAAGAGTATGTTTCCTCATAATCAATCCCTGGTTTCTACAGTTTTCATGAGCTCTTCTGGATCCTCAATGACATTTAAATCATCTATATAAACTGTAATAAAAGCTCATATAAATATTTTAAAATATATGAAAATAGCTTGTTCCACATGCGTTTAGATTGTATTAGATCATATAAGGATTTTTGAAACTTGATAGAATAAGTACTTCGAGACTATATACTTCATGCATTTCATATCCAGTAATCCATATAAATATGCAGTTAATCATGCATACCCAAACTCTCAGTAACTATCAAACTAATACAAATCTCAATATAATCTCATCAATTTCAAAAACATATCAATATTATTTCTGAGGGAAATATACTCGTGATTTATTTATCACATTTCATTTCCTTTATACAAATACCCACTGATATTCAACAAGCATCACATCTTAGGTGTTTGGACTACAAGTGCATATGTATCACATTTTACTAGTGATATCAATTCTGCAGGAATTGTTTCTTTCTATTTTGGCCAATATTTTTACGTCGATATTCTTGGACGGTTCTTGGCTCACTTTTTTCATTACTTCTGGTAATGTCAAGTGTCATCTTATATGAAAATACGTTGTCGACAACGGCTTTATTACTATCAAGAATTTCTCATTTACTCATGAAATGTATCGAGATCTCGTTATTTTCAGGTACCTGTCCCTCTTCAAGGGAAGTCATTTCATGAAAATTTTCTTCAGGAGATACTCTTCAGAAGTATTATACTCTTCAGGAGTTTTTATTATGAGAGAATTTTGTATAGAAAGTTTGGATGGATCTTATTGCTTGTTTTATGGGTACGACCTCTTCAGAAGCACCAATTTCTTTTCTTTGTGCTTTTCTCTTTCGGGATGCTTTATCATTTGTATTGATATGTCTCACACGCTTTCGGACATATCTTATGTTCATTAGACTGCTAAATTTCTTAATTGTCTTACGGAGACTTCAATTTTCACTGGAATTTTAGCAGCTAGAATATGAGACCTTTTTTTATCTTATTGCATCCATAAATTAATTATCATCAGAACTTCCAGTTCACCTATAATAATCAAGATAACGTCGAATTATTTCGAATTATTTGCTTCAAGCAAATTTTTCTTTCCACTCATAGTGGGAAAACTTTATAATAAAAGAATCTTCTGGTTCTTTTATAGACGTCCATATGAAAATTATTCGACTTATCATAATTGATTTCGGATGATCAAGATAATCATGAAAAGTATACAAATATTTTAAATCATATCATTTTTTATGCATCATAATATTTGATTCAATAGTTATATAATATCATCTCAAAGAGAAAGCTGATCATTTTTTCCCATACGAGCTTCTGGCTCGAAATCATAGAAGTATTATAAAGCTATTCATCACCACGTCCAATCTCTTGGTTTCTTTGAAAACAATGCATCATTCTATTCTGAGAATGATATAAATCCAATACCATTCACTTCAGGGAATGATGTGGAACTAGTAGGACGTGACTAATGATTTCTTAGCGAAATCTCATTATTTTGCTTAGCCACTAGAAGACCAGATATAAATTTAGAATATATTGTGAACTTTTACACTCGATATTGCTACTTCAGGAGCACATTCGAGGCGTTAATTTTAAACATATATTCTTTAGTGGCTTTTCTCTACACAATTTCAATTATGCAACTTCAGGTGTATTAATCATAATGAACTTTTTGTACACGTATTACTCATTTAAATTATCTCATAGAATCAATAGATCTTTTATTATGAGATACTCAATAAAATTATTGGTTTAGAACAATCCTTCAGGGATGTTCAATTTTTATTCCAAGATGAATCTTATCATCGATTTAGAGCAATCCTTCAGGGATGCTCAATTATATTCCGAGATGAATCTTATCATCAATAATTCATAACAAGTATAAAAAAATAAATAGAACTTGTATATAAACTATGTGAATAAACATATAATTTTATCAATTAATAATAAGGAATATAATCTTTAATACTCACCTTGGGGATTGCAAATAATATATCTCAAGAAACTTACCAAATTGTGTATCCCCCACAGGCCGAATAAATTTTGTACCTCACGAGTCACTTGCTCAAATGGCTTCCTTCCAAAGCTGCTTCGTCTTCTTCATCTTCATCTGGATCTTCCTTCCACAGATAGCATCAAGCACCATAATCTGCAAAACTTCATCTTGCGTAGGCAGCCAAAGCCCGCCGGTTAGGTTCCCTTTCCGACTGAAAGGCTATCAACCAAAATCCTGCGGCTATCCGGGATTCGTTCTCTCGTGTCACAACCAAAGCCAAACGATTCTCACTCTCCCTTACTCTGGAGACTTCGTCATTAAAGGCATCAATTACCTGGGGCAGTCCATATACATCGGCGACCCGAATCACTGCTTTCCCAAACGGTTCCTGGACAACTTCAATCTCTCCAACTCTCCTTTCCAGTTCGAGGCTCTTGGGAACTTCACCTTCTTCAACTGCCAGTCCAACTTGGGGGAGAACCCGGACTTAATAATCCTCAATAGCTCATTGCCGTCAGCTATGCACCTTTCGTCTCTTCTCCGAATTCCGTCGATTCGCGCGGCTTTAGCTTTCACTGACTCTCTATACTCTTCAAACTTCGAAAGTATCATCGGGCTGTTTTGGATCTTCAAAATCCGATTGATTTTTAGGCTCTTCACGTCGTCAGTCCAACCTGTCTGAAATATGATATGGATGATGTTCTTTCCCAAATCACCATCTACTAGCTCCGAAACAGCATGTTTGATCGCCTGGTGTTGCTCAAGAAGATGAGGTTTTGGGAAGATTTCACCGCAGGCTGTGTAGGGGAAGATATCGTTACGGAGGGGAAAGAATGGGTTTGAGGGAACTACTGGTTTTGCAGTATATGGATCGATGAGAAGATGCATCTAAAGAAGGACCAAGAGGAGTAGGCTCTGTCGTCTGAGAGAAAGGAAGAGAAGAGAGAGGATAAGGACGTGTTTCTCTTTGTGTGGCTTGAAGTCCAGAGATTGGGAAGAGACTATGAGGTAGAGGAAGAAAAATAAGGCGATTCGTGCTGATAACGTGTTATGAAACTAATGAAATGAGAGAGAGTTGATTCAGAATTCATTATGAAATCCTTCAAGGATACCCATATATATAAGAGTACAAAGGAGGCTACAGGCCGTCGTATTTGACGGCTAGCTAAAGGTGGTCATACAAGTTGGTTTATAACATATTTGTAATAATGGAAAGCAGTTATTTTGAGCTTCTGAATGTACGAGTGAGCAAGTCCAATACGTGTCCGCTTTGAAAGTACTAGTTTCATCATGTGTGTTCTAAGTTTTTATTTGTGAATTATAGGTAGATTAATTTTTACTTAAATACTTGTATTGTGAATCACTTTATATCTAAACATGCTTAAGGAAAAAAAAATAAAAGACATGTTGGTTTTTTCATTAGTTTCCGTAAAAAATAAAAAAATCTGAGATGCGAAAGATTCTTAATTTTCTCAAAACATATTTGCTAATAGCGCCAAGATGGGCGATGGGGGCATGACTAATATCATTAGTATACATGATGTGATCGAGAGCGATTACGGCTCTCCCTGATCTCACGGTCGCAACAGGAGAAGACATGGAAATTAATGGTCTCCATTGGATTTAAAAAAATAAGGACGAAAATGTAATCTAGTAAACAAGAGTGATACGGTAAAAATAGGTGGCCGGTAGCATTGTTTTTCGTAATTGATATTACCCTATGGATTAGTAATTAGTTTTAATTTCATAGAAAAGCAAAAGGGAGAGGTAGGTGAATGTGCTAATGAAAAAAAACAGGAGTGCTATGGAAGGCCCTTTGGAAAATGCATATTCCTATCAAGATAAAAGTGTTCGCTTACAGAATTTGCAAAGAAGGTCTATCAACACAATCAAATTCGTAAAAGAGAAATGTAATCTTTGCTACCCCCGACTCCCACATACTAAAAAGGCGGGAACGTGATAATGGAATGATGACAACATAGATCACGTACCCCAAATGCTAGTGCTAATTGTGTGTAAATTCAAAAAATGTACAATAATAATCGTAGTAGATAAATAAAAATAGTCAACTAAGTATTACAATTTTAAATATAGATTTACCAAAAATAAAAGTCTTTCAAAAGGTTATACATTTATCCAACAAGATAAAGTAAAAAGCAAGATACATAACCAAAAGGGGGAATCAAATCCCAAGATACAAAAGCGACCACATGTCACTCTTTCGATGGAGCCAATCCCTAAGACTGAACGTCATCCTTTGCATCAAAATTTACGATTCCATAAAATGAAACTGTAGGGCGTGAATGTCACATGAGATTATGAATCTTAGTAAGTAACTAACCAAACAACCTAAAAAATAAAAACACATTTTAAACAACCAACACGCGTGTGCTGAAACATGCATAAGACTAAAACTATCATTTTTTTCAAAAATGACTATTTTTCCAATGCACGCCAAAAATCTCATTTGGTCCAAAACAAGTCCATTAAATACCATCCATTATTTTTTCAGAAAATGGCCCGAACATAAATCCACTATTTTTCCAGAATATGGTCCTCATATCAATTTAATCATAATCACAATTTTTTCAGAAAATGACCCAATATATCTATTTATCAAAATCCACTATTTTTTCAGAAAATGACCCACATATCCAATTATCTCGTATGCACCAAGATGTCCCCTAGGGACCATCTGCACACTTTGATTCCCTTCGTCACACCAAAAGTAATAACCGTGCATGTGACTTCGTAACAAGTGATACCTAGCTCCATGCCCAACGCGATTGTGACCAAGCATCCTTTGACCCCTGCCAACAGAGGGGCCACAGAATCAGCACAAGAGCGTTACCATTTCGTTTGATCCTGTTGTCGCCCAGCGACAATTCAGGGGAGGTCACTCAGTTTTATCCGCTCCCGAGTGATTAGAGAACTCCACCAAGATAATGTCACATTTCGGCTTGGGGTCGTGAAACGCACGCACCCAAAAATCATTTCTCAATATGAAAACCCAGTTTTCATTCATAACACATAAAAATGCATGAAACATAGTAATGAATGAAATAATGCACTACACAACAGATAAAAGAAACACAAACACTGCCAAACTCCACAAATATACCCATCTTCCAATCCAACAAAAAATCCACACTCCTTAGACCCAAGGCCTGGTACAACCAAACAAACTGCAGCAAATATGTTAATAGAAAAATATATTTAAATCTCAATAAGTTTTTTGAAAAATTACTTACAATAATGAAAGACAACTCTGGAAGATCAAAGGTGACATCATAAATGGCGAAGCAGCGGTGAAGCAGTGTTTCAAGTGTTGGCCATGGGTTTCAAAACTGAGAAAATGAAGAGGAAATTACAAGGGCTGTTGGCTAGCCATGAAGGGTTGAGGGAGGTGCTATGTAGTTGGTGGGGGTGGCTAATAGCTGTGGGTGGCGGAGCTTGGCCATGGGTATGGAGAACCCACTCCAAGACCTGTTTCGGGTTGAGAGACGAAATGCTATGGGAGACCATGGCTGAGCATGGAGGTGGCTAAGGGGGTGTTGGTGGAGCTGGTGGTGGCTCAAAAATGTGGTCCACGGTAGGCCTTGCGGTGGATCTAGGTCGTGTGGGAGAAAGGGAGCTTGTGAAAGAGTGAGAGGGCGTGGGGAAGGATGGAAGAGCTAGGGGCAGTTGGGGTCCAAGGGGGTAGTCACCGGAGGGAGAGGGGGTTGCTGTTGGCGGCGGTGAGGTGGAATGGTGGCACACGGCAACGCATAGAGGAGAAATCTGCATGGGTTTCTAGGGTGAGGTGGAGAGAGAGAGAGAGAGAGAGAGAGAGAGAGAGAGAGAGAGAGAGAGTGGAAAATAAATCTAGGCCCTTCATCTTGAGATATTCAATCTGATCTAACGATGAGAATTTAAAACACTATTTAACTTTAAAACATAGCAACTTAGTAAAATAAAATAGTGAAACCCAACAATATAAATAATTTGAAATTAAGAGCCAATAAATAATAAACAGTAATTAATAATAAGAAAAAGTACATTAAAATAAATTACACAACTTAAATAGTAAAAACAATAAAATACTATAATAATAATAGTAATAATCATTTTAAAATAAAGGAACCAATAAAATAATTAGTAAAATAACTAATTAAAAATACAAGGAAATGAGGGATGTCACATCCTTCCCCCTTGAAAGAAATTTCATTCTCGAAATTGACAAAGTTAAACATTAATGCTAAGGCAGTTACCAAATACAACTTAGAACATGCTTGAGAAAACATAACATCAAAACTCCTAAACAGGCATAAGTAATGCTCTCTCATGCCTGCCCTCTCCTATAAGCTCTTCCATCATACTTGCACTAGTCTCCCAGTGGCACATCATGTCTAATATTCCTAGGGCGGCCATGTAATCCAAAGTCTCCATTTCCATAAGAACCTAAATACAACACCGAATGAATCCCAATGATTAATAGTTTCATACGATAAACTATACTAACCTTAATTGACTCACATGCTATAACTCCCAAACCTTCACTGTATTCTATATTTTGGTAACCTATTAGCTGCTTCTCAAGATAACCATCAATTAACATAAAATTGTACGATCGAATGATAAATGTCCCACGACAAGTATAGTCTCAAGACTTCAAGTCACCACTAATTCCTCAAGATCAGTACAAAGTTTGAACCCCTAACTATATCACAAAATACCACACTCTTGATGCACACTCTTACAATTTGCCAAAATGCATAAAAATTAAGTCCTTATAAATTTACACCATCGAGTACTAGCTAGCTCAACACCTACTAATAAGAAAACTCTTACCACATTTTGGTAAAGATACTCTATCTCTCGAAACCATGAATTAACACACCTATTCCTCAGTTGGCTCTGCTGCCTTAATCAAAATCAATATTCCACAAAATACATCCATGATCGTTGATAGAAAACTAGTACCAATCAACCTCAGCATCCCAAATTGAAAACAAACAACATCATATAAAAAATACACCCGTTCCAGCTAAGATAAAGAACATACCCTAAAAGACTTGAATCCATCCCAACCAACCAATAAGAGCACTTATAAACTTCTACCCAACAACCTGCACTTAAAAGCTCATCACCTAAATTCTAAATATCATCTAATCTGGTGGTGACTAAAGTCAATACAAACCATCGTTGAATTAACCAAAACATTTTTGAAACTTTCTTGGTAACTCACCTACCTGCTTATACTCTCATAAGTTCTAGTATTAGCACAACTAGTTCCTTCAATAGCACATCACGATTAAACCTCAAGGCAGGCCAAGTTGCTCAAAACTCCAATTCGCCAAAAACTATTGCACAACACTCTTGGATCCTATTGCTTTATTACCTCATAAATCTAGTTATGTATCCACCATTGATGCCTAAGTTTCACTTCCAAGCCTTTATCGTACACCACACATCGGTGACCCAACAATTTGTCTTCAAGTTAAATAACAATATCCATAATTTTTCCAACTAGACATTAAATCTTCAAGGGAAAGCATAGCCTCAAAAATTTAAATTCCTATGTGGCCTCAAGTCAAAACTAATTCTTGGAGATGATCACAACAATTACTGCCAACCATCACTTCATTGTGTATCTTGCTTTGACTGTATAGTCTGATCAACTCACAAAATGTCCACATACAAGAAAAACTTTGTTCCGAACCTCTCTTTGACTCACACCGATATTTCTTTTGTGGTCAACAAGCTCTCCCAGTTCATGCACAAGCTGATAGTCACTCAATGGAAAACAACTAAGAGGCTTCTAAGATATCTAAAATAGACAATATTCCATGGCATTCAACTAAAAAAATCAGCTCCTTCATGCTTAACAACATATAGTGATGTTGACTAGGTAGGAAACAAGGATGATCGCACTTCCACTTCGGCATACATCACCTTTCTTGGCTCCAATCCTATCTCATGGAGCTCCAAGAAACAAAAAGCTATTGCACGCTCTTCCACGAAGGCCGAATATCATGCACTTGCAAATGAAATATCGGAAACTATGTGGCTGTTAGCTCTTTTCCAAGAACTTGGATTTCCACTTAAGGCACCACCTCTACTTCTTTCTGACAACCTTGGTGCAACTTACTTGAGCTTCAATCCAGTCCAACATTTAAGGATGAAACATATTCAAATCAACTTACACTTTGTGCATGATTTAGTTCAAAAAAGAACACTCAATGTTCATCACATTCACACTAAAGACCAGCTTGTGAATTTACTGACAAAGCCACTTTCAAAGCAGCATACAGAATCTCTGAGATTCAAGATTGGTCTAACTGATGGCAACCCAATCTTTTGGGGGGCAAGGAGGGGGGATGTATTAAGGAAACATATACTATTAAAAAAACAAAATCTGTAATAGACAAGCCATAATCGAGATTCTTGCAATTTGTGACAGCCATGGAGAATAAATCCATACATTTTTTATATTCATTATTTTGTAACTGTTGTATCTTTCAAATTCTTGATTTTGTATACTTTCCTAAGATAGGACATAAGTCATGCATATATTTGCTCTAAACTGAATCAATAAAATTCGAGGAAAGTTTTCATCAATGGCAGTGTCTTATTTCTTATAAGGTCATCAATGGGATGACCTCTGTTTTTGTTCATTAAAACAGAGCAAATTATTTTCTCCTAGTTTTTGACCTTGTTGCTGCATCTGGTCACTGCTCAGTGAAGCCAGCAACGCCAACCAGATCCATCACATCTTTATCCATAGACGTCGTAAGTCTCGTGGTTCTTTCTCTCTCACTCTCTGTTTCCCTCCCTCTCTATCACTCATCACCGCTCTCTCTTTCATCTCACTCTATCTCACTCCCATGCTCAGCCGCTCAGATAGATGGTTGTGTCGCCGAGCCACCACGATCTGCTGTTGCACACTCGTCGTCCCAGATCCACAGCTCCATCGTGCCTTGCTCTGCCGCATGGTGTCTCTATTTTGAGTTAGGTAAGAGGTAGCTTTCTGGGTTTTGAGAAATATTTTACTACTTACGTTGCTTTTAGGCTTGCATGCTAGTATAAGGAGACGATCATGCCCTCAAGTACAACTGTTGGCTAATTGTATATCGAATTGGGTTGAACCCATTACTAATGTGGCTTTGGATGTTTTTTTCTGGACTTAATATTTTGAAGTTAATTGATGTTTCACGTGGGCCACAAGTTAAGTTGGACTTATTCTTAGGTTTAGCTTGCCTATTAAGTTAGGCTTGTAGTATGTTAGGATATTGGTGAATATAACGGAAATATTATTAAGTGGATATTGATGAATTTAGAAAGTAATGATAGTTTTAGTTAAGAGAATTTTAGGTTTTTGAGAAATTAAAATAGGCAATTTGAGTATTTGAGCTGTGATTACAAGTTTAGTGTTCAATTGAAGATTTATTCAAGTTATATGATTTTTTATAGGTGACAATTGAGTATTTATTTGGCACTGTTGTGAGGAATTTTTAAAAAATTAAAAAGTTCAAATAAGTGGAGTTCCTATGCTAGTCTTTGCATAAAATGCATGAACCAAGGTTGATTTTGTGAAAAATTATGCACGTTTTTGTTATGAAATGAGAACTTTGGAAAAACAACCTCGCTCATTTATTTGCATTATTTATGAAATTCTTATAAGAAGATAAAAGCATTTTGTCATGATTGGTGTAGACATGAACTAGTTTTTGGTGTTCTATTTTTGACTTGTGAAAAAAGAGCAATTATAAAAATCTGAAAATTTGTGCATGGTTTTATGAAAAGGCTCGGATTCTATTTTTGAGTATGTGAGATTGATCTGAATATGTTTTGTAATTCGTTTTATTTTGATATGGCATCCTAAAACCTTTGACATGATATTTTGATTTGTGTTTGACACTAATTTTGCTCTACTCTGTTTGGTTTGGTACCAACTTCTCTATCTTTGAGTGCACCCACTTTGACAGCAAAGTAGTTTTGTATGATCTTTTCTATGTGCACACTCAAGGTTCTGAGAATAATAAGGGGAAAAATTCACTTTTATCTTTGCTTGGTTTGGCCACCGGAGATAGCACAACCCTACCAGTGGGATTAAACATATTTGCAACGTAAATTGTAACGTAAATTGGCACAACTCTGATATAACATGATGATGATACTTAGTTGAGAAAAGATATTTGCAACGTAAATTGTACAATAGTCACGTAATCGCTTTGAAAAAAGTGAATAAAATATAGGACTTCCATGAAAAAAAATTAATTTTTTTAATAGTGAATCTCACTCTTTTTGAAAGCAATTACACGATGTTTACGTACTTCACGATTGTATGTAGAATTACTCTACTTAGTTTATATTATGCCAAAGTACTTTGGATGATAAATATTTTGAACCATCACTTTGTTAGTTTGGAAAACATGTTTTATTCTGGATGCTAATATTACAAATACTTTGTTATGCATCCTGTACTCTATAAATACTCATGTTTACACACTAGTATATGTTTTTTTGCTTCCATTGGAGTGTTATAGGGGAGGAGTAGTGTACAATGGAGTTGGGCAGCCCGAAAGTTGCTGTACATGTTCGTCGGTGCTAGGCAACCTCCTCAGCGGGGTCGTGAAGAGAAGAAAACGAAGAGAGTTAGTGGTGAGAGAGAGAGAGAGAGAGAGAGAGAGAGAGAGAGCTCACGGTGTGGAAGGGATGATGCACTGAGGCTGAGCAGTGGGTCTCGATTGTGAGAAACCGTGGGTGGAGGGGTTGTTAACGCAATGGGCTTGGCGGTTGGGTGGTGCAAGGATGGTGTCCATGGTGGTACTGCTCTATGATGCATGGTCAGAGGCTGCAAGGAACAGGTGGTGCAAGTTGGCTGAGCAGGGTGGCTGGCTTGGCTAAGTTGCTTTGTTTTAATCAGCAAAAACAAATGTTTGATGTTATTTGCAAGTTGCTGTGCTGTAACGCCCTGGTCCCTAATGGGTCGGAGAGTTATTCCCTATCACTTAATCTTGCATTCTGACAATATATTTATAGATTCCAATTTCTCAATAACACAAATCTCATTGTTTTAAATCAACTATTCCCAAAGTAATTAACTAAGAACACTTCAAAGCCTCAAAATAAAAATCAACCTTCCAAAAATACCCAGTCAATAGAGCAAAACATAACTATTTAATAAAGTACTCCAGTCACAAAAGTACCCTCTTTGTATTAATCTACTATACTCAAATAGTCTTACCATGCTCTTTATTCTTGAATATTAGTTGAAACATCCAAAACATCTAAAAAATATTTTTGGAGATAAGGAGTGAGTTATCAACAACTTAGTAAGCAGAGAACATATACTAGTATATAAATATAAGCATTTTCAGAGAGTTTAGAATGCAAAAAAAAAAAAAAAAATTCAATTTTAATATGTAGATCTCAAACGTATTATCAAAAAATTAGAGTGACATTTTCAAAATATATTCATATTCAAAAGTATTCTTTGGCATAACATGACTGCACATCTTCATTTTATCATATCATATCCTAACAAAACATCATATCGAAACGGAGACCATGTTTAACTCCCGTGGTAGAGTTATGCATCCTGCAGAAAGCCAAGCAAAATATAAACCACTATGATATCAAAGCGATTGCACTTAGAACAAAGATCATTATTATATTTCGTGGCAGGCCCAGAGGTTACTATTATATCCCCTGATAGGGTCACATGTCACTATTATGTCCTATGACAATGCCATATATCAGAGCAACACAAAGTCAAAACAGAATCAGAAAGTCATGCCAAATGTTTTTCAGATGCCATAAAATAGATTCAAAACATTTTCGCATCACATGCACAAATTTTCATAAATTTTATATTTGGTCTTTTTGCATAGTTCAGAAAATAGAATGTACAAAATTAGCTCATGCCTACACTAGTCATGACAGAAAATACTTTCTCTTATAGAGATTTTATACATATGCAGAACACTTAATTGAGGTTGTTTTCAGATTTCTTTTCAAAACAAACATGTATATTTTCAAAATCAACTTCATTTCATTTGTTTTATACAAAGTCTAGTATATGAACCCCGCTTATCTGGACTTCTTAACTTCTCTGAATTTACTCACAATACTGCCAAGAGAATAACAATCGCCACCTATGGAAAAGTCATGTAACTTGAGTAAATTCTCAATTGAACTCATACTTTCTAAATTTCTAATTACACCTTAAATACTTAAATAACCTATTTTTTAATTCCTCAAAACCTCTAACCCTAAAACACCATCACTTCCCAAAATATATTTAATCTAATTTCAACTTGAATTCCAGTCTATTTAAGAAATCAAACCCAATCCCACTTAAAATAGTGAAAAGTTGTTGTAATAAAAATATTACCTGGCCCAAAATAATTTAGAACCTGAGCCCAACCCAAAAACATCTAACTTAACATAACACATGATTACATCCAAACTATTACGCGGTTGTATAATATAGTTCAAGTTATCAATCCACAAGGAGTCGGAAGAAATGCTAGAGGATGCAAACTTAAGGGAAAAGATTAAATGACAATATGACGAGAATATGAAAATTCTACCTAAAGTACGTAATTAAAATGAGATTAGGGTACGGATAAAAAAGCAAGTATAGCTTTGGGCTTCAATCAATCAGATCCAAAACTTTGAATTTTTCAATCCAATTATATATACAATTAAGAATTATAGCACCAAATTCTTAATTGGAAGATATGACATTATGTTCATCTACTTTCTTAAATTTAATTTTAGAATCTATTCCCCTCTTACCAAACTATAGTTTTCATGTATAAAAAAGAATATCACATCTAAAGACAACCCCATGTTCACAAACAATAGTGCAGCAGTAGATCACATAAAAGGCATAAAAACATGTTTAAGTCACAAATATATATATATATATATATATATTCATAATCCTATAACTCAACCAAATTAAACCATAGCAAGATTTAATATAATTGCCTCAAACTTATAATGTCCAAAACCCATAGAGAATTGAATCCTAGAATTTTAAACAATAAAACTTAATCTATGAATCGAAATTAAATCAAAATATTTTCACAAGTCAATTTCCGTCCTAGGCTTTACCCAAGGTTTAGTTCTCCATGGGAAAACTCAAAAGGTACAAAAATAAAATATTTTTCTCTTCAAATCTGCCTCTTGTACCTCCCCTCCCTTCAATTTCATACCAATGCTATGCTTATATAGGATAGAAAAGAAACCCTAATGTTTTCCTGATTCCCATCTGAAAAATCACCTAACTTTTAGAACTCAACTTGGCAGCCTTATACACGCTTCAAGATTCTGAATTTAGAAATCCTTATTAGACACAAATTTGTATCCCTTTAAGATAGTTTTTCAAAGCATTAAGAATCGCATCAATCTAATATGTGAGTAGAAAGTTAGAATCAAAATACTAAAGTATATCCAGGCTGCCTCGTAGCAAATCTCAGACTTAGACTTCTTGCAGTTTCTTTTTGTCATTTTTTTTTTCTTGATCCAAATTACTCTCAAATTCCATAAAAGTCATTCTTTAAATTTGACTGGGCTTTGACTTGCTCTTTTATAGGCTCTAAAATTAAACATAAAAATCTGTTTAGGAATATCCCAAAATAAATAGAAACTTAATTTAAAAATACACATTAATTTCTATGATTTCTATTTATATTTTAACATTTTAATTCAATAATAGGGTATTTAGAGTACACTTTTGCATACTCATCAATACACTCAAAAAAAAAAAAAAAAAGAAGGGACCTAGTAGAAAACAAGCCCATGAGGTCCAAAGTAAAGGCCAACCAACTTTTAAAGCCCTCATGTTTGTTTTTAAAACTAAGAGGGCAAAATGATAATTTCATAAAAACTCATACTCGAAGATAAGCCTTACGGGAACGCAACAAAATTGTTTCTGTAGCACGCGACTTGGGTGATTGTTGATAGTGGCGCTTTAAGGAGCAGCGGCAGCGCACTGAGAGAGAGAGAGAGAGTGAACATGGAGGGTGGGTGATGAGAGAAAGATTCTAAGAGTGGTGAGAGAGATCGGAGAGGAGACCGTGTGCATGACGTGAGCTTACCGAGCGAAAGCGGTGGCTTGAGGGGGCGTGAGGTTACCATCGGCACTTTCTATGCAGTGTGGGAAACACTTCCCCTATTTCGGTATAGTGCAAACAGAGCACCCCGACCAAGGCTTTTCGATGGCTAGGCACAAAGGTGTAGGGTAGCATTGTGGCAGCGGTGTGAAGGAGCCTTGGTAGTGGGTGGCTCTCAGTTTGGCCCCAATGTGACATGGTGGTGCACGGCTAAAGGAGTATGGGTCAACAAACATGGGGCTGGGTTGTTTTAATGGTGTTTCTGAAGTGTGGTAGTGCCTTGCGAGGAGGTTGGAGTTGCCGTGCTTAAAGGGATTCACATGCAGTGGCTTCGGATGACAATATGGTTGCTGCGAAGTGAGGGAGGTTTGGCATGGGAGGTTGTTGCGACAGTTCATGAATGGGATCAGTGGGTTTGTGGTTTACAATAATGGTGGGTTCTCAAGTGCATGGGAGGAATACATGCATATTTATAGGTGATAAAAAAAAAAATTAAAAAAAAATAAACCTAGAGGGTCAAGGAAGGAGATGTGCATCACGCATGCCATGGAAAACGGACGTGATAAAGCCGTACATGAAGAAAAGTCTATGGGGCTATGTGTGAACTTGTATAACATGTGCATATAAAGTCTTGAGTTTTGTGCTTCGACTCATCCTTAAAAAATGTATACTTGCTCTATAAATTTTTTCAGCCCATAAAAAGATTTTCCATCCAACCCAAAAGTATTTAAGGAAATTATTTAAGTAGCAAGCCCATTAAAAAAAAATTGATATCCACCAAAATACAATTTGGACACGCAATCAGTATAAAAATAATAATACACAAAAAATTAACTGGGCTCTTCATACATATAAATCCAAAAAAAAAAAAAAAAAAAAAATTAGGACGCGATACTAGGTTCGGGTGTTACACGTCTCGGGTGCTACACGTGCATGGTTGGACGGTGGGCATTGGTTGGCTGTCCGAGAAAGAAAACAGAAAGCTGGTTGGTTCGGCTGGGTCTCATGGTGGTGCTTGGAGGGTGCATGAATCTTGCCGTCAGATGTGCTTAAGGTGGTGATTCGTGTGTGCTCTGCTTTGTGTAGTGTAGAACAAAGGCTTTTGACTGGGGGTGCTGGGTGAGTTGCTGGTCCCAGAAGAAAAAACAATGGGAATAAAAAAGGTCGAGGAGAAGGACAGTGTTGTTGAGATATTCGTTGAGGGTAGGTGATGAAAATGGAGAAGAAAATTCTTCCGTTCGGCGGAAAAAAGGGATTCAAAGAAATAAATAAAAAAATACTTGTGGGTCGGTGGTCACTGACTCACTGAGAGCACTGAGCACTCTACTTTTGTTTTATATAAAAAATATAAATTATTTTAAAAATTATTCAAAAAAGAAGTTTTATCTAATTATGTAAAAAGAATTGTAAAATATAATTAATTATAGTAATCCGCTATATATAGCAAGTATTATTCATTTTGTAAAAAAAATTTATTGTTTATATTTCGTTTACTCATTTTCTTTTATTTTGATTTTTACCATGGAAGCAAATTCTTTGTATTGTTCATTATTTAAAACACATATATTTCATTTTATTCTAAAAACTATCTTGAAAATATTTTTAAACCAATTTTCTCATATTTTCATTTTATTTTTAATTTTTATTTGGCTTATATATATATTTTATGTGTATAGGATTCAATTATTTTACATTGTATATAAAAATAAATTGTAAATATAAAAAAATACTTAGATAGTGTAAGTTTATTGATATAAGAGAAAGATTTAAAAAGATTAAAAAAATATTATTTAAATGAAATGAAGAAAAAAAAATTAATATATATATGATATACCGTAAAATAAAACGTGTGGGTCACGGTGAGGAAATAAATCAAGGAAAGAAAAAATTACATTAATGTATTTGAATATTTTATTTTTTAATACCTTTAATTATTAGAAAAAATATTAAAACTTAAAAATCTCACTAATAGTCACTTTCTTAACTATTAAATAAATAAAAAAAATTAAAAAAGAAAAATAATAGTAAAAAAAAGTAACAGAGTAGTTCGTTCCGTTACATACCGATTTTTCGATTAAAATTTACACCCCTTAAAATGATCGGTCCAGGCAGAGATAGATAAAGCTATGTATTTCTTTGCATTAATTCAGAGGAGAGCGGAATATTTAAAGTTCTCGATCTAGAAGCCCTTGGCAAATGAAGGAAAGGCAGTGGGGCAGCTTATGAATATGGCTCATATTCTAAAGAGGTGCTGGACAGCAAGATGCGAGGATCATTGACCTACTGTGATTGAAGTCTGCGTTCCTCTCATGCATGCAATTTCCCTGCAGTTTCCTACCTTTTGCTTTCTATAAGACACGGCCTTTTATTGAACAATAATGATACTTTATCTTTCTATTTTATCTTATTATTTTGACTATCTAAATATTTAATTTTTTTTACTTACTAATTAAAGAAATGGTTATCAGTATATTGATATTTTTATTTTTATATTTTTTAAAAATATTTAAAGGTGTTAAAAAAAATGAAAAAAAATAAGAACTTAAGAGTTTTGCCTAGGCGGCACGCCTAGTGGTCATTATTGTACGGCAACCTAGCATTACTCTTTATTAAATCATTTGCTTAATTTTTTTCTATCTTTTTGCAGACATGTGGGATCAAATTAAGTAATATGCGCCTACCTCTTGATCGAGTACCCCCATTTGCTGTTTTAAACGTTCATAACTCCCTTCACTAATTCATATACTTATCCCTAAATACCATTATTTACTAATATATGAACAATATTACAAAGGGTGGAATTAGTTAATTTCTACGTACGAACAACAGTACTTAACAATACATGCATCCAAATTGTATAATTTTCAAATACGAAAAACACTCAACAATTTATTATTCTTTTTATTAGAGAGCATTGTGAAATGACCTATTATTATTTTAAAAGTTTAAGCTGATGAAAAAATATAGATTTGATTTGTTGTATTATATTTTTAACTAGTGTAACATGTAAATTTGAATTGTTAATTTGTTTACAAGTTTTAAACACTTAAATTTGAGGTTGTTTTGTTTTTTGAAACGCGTGTTTTTTTATAAAAATAAAAAAATGATATTGATAGCTTTGGAATGGTCGGCCCCTAACGCCAAGCCAAGTAAGGGGAAAAAGAATAGTAAGGTGAAGTTTGGACTGTGAGATGAGATGAAATGAAATGATTTTAAATGAAAATTAGAAGTTGAATAAAATATTATTAGAATGTTATTTTTTAATATTGTTATAGTTTTAAAATTTGAAAAATTTGAATTTTTTATTATATTTTATGTAAAAGTTTAAAAACATGAGATGAGTTGAGATTGGATGAAATAAATTACTCTCACTATCCAAATTTGAATAAGATGAGATGGAGGACACACAAGGCTAGCTAGTTGTATACCTTCATTCTTATTTAATGAGACTGGGTTGTTTAAAGTTCTTGAAAAATACGTAGAGCGAAAGATCAAACGAAAGCGTTGCAGCTGAACGAAGCGCAGTGACTCATAATATTCCAAAGAGTTGCTCAAGAGCGAGAGGTGAGGATCATAGATCACCTGCTATGGAGAAAGTTGTCTGATTCTCCTGCAATTAATGACTTTTTCCTTTTAGTGCTCAGAAAATGACTCCGTTATACTTTCTTGAAAATGAGGAGAAAAATAATCTGAAGGCTAAAGTATCTACGTACTGATGAGAACACTGCCCCTTGCAGTCTTTCTCAGGTCTTGCTCTCTGTGTTTAATGTGTCATAAGTTCAATGACTTGTTTATGGTTAGTCTGAAGTTATAACTGCTTGTTTTTCTTTGTTTCTCTCTTCTGCAACTCGAGCTGCTTGTTGTCATGATCAACATCATACAATTCTTCATTCCAAATTCATGTAGTCAACATCAGTATCATTTTTCTTAGGTTGTGTAGGGTTAGATGTTTACCGCTAGTCATGGCGCCCTGCTTATCATGCTGCTGCATGAATACTGCTGCTGTGGTTGTGGGGATGTACATGACCTGTTCTGCGGTCCTAGTTTTGTGCCCTCAAATGTACACGTCCAGTTGTACAACTATTTAAGTATTGAGATATATATCTTGATCATGAACAAAATGTTTCTTTTGAAAATATTTTTTAAATTTGGAAGTTTGATAAGCTCATTAAGGATACAAATCAAACATCAAAGCGAAAATAATTAACCCTCTAATAATAATAGAAAAGCTAGATTTTTTCAACATTTACTTTGGCTGGAGAAATAATTAAAGTTTTCTTCTATATATATAATAAGTCCTCCTACCTACCTGCAATAATTTTATTGATTTATGTATTTTTAATGCTTCTTATTATCTACCTTAGGTCCTTTCGAACTGTTCATCAGGCCAGACTTAAAGTCTCTCCATATTAGCTTGTTTTATAAGCGGGAGGCCCAAAGAAAGATAAATTTATTTCAGGTCGAAGCACATATAGACATAAAAGGAGGTAAGCCATGGCTTTGCATGGAAAGCTTTTGCAACAAGTAGTACTGCTGCTACTGCTAATTATTGGGGTCCAAGTTTTAGCAGCATCTCAACCCAATAATTCGAGCTGCGAACGCACATGCGGATCTTTTAATATCCCCTACCCATTTGGCACAGGCGAGGGCTGCTATCTTGATCCATCCTTTCTCATCATCTGTAACCACTCTTTCCAGCCCCCAAAACCATTTCTGGGCGTTGATAATATAGATGTCCTCAACATATCCCTTGATGGTGAACTTCGAGTCTCCAACTTGGTTGTCCGCGGTTGCGACTATTGGCCAGTATATGATAATCAGCCTAGTCTCCGCCGCATCTCTGCCTTGCTCAACTTGTCGAGTTTTCGCATCTCACCTACGAAGAACAGTATCTTTGCCGTCGGTTGTAAGGTTTTCGGCTACATAACAGTCTGGAAGGGACATGAAAATGATGATAAGTTTTTTGCTGGATGCGTATCGTTCTGTGAGAGCGGCACTCGTAATTTGGTTAATGGCTCTTGCTCCGGCCTTGGCTGTTGCCATTCTGCTATCCCGAAAGGAGAAACGAATTACAATTTGACTCTTGAGCACATTGACCCTCTTGGAGCCAAAACAACCCAGGACCAATCATGTGGTTTAGGTTTTATAGGGGAAACACTGGCATACAACTTTTCCACCTTAGATTTTGAAAATTTAAAGAACTGGGAGACTGTAGTCACTGTAAAGTCTGTACCGCTGGTGCTTGATTGGGCAATTGGAAATAAGACGTGCAAAGATGCTCATAAAAATATGACAAGCTATTTATGCACAGCAACACATAGTAAATGTTTCGAATCCGGCAACGGTCTTGGGTATCTTTGCAAGTGCTCCCCAGGTTTTCAAGGGAACCCATACCATCCTGATGGGCAAGATGATAGTTGCCAAGGTAACTAGTATTGATGGTGTTCGTTTGTTTTACTTTATATACCTTTTCTTTTTCTTAATTTCAGCTCATTTTGGAAGGGCAAATTAATCAGTTGTTGTACTTGTTGAATGAGCAAACTATTAAGGCTGTATTTGGATGATGACGGGCTAGTTGTGGTACTCATGTGTTTCAGATATTGATGAGTGCAAAGATCATCCGAATCCTTGCAATGCTACTGCAACATGTACCAACACTAACGGGAGCTACAAATGTACTTGTCCCAAGGGATATGAAGGCGATGGGATGATGCCGCCTGGAACAGGTTGTAGTCGAAAGGGCCAATCCAAGATCATTATTATTGCCCTGGGTATGTATAACATATATAGGAATGGTGGTATTACAGTACTACTACACGTCTCTTTTATTTTCTTCTTTCTTGTTAATTTACTAACTACATATATACATGCATGATGGATTTGGTTTCCCAATTACCTCACTCGGTTCCCATGCAATAATTATAATTTGGTCTAAAATGAACCATTTTGATTAATGCAAAAGTCTTTTAAGATCAGAAAATTAATGTTTTAAGATGGGTAAGTTAATTTGTAACCTTAGCTATAGTATGAAACGTGGTTAAAATCCACTAATGGAAGATCTTTGCTACTCTAACAGTCACTAGCTAGCTACAACTAGGCTTTAAATTATCTTTTTTCTTTTTAATCATGATCACTAGCTAAGTCAAAACTCAAGACTCAACTGTACTCCTTGTAGGACATTTTTATATATTACATATTGAAATCTCAACTTTGTTGAAGTATATGTTATAAGTGCCAGAAGGAGAAATTGAGATACATTCTATGTGGTCAAAATGCATGCTTGAACATTTACAGGTGCCAGTTTGATAAGCCTCTTGATCCTGGTTGTGGGAAGTTCATGGGTATATTCAGTAATGCAAAGAAAAAAGCAAATAAAACTGAAACAGAAGTTCTTCCAACAAAATGGTGGCCTAATCTTACGACAACAACTCTTGAGTCACAAAGAATCTGTTGAGCCAGCCAAAATCTTTAGCGCAGAAGAGCTCGAAAAGGCCACTAACAATTATGATAAAAGTAGAGTCCTTGGTCATGGAATCTTTGGAACTGTTTATAAAGGATTTTTATCAGATGACAAAGTGGTTGCCATTAAGAAATCTAATGTTGTCGATGAGAGCCAGATAGAGCAATTTATAAATGAATTGCTTGTGCTTACTAAAACTAACCATAAGAATGTGGTTAAGTTAATAGATTGTTGTCTTGAGACCGAAGTACCCTTACTAGTATATGAATTCATCGCAAATGGGACACTTTTTGATCATATTCATGATAAAAACCTATCATCCTCGCTCTCATGGGAAAAGCGTCTGAAGATAGCATCAGAAACTGCAGGAGCCTTGGCATACATACATTTTGAGACTTCTATGTCAATTATACATAGAGATGTGAAAACTACAAATATACTTCTGGATGATAACCACACAGCAAAAGTGTCTGACTTTGGAGCTTCAAGACTGGTTCCTCTTGACCACACACAATTAACGACTGTGGTGTTGGGAACTTTGGGGTATCTGGACCCAGAATACTTCCATTCTAGCCAATTAACTGAAAAAAGTGATGTTTATAGTTTTGGCGTTGTCATTGCAGAGCTACTAACAGGTGAGAAGGCAGTTTCCATGTTTAGGCCTGAAAGTGAAAGAAATTTGGCAATGTATTTTGAAACTGCAATGAAAGAGGATCGCCTACTTCAAATTATTGATGATCGCATTCTCAAAGAAGGTAATTTTGAGGAAATAATGGAAGTTGCTAATATAGCAAAAGATTGTTTAAAGGTAAGAGGGGAGGATAGACCCAATATGAAGCAAGTAACAAAGGAGCTAGAGGGATTAAGACTTTCAAGCAAACACTTGTTGAAAAAGGTTGATTCCGACACACAACAGATTAAGCACTCGCCCAATGCACCTACACATGCAGTTTTGGGAATTGATTTTGACATTGGAAGCTCTTCTATCAATACCATCATTGGGGATGAAAGCATGAGAAATCAAGTATTGAAACCATCAAATATTGATGTTAGATAATCTGTTCATCCTCATCAAAGGTTGGCATAGACTATCTCTTTTCGACATTCATCATGATCACCGCTCATCGCTAGCCATCCACACTCATTTTCTCTGCTTGTTTATTTGCCCCTCACCATGGCCTACTAATGCTACGTTACTCTCTCTTTTTGGCTCTCAAACCCCTTCTTTCCTCGAATACGATTCTTCCCACCTGCCCCCTAGCTCTCTCTCTCATTCTCTCTCTCTAGATTCTTCACACTCTTTCTAGCTTCACCATCTTTTCTTGTCTCTTTGACCTCCAAATCTTGAACAATAACTTTCCGAGGGTTCCTCTTTTGGGTTTTCTGCTCAATGAAAGGAAATTGGGTCTCCTTGTAAGCATGTTTTAAGATTGAAAGAATGTGATCATCATAGATTTATCGTGTTCGTGTACGACGTGGTTGAGTGCTGTGATATATATATATATATATATATATATATATATATATATATGTACACATATATATGTATATATTTGATATTCTCTTTTAAATTTTTTCAGTGTAACGTATTCTATCTATCATGTGATGAGATGTGCAGTACTATTGATCATTAAAGCTTATGTAAGTATTTAGTGAAATGAATTATTACCTTTACACAGTACTTTACAATTAAAGCTTTCAGCTAAATCCAGTATTGGTACTCCAATATAATGACATTCTAGAATGGTCCTAATGGACATCACAAATTACGCCGAGACAGTACTTTCTGTCAATATTCATCATCAATTAATCGGAATATCTTCTAACACTCTTACGTACGTGTGTTCATGATAACTTATCCTTGTGGCCCATGTGAAAAGCATCCTTGCTCTTCAAAGACTAGTTTTTTAATTTGTATAGTCCTTCCCTTGCTAATTCAATAATTAATTTATGGCTGAAGATGGAAAGAAAACAGAATGCTTCCATTATAGCTCGACCGTGGACTAGTCTTCGGATAAGAAATATTTTTGTAGGTAATTTATATAATTTGCTTTCTCCTATTTTTTGCGTAGAAGTAGTCGTGATGTTAATGTTTTAATGTATTATTTATTCCGAGTTTATACTTTAGAATTCTTTAATGAAATTTTTTATTTTGGTTTTCAATATAATTTTTAGTACTCATGTTCATGCTTTTGTAGTTTGCTTTTTCCTTAATTGGCGGAGTAGTGGAATCTGATGAATTAGGTAATTGCCTTTGTAAAAGGGTTCATAATTAATTTATATTTCAATAAACAATGAATATTATAATATACTTATAATATATAAGTCAATTGACCGAGAAAACACTTTATACGTGCCACTGGCCTACTGTGAATTTATGAGTATTTGAGAAACCTATATATAGCGAATGAAGAAAAAGTGAATCGGAGCACCTTAATTAATTAACAAAAGGGCTAAAATTAATATTCCAAAGTGGTGCTCAAGAGCTAAAGGTTAGGTACGTAGGATCATAGATCATGGCCTACTATGAATGAAGTCATCTTCCTCTCTGCAATTTCGCATTTTAGTGCAATTTTTAATTTCAGTTGATCTTGATTATGGGCAATCTTTTGGTTTTTCAAAGTTATAAACATGATTTCTGGTGTTATTCCTACTTTTGCCTTTGGGTAAGGAATCATCTTTTGACAGATAATTTACTTTGTTAAACACAACAATTTGTATGGATTGGGATGACTATATGTCTTTAACTGTAAATTTCAAACAGCCTATTCAAACACCCAATTCTCACAACTGCCACGATCAATGATTATCTTACAGACTTTATCGGTAACTGTGTAGGTCGTGTGGAAAATATTAGTTTTCAACTAATCATCCCCTTAATTACCATTGGGGGTTAGTAGACTCTTGCAAACGACTAGAGTCTCATGGCCATCACCATTCAACACTTCTCCATCTTCATTATCGTCATACACAAGTTTTCCAAGCTTCTCAGTTTCATTTACCACATCTTCCTTAATCATGAGATTTTTGCTTTTCTAATTAGCAAGCTTCCTGTACTCACTCACTCTATGCTCCTATTCACCATATCTAAAACATCTAAAATTAGAGTTAGAATTACCCTATGGTGACTGCTGGGCAGGACAGGGTTCTTGAGGGCGAGTTGCTTTTATCGCTTCTAATAATTGGCCTCCTGTTCTACTACTTTTCCATTGCGTGTGCATGCTGGTGTGATTCAAAAACTGTCCACAACGAGTGAAGGCTTAGGACATCTTGTAGGGACTATCGTAATCCCCCCAAATACCACACCACCATCTGCTCTTCTATTTTAGATAAATCATTCCAGACAATCAATTATAACTCTTCCATGTAATCATCTACCTATCTCATGCCTTGCCTCAACGAGTGAAGTCGCTGAAACAAAATTTGAGTGTAACTGAAAGGGAGGAAGTAACCCTTCAACTTCTTCTTCATCCTCTCCCAATCAGTGATCTTGGCATTGCCCTGCCTATCTTGTGATCACCTCAACTGCTCCCACCACGCAGATACTCCGCCTTTGAGTTTGATGATGACCAATTTCATGTTGACATGATCTAGGACTTCATTATAATAAAAAATTCACTCCACTTCATTTAATCAATTGATGAACCCTTTAGCCTATATTGTACCAAAAAACTCGGGCATATCAACTCTGAAACTAAGGTCTCCATGACGCTCCTCCCGACCACGGTACTCTTGGAATAGAATATGATTGTCATATGAGTTTTCAAAATTGGAATCAGAATCATGACCTTCCATCTTACGATCACTGATATCTTGCACAGTTAAACGCCGAGTTAACTCTACAACTTGCTTTTGCAAATCCTCAATCATCACATCTGGAACGCTATAATCATGGTGCAGGATTTCCTTGTTCGAAACCTACCCATGAAGACCACAACCACCAGCCATACAAAGTTTACAAACTAATGAGATATAACCCCAGGAAAGATGCTGAAGCTCTGATGCGAACTGACGCCGGACAAAATAGTAATTATTCTGTAGGCTAGTTTCATAATTCACTGGGAATGAAGATAAGAGAATTTCCCAAAACACAGAGAAAACAACTTTGATATTGAATTCAAAATTATCAAATCCAAGAATATCGAAAATCAGCTCACAAGCCGAGCTATTATAGTTGTAAATCAAAATTTTCAAATTTTACTACTAATCAATATTATTCAGAGTTTTTTTCCTGTATTTTGGGCAAATCTCTTATTCTCTCTATTTTGATTATATGTTGGAACTAACCACCAAAATTAATCTAAATTATGTCCAGAGTCAACTGCAAGCCACTTTCCTGGCTTTAACATGGATGATTACAAAGCCATGGTAGAGCAAGCTCATGAGTTAACTATCATTTATCATGAATTGGCCCAATGTGGAGTTGGTAATACCAACGTCTCCAAGTTGCTTGTACAATAGACAAGTTGCCTCATTCATGGAAAGATTTTTACATTTCTCTTAAACATTAGACTGAAGATATGGCCATGGAAACCTCGATCTCTGCTATCAGGATCCAAGAACAATACTTGAAAAATAATCCAATCCCACTGTTGGTTTCTGATTTTTAGTCAAAAACTAATATTGTAGAAGACCATAGAACACAAAGAAACCCATTATATCCAAAGTCTAAATCCAGTAAGGGTAAAACTAGTTATGGGCACAATTTGAAATCAAAGTCCTATATCAACAAGAATGATAAGAGACTCATTTGTTTTAATTGTCACAAACCGGGTCACTAGGCCAAAACTTGTCGCTATAAGAAGAGGAAAATCCAAGACAATGAATAACCAAGATTATCTAACCCACAAAGTCATGGTATTTTTTGGGGCCAACTTCGTTGGAATCGCTGATCTATATATAACTATAAGTCTCCAAGTTTATCTGGCTTGTAGTGCTTATGATTCGATAGTACATACATGAGCCAACGTACATATTACTTCTAATCGTAATATTTTCTCAATTTATCAGGATACAAACAGCATAAAATTGACGATGCATAACTCCACCTCTGCACAACTATTTGGAGTAGGAAAAGTTGAACTCAATCTAATGTTTGGAAACACTCTTCCATTAGAAGAAGTGTTTTACACGTAAGGGACAAGGAGGAACCTAATTAGTGGATCTTGATTTAATAGGGCATGATACATATTGATATTTCAATTCAATAATGTTATTGTAACTAAATATTGGTCATTTATGGGGAAAAGTTACATGAGTGATGGTTTGTTTGTAATATATACTTCAAACAATGTAGTAGACAAATTTGATTCTAATATATAAATTTGCATTTCCTACAAAAGAGACACTATGCTGGGGAGTAATATAATTTATCTCTGCCCTTCAAGGTAGGATACATGTCGCTATATATATATATATATATTGTGGGGCCCCCAACCATAGCTTGTATTTTGGCATAAGTCATGATGTTGGGACGTTGACCATTGTTTGATTTATTTGACTATAACTCGACTTGATCTAGCGTACTCTGTGCAAGTACTTAGTTAGTTTATGGATAAACCGAGACAACCTCATTTAGATGTTGTGCACCGAGTTCTCATATACAAATTATATCCTGGTCAAGGTTTATTTTTTCAACACATACTCACTTCATCTTAAGGCTTTTACTTATTCGAATTGGGCGGGATGTCCTAATTCTCGTAGATTAGTAACTGAATATTGTGTTTTCTTGGCAGATGCTCTTATTTCCTGGAAATCTAAGAAGTAGTCGACTATTTCACGCTCTTTTGCAGAAGCTAAATACAGGGTGATGGCATCAGCTACATGGGAACTGACTTGGCTCCTTTTTTTACTTGCTGCCTTATGTATTTCTCATTCACAGCCTGGCCTTTTGTTTTGTGATGACCAAGAAGCCCTCCATATTGTTTTCAATCCGGTCTTTCATGAAAAAACCAAGCATATAGAGATTGATTGCCACTTGGTTCATGACAAAATTCAAGCTGGCACAATTAAAACTCTATATGTTCCAAGTTCTCTTCAGCTTAGTGATCTTCTTACTAAGCCGCTTGGATCGGGTGCAATTTCATTTTTTTACTTTCCAAGATGGGTGTTATTGATCTATACACTCCAACACTGATCTAAGCCTCTTGGATTGGTGCAGTTTCATCCTTCTATTACCTTCCTTCTCCCCTTGTTCCCCACGCCCCCGTTGAGTCATGAACTATTTTACCACATCGAAAATAGAAATGAGGTAGTTTTTCATACCTGAAATTAATCCACATTCTACTTCCCTTCACCATGACCATCCTTCCTCTTGCCAAAGGTTTCATCAAATCTAACTCAATCGACACCCTCAGATAATTTCCCCAGCCACTCCCATCAACCTGTGCATCCACTTGTGCCACCCTTCAAACAGTGTTTCCTATTTGTTCATCACATTTCTTCGTCATATAACCCAATGGTAAGTTGTGCATTTGCACCCAAAAGCTTTCTCTGTCAAAGCTCATCTTCATCAGTGGTGTTAATTAAACTGTCTAACATCTTCATGACCATCAGATGGTTGTCAAACAACCATGGTTTCCCATCCCTAACCTTCTGTTTGTCAACTTGAGGAGCGAATGTAATAACATATACATTCAAACCAACCTCCAAAAATTGAGCTGATTTATTGATTCTCCAAACCGTAGCCATAGTCGAACCTATGGTCTCTTTGCTTATCTTCCTCTCCATCTATAGTTTCCCTGCCGGGCTTCAATCACCTTTGTTATTAATCTCCTCTGGAATGCTTTCGTCAAGCTTAATTCCAAGATTTTCTTCCTCTATTAATATGAGTTTTCCCCGTTGCTCTTCAAGCTCATTCATGGCTCTCAACTCCCCCGTCGTGTCCAGTATGCTTTCTCTTCCTTTCGGCTTCCACTCACGATTTCTTACCCTCGTCACCACCCTCTCACTGCCCCTTGCAAAATGTCATGCACAACCGTAACCTCCCACGCACTACCCACAGACCCTCACACACTGCTTCCTGCCTCACCTTTCCGTTAGAATCTTCCTGGGCCCCACCACTCACTACCTAGCTAACTTAACCCCTCCTTTCTCTGGAGAGAAAAAAGAGAGAAGACTTAAGACACCTTTTATTGAATCATTTGCTTTGTCGTTTATTTTTTTTCTAGCTTTCTGCAAGCATGTGGGATCAAAGTAATTTGAGTTTACCTCGTGAGTACCCCATGCATCTGCTGTTTTAAAAGTTCATAACTTCCTTCAGTAATTGATCATCTACTTATCCCTAAATACTATTATTTACTAATATACGAACAATATTACAAAGGGTGGAATTAGTTTCTACATACGAACAACACTCAACATTACATCCAAATTGTATAATTTCCAAATACGAAAAACCCTCAACAATTTATTAGTCTTTTTATTAGAGAGCATTGTGAAATGACCAATTATTATTCTAAAAGTTTAAGCTGATGAAAAAATATAAATTTAATTAGTTGTATTATATTATTAACTAGTATAACATGTAAATTTGGATTGTTTACAAGTTTCAAACACTTAAATTTGTGGTTGTTTTGACTTTTCAAACGCGTGTTTTTCTATTAAAAAAAAAATATATGATATTGATTGCTTTGGGTTTTCTGCTCAATGAAAGGAAATTTGGTCTCCTTGTATGCATGTTTTAAGATTGAAAGAATGTGATCATCATAGCTTTATCATGTTCATGTACGACGGGGTTTGGTGCTGTGATATGTATATATTTGATATTCTCTTTTGAGTGATTTCAATTTAGCGTGTTCTATCTATCGACTATCATATGAGATATGCAGTATTGGTACTCCAATATAATGATATTCTAGGGGGAAATAACCTATATAGAATGGTCCTAATCGACATCGCAAATTACGCCGTGACACTTTCTGACAATATTCATCATCAATACCATACACAAGCTAAATACATTACATTAATTGGAATACCTTGATCTAAGAGTACTAGTACGTGTATGTGTTCATGATAACTAATCCTTGGGGCCCATCATGAGAAAAGCATCCTTGCGCGCCAAAGACTTCATTTGTATAGTCCTTCCCTTGCTAATTTAATAATTAATTTATGGCTGAAATGGAAAGAAAACAGAATGCTTCCATTATTGCTAGATCGTGGACTAGTCTTCGGATAAGAAATATTTTTGTAGGTAATTAATTTTCTCCTACTCTTTGCATAGAAGTCGTGATGTTAATGTTTTAATGCATTACTTTTTATCTTGGTCTTATCCTTAGTCGTGAAATGCACAAATAATTTTCAGATCAGCAAATGAAGAATAATAATGAAAACGAAAAAGAAAAAAGATAGAATAGTTGCCCGTCTCTAGCTCAGTTAAAAGGATAGATCAACAAATTCACAGATAATAATGAAGGAACTCATAGTTTTACTGTAGCTCAAAGTTTCTCACTTATTCCCTTGGCTAACCCAATGCAGCTGTGTTTTGATGAAATAAGTCATATTTTACATTTGATTAGGTTTTTTATCAAGCCAATGCCAATGCTCTTTGCTCTGTTTTAATCGGCGAAAACAGAGGTTTGATGTTATTTGCAAGCTGCCGAGCATGGTTGGACGGTGGGCTTTGGTTGGCAGGCCTAGAAAGAAAACAGAAAGCTGGTTGATTCGGCTGGATCTCATGGTGGTGCTTGGAGGGTGCATGAATCTTGCCGTCGGATGTGCTTAAGGTGGTGGTTCGTGTGTGCTCTGCTTTGTGTAGTGTAGAACAAAGGCTTTTGACTGGGGGGTGCAGCTCGATGGTCCTGGGTGAGTTGCTGGTCCGAGAAAGAAAAAAATAAAGAGACTCAAAAAGGTCGAGAAAGACAGAGTTGTTGAGAGATTCGTTGAGGGTAGGTGAGAGATTTGATGCGGACAAATTATATGCTATCGGGAGGAAAATGGAGAAGAAAAATTAAAAATTCTTCGGTTCGGCGCAAAAAAAGGATTCAAAGAAATACGTAAAGGAGGAATTCATAATCCTTTACGAACTAGATGTCATTCTACAAAATAGTAACAGCAGAATCTGAGATTTATGCATACTCACATGATAATATGCAATGGAAACAAGCAACAAAATTAAAAATAAATAAAAAAAATTTTAAAAAATGATTGTCAGATGCTTTATCTGTAGATGGCCCTCTCAAGGGCAGGGCCATCACAGAGTTAACGATTCCTATCAACAGTGGCAAGGAACTGAAGCTGCCGTTTGGCTGCTGCTACAAGGTCCACACTTATCTCAATGTTTTGCGCTTCATTCCACTCGAGTTCTTGCTCCAACTCCATCCTCCCAATTCTAACATAATAAATACCATCTTTCAGCAACCACATGATGTCACAAAAACTTACAATTCACGATAAGAATCAAGTACCCAACTCAAAAATAGCTCCCATGATTTGATTTAGAAGCTCATATTCATTATATATACCTACGTATGATTTTGGAAATATTTAATAAGTAGAAGAACATTGACTAATCAGAGAAATGAAAACAAAAAGAAAAAGGTTCCGAGTTCATATACTTGCATATTGCATGCAAACTACGTGGAACTCAACTGGACTTGTAAAATTTTCGAAATGAAATCCAATTTATATGTGAAACTGACACACCAGATGCGAAATAATCAATAGAACAGCTAAGGAGTAAGGAGTTTTTAACTTCGGACAAAAATAAAATAAGGGTACTTTTGCAAAGTAATGTTAATTTTATAAGTTAATTTATAAAAATATCTCTTATTTTAAACATTGTAACGTAAGAGTACTAGTAGTGATCTCAATAAACTTTGGTTAAAATTTGATTTGAAAATTCACTTTTATAAATTTTAGTTAGTCACTTTTTACTACACCAAATAATATACTCAACAAATTTTTCGCTATTCTATTAAAATATTGATTTTTAACTTTCAAATTAGAAAGAGGCAAAATCAAATTATGTCAGATGGGAAAAATACCAATAAAAAAATTGCAAAAAAAATCGCACCTAATCAAGGAAAAAAAATTGCAGCCCACATAAAGAAAAAAAAATTCCCAGCCTGCTAAAATAAAAAATCACACCAATATCTTACACAACAACCAAATAAAGAAGTGGTAAAAGAAAATAAAATCGCATCATTCAAGCATAGAAGAATAAAACAGAGAATAATCAAACCGAATTCTAGCGTTGGCATTCAAGAAGATCACTTTTTAGTCTAAAAATAATATTTAGTCAGCCCTTTCAACTCAATAGATTTGGCCAGCCATATGATCTGAAATTAAAAATACTCTTCATTTATTAAGCTTATTACTACATTTTATTTGACATTTTAATTATTTTTTCATTAAAATTTATCTTTAGCTAGCTCACTGCTAGTGCTTTAAAATGTTGTAAAATGTAACTTATATATATCATTTTTCAAAGAGAAATAACCACGTTGGGTACGGCAAAGACAAGGAAGACCGAAAATTTATTAAGTGTGGGTCACAGCCAGGAAATATTTGAAATTTATTAAAGTTAGGTATTTCTTTACTTTAATCCTGAGGAGAGTGGAATACTTAAAGTTGTCGAGAAGCCTTCGGCAAATGAAGGAAAAGTAGTGGGGCAGGTTATGAATGTGGCTAATATTCTAAAGAGATTCCCGACAGCGAAATGCGAGGGATCATTGACGTACTCGTGATGGAAGTCTGTGTTCCTCTAATGCAAGCAATTTCCCTGTAGTTTTTCCAAGTCCATCATGAGGGAGAATTTTTGCTTATCCCAAATTATTAAACTGTCTTCTTTCCTTATTTACTACTTTTGGCTTTCTATAAGGCAATTTTTATTGGATCATTTGCGTTTTCGGTAAGCGTAGCGTCACTCTTTTCAAAATTATGAAACAGTTTTCATGTGCGAGGATCATTGACCTACTGTGATGGAAGTCTGTGTTCCTCTCATGCATGCAATTTCCCTGCAGTGTCCTACATTTTGCTTTCTATAAAGACAGCTTTTATTGAATCATTTTGCTACATATTAGTAAAAATATTGATGATTTCATACTTCAAATTTAAATTAGCAATATTTTCAATAAAATCTACTTTTTAACCAATCACAATAAATTGGTACACATATTAATACACAATTATGCTTGCAACTAAATTTTTCTTTATTTTTTTTTCTAGCTTTTTGCAGACATGTGGGATCAAAGTAATTTGCGTTTACCCCTTGAGTACCCCATTTGCTGTTTTAAAAGTTCATAACTCCCTTCACTAGTTTGCATACTTATCCCTAAATAGTAAATACTATTATTTGCTAATAGACGAACAATATTACAAAAGGTGGAATTAGTTTCTACATACGAACAACACTCAACAATACATCCGGCTTGTATAATTTCTAAAGAGTTTTGCTACGTATAAACAAACTTGCATATCAATTTACGTACTAATACTTATGCCTTCATATTTAAAATTTAAATTAATACTATTTTTAATAAAGTTTATTTTCTGATCAATCATATTAAATGAATTCATATATTAATGCGCAAAATCGCTTATAATTAGATTTTTTTATTTCTAAATAAAAAAACACTCAAAAATTTATTATTCTAAAACTTTAAACCTTTGAAAAAATAAAAATTTAATTAGTTGTACTTTATTATTAACTAGGAAAAAACTTCAAACCGATTGAGTGTCAATTTCACTTCAAACCGATTGGTATTACTCTCAAAACTTCTCAATATACTTTATTACTATTTATTACTTTATTATTACTTTTTAATTATTTTTTTATTACTATTCATTACTTTTCACAACTATTCAATATTTTATTATTATTTTTCATTTAATTTTTTCTTATCATTCACAACATATCTAAAGAATTCTCAATACTCAGAGCCGACCTTAAACTCACGGTGGGTGCCTCTATTTTCCCCTCTTCTCCCTTCTTCTTCCTTCTCTCTTCCCTCTTCTCCCCGAAGCTCTCCCATCTTCGTCTCCTTCTGTTATGAACCTCATCGTTTCGCATCACCTTCATAACAATCTTCAAGAGATATTCCCTCTCTCCCCTGTCCTCTGTTGAACCCATCTCCGTCAAGAGATTAATTTGGATCCGGAACCCACTCGAACCCACTTGATCTGTAAGTTGTTTATTTGTTTATTCTACATATAAAGTTATTTATCTTGTGATATATTGTATGGTTTATTCTGCTTCTAGTCAGTGAGTGGAAGGAGGTTATCTTGCCTGGGTAGAGAGTGGGTATCTTGTGCAAAAGCCAGAAGCTCAAAATGTATCTCTTGTGCCAAAGCCAGAAGCTGAGCTCTGATTGTATATAAAAACCACAATTTTCCTTAAGATTTTATGCTTCCCACTGATTGTTAATCATTGAGACAAAGGCATTCTGAAATTGATTTTTCATCTTTCATCCACATGCATGCCTATTATGGGTTTTTTCATTGATGCTGCTATGTACATCACATGCTATAAATGCGTACAACTGGATTTCAATTTGAAGGAGGAACTGCTTATGCAAATCATATATGGATATTGACATGTTCTGAGATAGTAGAAGCTGCCAGTATTTTTCTATCACGACAAATCGTATTCTGGAGGGAGAGAAGAGAGCGACAGAGGGTGGGGGGAGAGCAGGTGACGGGGTGGGGGTGAGGGTGAGGGAGGGAGAGAAAGGGGGAAGGGCTGTCAAAATATGATATTCACCTGTATGCGAGTGTGGATTGTAATTTGCTGGAACGCCTACGTGGCATCTTGTCATTAGCTGGTGTAAAATCAAGCGAAACACCCGACCGGCCTGAGGCTCTCTGTATTGAGAAAATCTATTCGGCAGAGCCGATTTAAATTTCCTACACCGCACACTTGCATTACTTGGCAAACCGGCTTAAAGAGAAATTCATAAACCGGACAAAAGATAATAGGAACAGATGGGTCTGGGTCTGCCTCTTCTCTCCCTGTGTCGAAAAGGCTCTCTCTCACCCTCTTGTTCTTCTACCTGTAAATCTTGAAGATGAATCCCATCCTTGATCGTCTATAGTCTTGAAAAAAACCAAAACAATATGCGCACAGAACAAAAAAATGAATAAACCAAAACAATAGACCCATAGAACAAAAACAAAACTCTACGTTCTCTCTCGCTTTGCCTTCTTTGCAAGTTATAAACACATACAAAACAAATTACAATCGTGCAAAGGCTAGAAAAGGATACGCATAGAATAAATTACATTCTCAAATTATTTCGGATTGAATATCTACTTTTGTGGAAAAGAATAGGGCTGGGTTAGTTGGAAAGTGGAGAAGAGGGTTTATTCTAGTTGAGGAAAAGATTTTTTATGTCCCTGGAAAAAGGAGAGAAGGATTGGATACTTTGTCTCAGCGGGAGATTTGGAAAGAGGCACAAGAGGGTATTCTGATGTTTATTAAAAAAAAAAAAATGTAGATGCAGCAGCGACTTCTTTAGTTGCATGACCTGTTCTGCTGTCCTAGTCTTGTGCACGTCTAGTTGTACAACTATTTAAGTATTGAGATATATATCTTGATCATGAGTAAATTTATAGTTTATATATGTTTCTTTTGAACATATTTTTTAAATTTGGAAGTTTGATAAGCTCATTAAGGATACAAATCAAACATCAAAGCGAAATTAATCGGCCCTCTATTAATAATAGAAAAGCTAAGAGTTTTTCAAATTTCACTTTGGCTGGAGAAATAAGTTAAAGTTATCTTCTATATAATATATCCTGCTACCAACCTGAAAATAATTTTATTGATTTATGTATTTTTAATGCTTCTTATTATCTACCTTAGGTCCTTTCTAACTGTTCATCAGGCCAGACTTAAAGTCTCTCCATATCAGCTTGTTTATAAGAAGGAGGCGCATAGAAAGATAAATTTATTTCGGATCGAAGCACTGATTCACAGAAAGACATAAAAGGAGGTAAGCCATGGCTTTGCATGGAAAGCTTTTGCAACAAGTAGTGCTGCTACTGCTAGTTATTGGGGTCCCAGTTTTAGCAGCATCTCAACCCAATAATCCGAGCTGCAACCGCACTTGCGGATCTTTTCATATCCCCTACCCATTTGGCACAGCCGAGGGCTGCTACCTTGATCCATCTTTTCTCATTATCTGTAACGACTCTTTCCAGCCCCCAAAACCATTTCTGGGCGTTGATAATATAGATGTCCTCAACATCTCTCTTGATGATGGTGAACTTCGAGTCTCAAACTTGGTATTCCGTCTTTGCAAATATAATCATTATTTGTATCAAGATGATGGGCCTAGTCTCCGCCGGCGCATCTCTGCCTTGCTCAACTTGTCGAGTTTTCGTATCTCACCTGAGAAGAACAGTATCTCCGCCGTCGGTTGTAGCTTTTTTGCCTCCATAAGTGGCTCGCAGGGACAACAATCTACGTTCATGGCTGGATGCGTATCATTCTGTGACAACGGTACCCTTTTGGTTAACGGCTCATGCTCCGGCCTTGGCTGTTGCCATTCTGCTATCCCAAAAGGAGCAACGAACTATAATTTGAATTTTGAGAGCATTTCCATTAATGGAACCATCTATAACGAATCATGTGGTTTCAGTTTTATAGGGGAAACAGAGGCATACAACTTTTCCACCTCAGATTTAGAAAATTTAACAAACAAGGCGACTGTACCCCTGGTGCTTGATTGGGCAATTGGCACTAAGACGTGCAAAGATGCTCGGAAAAATATGAGAAGCTATTTATGCAACGCAACGTATAGTAATTGTTTCGAATCCAGCAACGGTCTTGGGTATCTTTGCAAGTGCTCCCCAGGTTATCAAGGGAACCCATACCTTCCTGATGGGCATGATGATAGTTGCCAAGGTAATTAATTAATGTTGTACTCATTCAGTTTACTTTATAAGTCTTCTCTCTCTCTCTCTCTCTCTCTCTCTCTCTCTCTCTCTTAATTTGAACTCATTTTGGATGAGCAAATTAATCAGTTGTTGTACTTGTTAAATGGGCAAACTATTAAGGCAGTATTTCGATGATGACGGGCTAGTTGTGGTGCTCGTGTTTCAGATATTGATGAGTGCAAAGATAGTTCGAATCCCTGCAATGCTACTGCAACATGTACCAACACTAACGGGAGCTACAAATGTACTACTCGTGGAAAACTCGGTCAATCCATGAGCATCACTATTGCCCTGGGTATGTATAACATATATAGGAATGGTGCTGTTACAATACTACTCGTCTCTTTTATTTTCTTTTTTCTTGTTAATTTACTAACTACATATATACATGCATGATGGATTTGGTTTCCCAATTACCTCACTCACTTCCCACGCAATAATTATAATTTGGTCTAAAATGAACCATTTTGATTAATGCAAATGTCTTTTAAGATAAGAAAATTAATGTTTTAAGATGGGTAAGTTAATTTGTAACCTTAGCTTTAGTATGAAACGTAGTTGAAATCTGCTAATGGAAGATCTTTGCTTCTCCAATGGTCACTAGCTACAGCTAGGCTTTAAATCTTTTTTCTTTTTAATCATGATCACTAGCTAAGTACTTAAAACTCGAAACTCAACTATACTCCTTGTAGGAAATGTTTATATATTACATATTGAAATCTTAACTTTGTTGAAGTCTTTGTTACTGATTGAAGCAGAAATTGAGATACATTCTATGTGGTCAAAATGCATGCTTGAACATTTACAGGTGTCAGCTTCATAAGCCTCTTGATCTTGGTTGTGGGAAGTTCATGGGTATATTCAGTAAGGCAAAGAAAAAAGCAAATAAAGCTGAAACAAAAGTTCTTCCAACAAAATGGTGGCCTAATTTTACGACAACAACTCTTGAGTCACAAAGAATCTGTTGAGCCAGCCAAAATCTTTAGCGCAGAAGAGCTTGAAAAGGCCACTAACAACTATGATAAAAGTAGAGTCCTAGGTCATGGAGGCTTTGGAACTGTTTATAAAGGAGTTTTATCAGATGACAAAGTGGTTGCCATTAAGAAGTCCAATGTTGTTGATGAGAGCCAGATAGAGCAATTTATAAATGAAGTGCTTGTGCTTACTAAAACTAACCATAAGAATGTGGTTAAGTTAATAGGTTGTTGCCTTGAGACTGAAGTACCCTTACTAGTATATGAATTCATCACAAATGGGACACTTTATGACCATATTCATGACAAAAACCTGTCATCCTCACTCTCATGGGAAAAGCGCCTGAAGATAGCATCAGAAACTGCAGAAGCCCTAGCATACATACATTTTGAGACTTCTATGTCAATTATACATAGAGATGTGAAAACTACAAATATACTTCTGGATGATAAACACGTAGCAAAAGTGTCTGACTTTGGAGCTTCAAGATTGGTTCCTCTTGACCACACACAATTAACGACTGTGGTGTTGGGAACTTTGGGTTACCTCGACCCAGAATACTTCCATACTAGCCAATTAACTGAAAAAAGTGATGTCTATAGTTTTGGTGTTGTCATGGCAGAGCTACTAACAGGTGAGAAGGCAGTTTCCATGTTTAGGCCTGAAAGTGAAAGAAATCTTGCGATGTATTTTGAAACTGCAATGAAAGAGGATCGCCTACTTCAAATTATTGATTATCGCATTCTCAATGAAGGTAATTTTGAGGAAATAATGGAAGTTGCTAATATAGCAAAAAATTGTCTAAAGGTTAGAGGGGAGGATAGACCTAGTATGAAGCAAGTAACAAAGGAGTTGGAGGTATTAAGACTTTCGGAAAAACACTCATTAAAAAAGGTTGATCCTGACACACAACAGACTAAACACTTGCCAAATGTACCTACACATTCTTTGGGAATTGATGTTGACATTGGCAGCTCTTCTATCAGTACCACTGTTGCGGATGACAGCATGAGAAATCAAGTAATGAAACCAACAGATAATGATGCTAGATAATTTGTTCATCCTCATCGAAAGCTAGCATAGCCTATCTCTTGTCAACATTCATCATGATCAACACTCGTCGATAGCCATCCACACTCATTTTTCCCGGTTGTTTATTTGCCCCCCACCACGGCCTACTAGTGCTACCTTACTCTCTATTTCTTTCTCTCAACCCCCTTCTTTCCTCTAATCTGATCTCTTCCCACCCCTTAGGTCTCTCTCTCTCTCTCTCTCTCTCTAAGATTTTTCACATGCTTTCTCGCTTCACCATCTTTTCTTGTCTCTCTAACCTCCAAATCTTGAACAATAACTTTCCAAAGGTTCCTCTTTTGGGTTTTCTGCTCAATGAAAGGAAATTCGATCAGTCTCCTTGTATGCATGTTTTAAGATTGAAAGAATGTGATCATGATAGCTTTATCAGGCATGTTCATGTACGACGTGGTTGAGTGTTGTGATATGTATATATTTGATATTCTCTTTTGACTGATTTCAATGTAACATACGTGTTCTATCTATTGATCTCTAAAGCTTTTCATGTGAGTATTTAGTGAAATGAATTATTAGCCTTTTCACACTTTACAATTAAAGCTTTTAGCTAAATCCAGTACTGGTACTCCAGTATTGGTTTTTATTGATCTTTAGTGTTCATGTTTTTGTAGTTTGCTTTTTCCTTGCGGGGTTAGTGGAATCTAATTAATTAGGTAATTGTCTTTTTGAAGGGTTCATAATTAATTTATATATATTCCAATAAAGCATGAATATTTCATACTTATAATATACGAGTCAATTGACCGAGAAAGGGCGCTTGCCGCTTTGGAGTGGCCCTGCCCCTAGCTAGTAGATTCCCCTTGAGTAAGGGACGATAAAAGTTACGCTTTATACGTGCATGCGACCACAGCCAGTGTGTCTGCCACTGGCCTACTATGAATTTATAAATATTTGAGAAACCAATATGTTGAAGATGTGTTAAAGATTGAAAATGTGTTAAAAGTTTTTTTTTTTTTTTTTTTTTAAGTGAATGGGTGTATAAGAAGATGCCATTTGTGAAGCCCAACATTGTCGTTTTCATTATGTTTGTATTGCAGTAATGGCACTTTTATAAATATTTGATTAATGGAAAACTTGTAAATATGTATTTGTATATAAGGCAAGTGTACCTTTGTGAATCAATGAGCGCAAGTCAATTATACATAGATACTGGACCCGGATATCCCATATCAGTTTGGATTTCCATAAATGACGATTTTCCATTCTTGCTATCATGTTTGAGGCTTTTGCCAAATAAAAATATAGGAATAGTGGAAATGAACATCTCAAATGAAAGAAGAAAAACAAGCTGCACGCAACGCCCCAAATATCAGCCTCCAACTGTAATTATCATTCGATCATCAACGATCCTTGGATTATAGTAAATCACCTGATGGTGCTTTGGAAATTCCCTTCTTTTAACTGTCCATATAGATTTCTTTCATTCCCTCTGCTTTTCTCAATAATAAAAGAAAGGAAGAGAATACATGCACAAATAGACTTCTCCCCTCGTGCCTAATTATGATCAAGTGAAGATGAAGTGTCTCTTGTTAGTGGCACTACAGGAGGGCCACTCCAAAGCACCTTTTCTCAATCAATTGACTTGTCTATTATGTTAGTATTCATGGTCTAGTGGCCAGATCCAAAATAAAAAAGAAAATATTTATTTTAGCATATTCGTGCTTTATCAAGCATTCTTATTGCAAATGATTATTTTCAAATGTCCAATCTAGCACCAATATTGGAAGCTAGCCTCCTTTTATATGGCAGATTGGAAGGCTGCTTTCGAGATTTAACATTACACGACAGTTTGCTTAATTACCAGACAAAAGATGGCATATCCTTTTCTTTTGATGAGATTTTTCTTTATATCTGGGTGGATTTTAACAGTTTAGAAATTTCATTTGTAATGTCGATAGCTCTTGCACAAGAGATCGGTACGGTATCTTCTTCCAAAGACACAAAATAAACGCCATCATGACGTCATTCAATATTGATCAGCGCAGGAAAAGAGAACAAAGGGAAAAAATTTCATATTTTTGCTTAATTATGAAATGTACTTCTACGTTGAAAGACTTATCATTAAAGACATGATTTGACTGAGAAATTCGGGACAAACTAATAAATATATATATATATATATATATATATATATATATATATGTATATAATTGGAGAAGTAAAGACCAACAGAAATCACATCAGACGTGTGAAAGGAACAAATTATCTGAAAACGACGATGTTCACACCAAAATCAAATGAGCATAATGTAATTATTATAAGTTCTAACCAGAATGTCACTTTCCTGATCGATAATCGAAATTTTAGCCCATTTAAAATCGTTGAGCGCAGTGAGGTTGGCATTCAGAAAATCTCGCATTGCTTTCTAATATATATCATTGTTTTTGTGATCACCTCAGCTTGATTCTCCGTATCCGTCAGTCATATGTGTTGAATCCACCCTAAGTGTGAACCCTCACACATGCACCGCTTTGTAGTTTGTTGTATTAGGCACCGTTTGTTGCATTAGGTGCAAGATTTCTACAGCAATTTGCTGCACCAAATATGTACAGTTAGGCTTTCTCTCCTATAAAAGGAGAGCTTCTCTTGTGTAAAATTGAGAGGGCATCAACAGAGAAGAAAGTGAGAGGGCAAAAATAGAGAGAAAAGAGAGGGTATGTGAGAGAGTTTGAAAAGTGTTTGTAAATTTGTACAAACTCAGTAAAAGAGGCTCCAGTGGACGTAGGCAATTTGCTGAACCACTTAAATATCGTCTTGTGTGTTTTTCGGGCAGGTTTCAGGCACAATAATTGGTATCAGAGCACTGGTTCGAGCTATCTGAAAATTCAAGTTTTTCAAAATCAATTTTTGACAAATCCAGGGTGTTCCTTACGTCGAGACGAATCCATTGCCACAAACGGAATCGAAAACGGAGGTCGGAAGAGCCTACATGCGCCCCTAGAAGTTCAGCGCGTGCACTGCTGCAACTCACGCGCCTCCACACGCATCGGAGGTTGAAGACGACTGAGCCACACGCTCCCACGCGCCCCACGCGCTCCAGAGGAGGAAGACGCGTGACGGACACGCGCCCACGCTCCTCCACGCGCCCTACAGAAGCTAAGCACATGTGTCACACGCGCCTCACGCGCACCCACGCTCCCAGCAGATCCTTAGCACGTGTAGCCCACGCGTCCATGCGCCGACCAGTCCCCCTACTCCGCGTGTGCATCTCACGTGCCAGACGATTAGAACCGTCCGTTTTTCCAGATCTATTTCAGCTTGATCTAAGCCATTTGGAGTCCGATTTCAACAATCAAATAGTGCTTTCCTACTATTTGGATCGTTCCGGACTCATCCGTATGGTTAGAATTTTAAAATTTTTAGTCTAAAAATTTTCTAAATTTAGATGGAACATTCTGGGAGAGACAGGAGCTCTGAACATGCCAGTAGCTCAGGCCGTCGGTCCACAGTGTCAAATGCCAAGTTTGAAGTTGAAAAGTTCGATGGAACCAGCAACTTCGGCATGTGGCAGTGTGAGGTTATGGATGTGTTGATCCAACAGGAGTTGGATATTGCCTTGGAGGAGAGGCCAGATGAGATGATTGAGAATGATTGGAGGAAGCTTAATACCCAAGCTTGCAGTACAATCCCGTTATGCCTTACCAAAGAGTAGAAGTATTTTTTCATGAGAGAGACAAATGCTAGGGAACTTTGGCAGAAATTGGAGGACAAGTTCATGAAGAAGAGCATTGAGAGCCGTCTGCACTTGAAGAAAAAGCTCTTCAGATTCCAATTTCGTGAAGGTATTTCCATGTCTGAACATCTAAATAGTTACAACCAAATTCTTGCTGATTTGTTAAACTTGGATGTTGAAATCCAAGATGAAGATAAGGCTTTACTACTGTTAAATTCCTTGCCTGATACATATGAGCATTTAGTTACTACTCTATTGTATGGGAAGGAAAAGATCAGTTTTGATGATGTATCCAGCTCTTTGATTAGCAATGAGTACTGCAGAAAAGATAAGCAGGTACATCAAGATACATCAAGTGAAGCACTAACAACAAGGGGGAGACCACAGTCAAGGTATCCTGGAAGGAAGAAAGGTTTTCATTCGAAAACCAGGGCCACATCACGTGGTTCATCAGTCGGCAGAAAACTCGCCAGAGACGAGTGTTCTTTTTGTCACAACAAAGGACACTGGAAGAAAGATTGTCCCAATCTGAAGGGACAACAGCAGAATCAACCCACCACAGCGAATGTCGTGGACAGAGATGACGAGTCAGATTTTACCTTGGCAAGTTCATCATCTATTTATCACTCCGATGAATGGATTATAGATTCTGGATGTACCTATCACATGTGTCCCAATCGGGACTGGTTTACTGACTTCACAAAAATTGATGGTGGAGCAGTACTTATGGGCAATGATAGTGCCTGTAAGACTCAGGGAATAGGTAGCATTCGGTTAAAGCTGCACAATGGCAGCGTCAAGAATCTGACAGAAGTTCGGTACGTTCCGGACTTGCAGAAGAATCTCATCTCACTGGGATCTCTGGATTCAAAGGGATTCAGAATCACCATTGAAGACGGAACTCTCAAAGTACTAATGAGAGTTTAGGTGGCAATGAAGGGTTTAAGGCGAGGAAACTTGTACTTTTTGCAAAGAAGTACTGCTGATGGAAGAGTTTCCACATGCTGTGAGAAACTAGATCAGACTGATGCTGACACCACCAGTCTTTGGCATATGCGTATGGGACACGCTGGAGAAAAAGCTTTGCAAACACTAGTGAAGCAAGGCTTACTCAAAAGTGCCAAGACTGGAAAAATGTCCTTCTGTGAGCACTGTGTATTAGGGAAGCAGAAGCGGATCAAGTTCGGAACCGCTGTACACAATACATAAGGAATTCTTGACTATGTTCACTCCGATGTTTGGGGACCTACCCAAAATGCATCTTTGGGAGGTAAGCATTGGTTTGTAACCTTTATAGATGATTATTCTCGTCGTGTGTGGGTATATACGATGAAGAGTAAAGATGAAGTGCTGAAAATCTTCCTTGATTGGAAGAAAATGGTTGAAACTCAGACCGACAGAAAGATCAAGCGGCTCAGATCTGATAATGGAGGTGAGTACACTTCAGATCCCTTCATGGAAGTATGCCGGAGAGAGGGTATTGTCAGACACTTCACGGTTCGAGGTACACCACAGCAGAACGGTGTAGCAGAACGAATGAATCGTACTTTACTAGAGAAAGTGCGATGTATGTTGCTGGATTCAATAAACAATTTTGGGCAGAAGCTGTGACATATGCCTACCACCTCATCAACCGACTACCCGCAGCTGCCAATGACGGGAAGACGCCCATTGAAATGTGGAGAGGTAAAAATGCTACTGAATATGATTTTTTACACATTTTCGGATGTCCTGCTTACTATCACGCTAAAGAAAGTAAGCTTGATCCTAGAGCTAAGAAAGCAAAATTCTTAGGCTTCAATACTGGTGTAAAAGGATATAGACTCTGGTGCATAGAGTCTAAAAAGGTAATAATCAGTAGAGATGTTACATTCAACGAATCTGAGATGCTTAAGTCACATAAGTATAAAGATTCCAATGATGGCAGCAATGATGGCGAAAAATCAAATGATTCGCAGACTGTGAAGTTTATTACTTCAATGAATTCGGGAAAGCGTGGACAAGATGAAGTTGATAGTCCAATCACAGTAGCTCCATGTCAACCCGAATCAATAGCAACCAACAGACCGAGACGAGAGAAACGTTTACCGACACGTTATGCAGACTATGTGACATATGCATTACCAGTTGAAGGGGGTGAGATCCCAACCACTTACAGAGAAGCTATACAGTCCAGTGAACAAGTTGAATGGACAAAGGCTATGAATGAAGAGATGCAGTCTCTTCACCAGAACCAGACTTGGGAGCTTGTGCCGCTTCCAAAATGAAAGAAGACAATTGGCTGTAAGTGGATCTTCAATCAGAAAGATGATCAAGGTGCTAAAAATGGAGTGCGATACAAAGCTAGGTTGGTAGCCAAGGGCTACGCTCAAATAGAGGGAATTGACTACAGTGAAGTATTCTCTCCTGTTGTGAAGCATTCATCCATTCAGATATTGCTAGCTTTGGTTGCACAATATGATCTTGAGTTAGCACAGCTTGATGTGAAGACAGCTTTCTTACATGGTGATTTGGAAGAGGAGATTTATCTATCCCAACCAGAAGGTTTCAAAGAAGCTGGAAAAGAAAATTGGGTATGTAGTCTGAAGAAGTCTCTCTATGACTTGAAGCAGTCACATCGGCAATGGTATAAACGGTTTGACCGTTTTATGATGGATCTGAAATACACTCGTTGCCAATACGATCACTGTGTATATTTCAGAAAACTTGCAAATGGATCTTTCATTTATTTGCTTTTATATGTAAATGATATGTTAATAGCATGTAAAAGCAAGGGGGAGATAGATTATTTAAAAACTCAGTTAAGTCATGAGTTTGAAATGAAAGATCTAGGAGAAGCACGGAAAATATTGGGGATGGAGATCAACAGAGATAGGGTGAAAGGCACAGTTCACCTTACTTAGAAGCAGTATCAGAAGAAAGTATCTGACGAAGCCAGTGAGTACGCCTATGGCCCCATATTTCAAGTTCAGTGCATTACAATCTCCTAAAGATGATGAAGAGCGGGACTACATGAGGAATGTCCCATATGCAAGTGTTGTTGGAAGCTTAATGTATGCTATGGTGTGTACACGACCTGATATCTCCCAGGCCGTCAGCTCAGTTAGTCGCTATATGCATAATCCTGGAAAGGCTCATTGGCATGTGGCTAAGTGGATTCTACGGTACATTTTAGGGACCGTAGATATTGGTTTAAAGTTCGAGAAGAGTGAAGATAGTCTGGTAACTGGATATGTTGACTCAGACTATGCAGATGATCTTGACAAACGCCAATCGACAACTGGATATGTGTTCACTATGGGTGGAGGACCAGTTAGTTGGCGTTCAACTTTGCAGTCGACAATTGCACTATCATCCACTGAGGCTGAATACATGGCTGTAACAGAAGCCATGAAAGAAGCTATCTGGTTATAGGGATTGGTAACAGATTTGGGTTTTAAGCAGCAACAGGTTACCGTTCACTGTGACAGTCAAAGTGCAATTCATTTGGTAAAGAATCAAGTATATCATTCTCGAACAAAACACATAGATGTCCGATTTCACTTTATACGTGAAATATTAGAAGAAGAGGACATCAAACTTCAGAAGATTGGCACTGAAGATAATCCAGCAGATATGTTGACGAAAGTCGTCACAGGGACCAAGTTCCAACATTATTTGGAGTTGATCAATATCATACATTGCTGAGCACCCTCAGGTGCATTGGAGCGCATTCAACAGCGGAAGTCTCTCATGTCAAAGAATGATTTGAAGAATGAATCAGTTTGTAAGCAGCCTCATATGGCACACTTGGGTGGAGGGGGTGATTGTTTAATCCACCCTAAGTGTGAACCCTCACACATGCACCGCTTTGTAGTTTGTTGTATTAGGCACCGTTTGGTGCATTAGGTGCAAGATTTCTGCAGCAATTTGCTGCACCAAATATGTACAGTTAGGTTTCCTCTCCTATAAAAGGAGAGCTCCTCTTGTGTAAAATTGAGAGGGCATCAACAGAGAAGAAAGTGAGAGGGCAAAAATAGAGAGAAAAGAGAGGGTACGTGAGAGAGTTTGAGAAGTGTTTGTAAATTTGTACAAACTCAGTAAAAGAGGCTCCAGTGGACGTATGCAATTTGCTGAACCACTTAAATATCATCTTGTGTGTTTTTCAGGCAGGTTTCAGGCACAACAATATGGATGAGCTCGGATTATAGGCTCCACTGCAGTTTTTTTTTTTTTGATCGTTTTACCTACTTTAATCCCATCTTCGATGCAAGTTTCTTAGAAACCCAAATAATAGTTGCCTAACACGTTAGAAATTTGGCTCAATCCAATTCCCTCAAAGTTACAGAGTTGCAGAATGTATATAGCCTGTGCGAAGATGGTGGCTTTTTTCTGCATCCATCTATATCGTCGACCATTTATCGAGGGCCACCATCCCCAGATCTTTCAATCAATGAATCAAAGTATTGGTGGTTTATTGTTGTTGTTTCTTTTTTTTTTTTTTTTTTTCATTAATTAAGAATTGAGTTGTCTAGTACCTCTCCTCCTTAGTTTTTTCTCGGACTGTCTTTCTGTTTCTATTTCTGTTTCTATTCTCTCCAGTAGCTAGCCTCTGATAGATTGATCAAAAGCAAGGAAAACAACCCCCACCCACCAACAAAATCTGGTAATAATAATAAATAGAATGATGCTAATCCAAATTTGGAAGTCACCTCCAGCTCCAAGATTACTGAAAGAAAATATGTTACAAGTAATCGAGGAAAGCCCAAAGAAAGTGGACCGAGTTGGGCCTTTTCAAATTAAGCCCATGTTCACGATAACGACTCATGAGGACTGCGGTATGGAAGCATTTCATTTCAGACGTCCCAAAAACGCAAGAAGAATATCATTTGCACTAATGAGTCCTGGACTTTTGGCCGCCAAAAATCAAGAAATAAGTAGAAAAATGAGAGTTAAATGAGTTCCAACAATGTTGTTGACTGCGGTTAGCTATTTTCTAAACTATTTATATATAAAAATTCAACCGTCAAGAATTGTGTCATATTCTTTATTTTTCACTCATCTTGAAAGTAAAAATCGAACAAATATGCTATATATTCTGTAGTGTTTTTTATTATTATTATTATTATTACAGACTATAAGGTTTCAATTTTGTTGCATTAATATTTTAAAAACCTCAAATTTTCAGGTCTTTCAAACTATATTAAATTATTAATAGTTCAAAAAAGTTTGGCCACGTACAAGCGAATTTACGTACCAATCTGCGTACTAATACTATTATTTTTATATTCAAAATTTAAATTGACATAATTTTTATTAAAGTTTGACTTTCTGACCAATCAGGATAGATGTGTGCACGTATTGGTATACAAAATATCTTATAACAAGATTTTTCTAACTTAAAAATATGATATTGATAAATAGTGGATCATGCCTAGCTATCTCACGAAGATTCCCATGAACTTAATGTAATTAATTGCTTAATTAAATTGATTCATCTTTTTTGCAGAAAAGGTGGGATATTGGGGAATAGATCGTTAGCTAATTATCCAAGTTAGTTAAAATAACTGCTTTCGTACTTCCCGCTTTTCTTTTGAATAAGCTAGCTTTTGCGGACCTGTGTTGGGTCAAAATAATTTGCATGTTCGACGCGTACTTACGTGTTTCCATTTTCTTTTTCTTTTTATTTTCTTTTCTTTTTGTCATTTTTCAACATGGTTTCCAGTTAGGAACGTCGAGAAGTACCTTCAATAGTTCACCACGATTCGTCTTTAAATTAATTAGTTCACGACGATGCATTTTTTCCATCTTTTTTGGTATTTTTGCTACATGTATAGCTACCTTGTTGTAGTCCACAATGATGGGATTGGGGACTCTCTTGCTTATCCACAATGATGCATAGTTGCACGGACATAAAATCATGTATTTGAACTACCTTAAACTCCTTTATTATCATAAGAAAAAGCAAAAGAAGCATCTTCAAGATACTAAAAATAGGCGACAATACGTAGGTTCCTTTATGGAGTCCTTTATCTGAGTATGGGTACTTCCTGTGTGGTCCTAGTATGGGTTCTGTTATCATCGTTTTCCTCCACCTAAAGTGGGATTTATTGAATAAATATAGTGGGCATGCAGTCCACACTTTGTTTGAAAAACAAAGAAAGTCTACTTAAAAAATCAATACACTTTTGCGTAAGAGAATAATAAAGATGGATGCCCGAAGATACGTGATTTTATAAAGCGTGGTTCTAAAAAAAAAAAAAAAAGCGTTAATTGGTCAATTTTCGCAAATTTCCGATTCCATTAATTTAATCAGTTCGGAAATTCCTTTTACGGAAACTTGCATGGGTCGGGTCGGACCATTGTTTCGCAAGCCGAACAGTCTTTCCTTTTGTCCCAGTTGGATCATTGGTTCTTGAGTGATTACATATTTCGTCCTACTTGAACTCTTAAAAGCCATAGTACGGCTAGTGGGAGATTTCTTAGAAAAGAAAAAGAATGACTCATCTCATCGGGAGTTGTTTTGTGTAATAGTTTTCAAAATATAATATTTTATTTCTTAAATTTTAAAAATATCTTTTTAAATAGGCAGTAAATAAATAATATAAATTGATATAAACGGTATATAAACATTATTAAATTGGCATGAATGGTGCATGAACAATAAAAAACTGACACAACAAGAACAGTGTACAATTCGTATAAGTTTCACACGGGCTAGGCTTCATAAAATCAGTTTTGGGCTTCATATTATTAAAAGAAAAACACTAAAAAAGAAAAAAATTCAGACTTGGGTTCCACAGAGATTTAACTCTATTAATTTTATATTGCAAAGCTAGGTTTGAGTACCGTCTAATTTGCCTCAGACTTACCTTCTTCACCTACAAAATGATCGGGATCATTAATAATTTTCATTTGGGCATATATTCAATAAAACTGCAGTAAATATGTTAATTATGTTATATTATATATGGTGAATAAATAAGTTGATCTTCTCTATTCATTTTTTAACATAATACATTTACTCTTTCTTTTGAGACCATAATCAAGCATTAATTGGAAATTACAATCAAACTAAGAAACCCCTAGTTGTTTTGCTTCTAAAGCTCACTCATGTTGTTAGACTTAATGACTATAAGCGTGCCAAAACGACATGAGCTATATATTAATTAACATCATGCGTTGCACGTCATGATCTCCAAATACCCTTTAACGCAATTTTGAATACTCATATTCATTTTCGTTTGAATAATTTATTTTTAATAGACACATTCCTTAATTAACTTGGTAGTCCAATAAGGACATGAGCTATATCTCTTCATCCTACTTAGCATGGGGCAGGTTGGGTTTTTCTGTTCACTTTCAGAAAATTCTAATTTTATTTTATCTTATCTTAATCATTATAAATTTTTTAAATTTTTATATAAAGTAAAATAAACAATTCAATTTTTTTAAATTTTAATAAAAAATAATATATATTTTAATAAAATTTTATTTAATTTTTAACTTTAATTTCAATTTATTTTATCTCTAAAAATAAAAGATGAATTGATAGAGATTTTATCATTTTTCCCAGTTAGATCAGTACTGATTACATGTATCTTTCGACCAACTTGAAATCGTTAAAAATCATAAAAGGAGTGCAAGTGGGAGACTTCTTAAGTAAAATAGAGAAGAAAGAATTTTTTTAAGAATCATTTTATGATTGAACTCTTATTGTCGTGGGTGAGAAGCTGCTTTAATTTGCTCTGTCAGTCATAAATTCACATGATGGCCTACATTTTTTTGAATAATTTCATTTGCAGAGCTGTCGGATTAAAGTTACTTGCTTTTTATTCCACCTCATGATCTTTAAAAGCCATAGTACTGCTAGCGGAGACTCTTTTACTGTCATTATTGAGCATTTAAATTATTGTTGTACGTCGCGTTACCAGTCATAAACATTGCATTCATTTTTCTCTGTTTTTTTCTACTTTTTCATTATGAGCATTTAAATTATTGCTGTACATCGAAATCTGTTGCCCTACCGCTCATAAACATTGCATTCATTTTTATCTGTTTTTCTCTTATTTTTTTTTCTTTGAATAAGATACCTTATGTCTGATCAGTAAGGGACTCACTTGGACTTTTGTTTGTCGTACGCCTCGTGATGTGTTTCCTTTTTTCTGATTTTGTATTTTTTTTTTTTGTGATCTTTCCTTCACTCCGGAAAATATTTATTTTGTATATTTACAATAGTACTATAAGTTTTACAATGGTGCTCTAGAGCATCCTTGATAAGATTAGTCAAATATTAAATTTATCACCTCTTTAATTATTAGATCCCAAACTATCATCACAATAGATTAATCAAAATCTAAATATTTCAATTTTAACTACAATAAACATTAAATTTATTTCTAAATTTGATTGCTACTATAACTTCATCAAATATTTATTTTATCCAATATTTTCTCTTGGTCTTTTCACTTAACTCTAACTACTACTTCCATGAAAAATTTACTGCATACAACTCAATTAAAATAAATAATAAAAGGATAAAAAGTGAGAACATAAAATAAATTAATATATATTTAAAAAATATTAAATATTTTTTACTTATTAATTATTTTATTACTATATAATAAATAAATATAGAGATTTGATATGAATAGTCAAAGTAAAATTTATTTTATATTATTTTATTATTATATAATAAAAAATAGTTATTCCAATATAAGACTTATGTAAATGGAATAACCAAAAGCCAATATTTATCTAACATTCATCAAAAGTGTCATTTAGCTTTGGTTAATCCACTGAGGATGCTCTAAGGCTTTGTTCATTTTCATAAAATATATCATATTATTCAATCATTATAATTTTTTCAAATTTTTATACAAAATAAAATAAACAATTCAACTTTTTCAAATTTCGATACAAAAGTAATATTAAAATAATATATTTTACACATCACAGATAAAACACCAAACAAACATAATAAATAAATATGCAAATGCATGCAGACAATATATTGGATGACATGGCATAGCACACCTCGATAAAATAAATCAATAGAAAAGTCACAAAGCCAAAATTTTACAAATCAACTCCACAAGTAAACTCATCCTCCAATAGGCCCAAAGCCCACATCGATAAAACTACATTTATTTTTTTAACACTTCACAAACCTAAGGCCCATCACAACTAATGGATTGCAGAAAAAGTTAGTGTAAAAATAGATTTCATTTTAAGAAAATTCTTTGAAAATTTACTTAAAGAGGAAAAGGGAAACTCTAGAAAATCAAAATGCGCAGGCCACATTAATGCCAAAGGTGGAAGAGCAGTGTGACATCTTTTCCAAGGCTGGCCGTGGGTTTCAGAGCATGAAAATGAAAGGGGAGCTAAGGGGTGGTTGTGGCTAGGCATGGAGGGGATTAGTCTCAAGTTGATGAGCTGGTGGTAGGGCTGGAGGCCGTGGGTGGGGCAGATCGAGGCCACAGAGGCAACCTTGTGAGAGAGGGAGGGGGTGCGTGAAAGGGGGATTGGGGCTTTGGGTGGCTAGTTGATGGAGGGAAGTCGCCGGTGAGGTAGGGGTGCGGGGGCCAGGGGGATGGTGGACGGCGGCCTGGGTGAAGACCCATGGGTTCTTATGTGCTATGAAAAAGAAAGAGCTAGCTACATTGTGGTTCGATGGAGTGAATAGCCGACATAAGGGGTAGTTGGTGGTGGTGGTGGCTGGGCTGTCCGAACAAAAATCAAAAGGGGGTTTCTGTCGGGTTCAAACAGGAAGGCAGGAGAGAGAGGGAAAAGGAAAAGTGAGAAAAAAACTAAGGGCTTGGGTAATTAATCTTGGCCCTTCTCCTATGGTTCCAATCTAATCAATGTGAGGAAAAAAACATAGAGTTAATTAACTTACAAAGATGAAAAGACAATAAAACACAACAACTTAGAAATATTAAAATAAAATAGTAAAACCCAACCATAAAAATAATTTGAAATAAAGAGCAAATAAATAATAGACAATAATTAATAACAAAAAAGGGGTACATTAAAATAAATTACACAAGTTAAGCAGTGATAACAATAAAATACTCTAACCAAAATAATAACAAACAAGTTAAAATAAAAGAACCAATAAGAATAATTACTAAAATAACCTTTAAAAACACAAAGAAATTAGGGATATCAGTAAAATGCCTTGTGATAGTATAGTACTTGTATTAGTTGTATAAAATACGTGTCACATAGTGATTTACTGAGAGAGTATAAATACATGTATCTGTACATGAAGACAGGTCAATAATAGAAAAATAATAGAAAAGTATATTTTCTTTCTATTGTGTCCAGTCTCATTCTTTCTCTTTCTCTGAACTTCCGTTTCTCCTCTCGATCTCGAGTATGGAGATTCACATTTCATGGTATCAAATAGTATCTTTTCATTTTTATTTTCACGTTTTCTGCAATTTCTCAATATTTCAATTTCATGAAGAGTCTTGATTTAGGTTTTTTTTCTAGACATGATGTCTAATTCCTCCCATTCAAATCCTTGTGTTGATTCATCTAGTCCTTATTTTCTTCATGATGGAGAAAATCCAGGCTCTACGCTGGTTACGCTATTGCTTACGGGGGATAATTTCCATACATGAAAGAGATCCATGTCCATGGCCATTAGTGCGAAGAACAAAACCTCCTCTGTGAATGGTAGTCTCCTCAGACCAGCTAACGATGATCCTTGCTTGGCTACCTGGATATGCTGCAATGACATGGTAATTTCTTGGCTGGTCAATTCTCCTTCTCCAGCCATTGCTTCTACAATTTTATTCATGAACACTACTGCTGATGTATGGAAAGAGTTGCATATGCATTTTGCCCAAAGTAATCGCCCTAGGATTTCAATTAAGGAAAGATCCTTCAGCTTTAACGCAAGAAAATCATTCTGTTAGTGTATATTATTCTCAATTGAAGGGTTTATTTGATGAACTATCCATTCTTAAACCATTAAGGGCATGTCATTGTAAACCAGTGTGTGTTTGCATTGCCACAAAGTCCTCACTCGAAAATCAACAAGAAGACTATGTTCTTCAGTTTTTAATAGGGCTGAATGATAGCTACTCTCAATTTAGAGAATAGATTTTACTAATGGAGCCATTTCCGATCATTAGTAAAGTTTTCTCCCTGACTTTACAAGAAGAGAAATGGAGAGGTGTTTCTATGAGTAACACACAACATCTCAACACTTCTACTGCCCTATCCACTAAGGTTAGTGCTCCTGTTTCTATGTCCAAGAATGGTGGTAAATATTTTGCTCGCAAAGATAAAGTGATTTGCAGTCATTGTGGTTATAATGGTCACACTATAGATAAATATTACAAGATTCACAGTTATCCACCTAATTGGAAGTCTACCAAAGCCAAGAATCTCTCTTCTGGAGCTGTGAATCAAGTTAGTGCTTCTGTTCTGGATGCTGGCTTGGTTGATCGTGCACAACTTTCAACTATACAATAGCAATGCCAGTAGTTGCTTGTCTCACCTCAAAATTAGGCTGGTTTACTACCAACACACGTTTTAGATATCCAAAATCATGCTAATCTGTCAGGTAAAGCTTCTAATTCTTATTATTCTCATTTCCCTTCTCACAAATGGATCATTGATAGTGGAGCAACTAACCATATGGTATGTTCCACTTTGCTTACTTCTTCTTTTTCACCTCTCAATCACTTAGTTAAACTCCCTAATGGAGCTATTGCACATGTAGCACATATAGGTACTGTGCATCTTTCAGATTCCTTAGTACTAAAGAATGTACTATGTGTTCATGCCTTTTCCTTCAATCTCATTTCAGTTCATTGTCATGCTATCGATTCATCTTGTTCTTTCATATTCTTATCCAATATTTATCTTATTTAGGACCTACACTCTTGAAAGATGATTGGGATGGGTGAGCAGAAAGCTGGTCTATATTACTTGCTATAGGATTTTCCTGCTAGCTTGAAGATTGATGTCATTTCCTTTGTTTTGACACCCAAAATTGCTTCTCTCAACTTCTCTTCTTTTGATTTGTGGCACTATAAGCTAGATCACCTTTCTTTACCTCAATTACTTTTTCTTAATAAATCTCTATATGAAGTCTTGTTTTCTAAAACACATTCTTATTCCCATTTATGAGTTTGGGTTTTCTCTCCCTTGTTTCCACCATATTTAGCCATAGACATAAATTTGATCCTCGTGCTAAGAAATGCCTATTTATTGGATATCCTTTTGGTGTCAAAGGGTATAAAATGTAATCTTTCATGAGAATATCTTCCCTTTTGATCTTGGTTCTTCTTCCACTCCAATTTCTTCTTCTTCACATAGATCTCTTGTTTTACCACATCCTATCCTTGACATTTCCTTATCTGTTCTTACTCCTACAAATATTCCTAATTCTAATTCATCTACAGATTTTGTCTATTCCATAGAAAATGTTACGTCTTTTTCTTCTTTGCCTTCTTAAGTTATCAGACAATCTTCTAGAGTTCGTAAGCAACCATCTTTCCTGCAAGATTATCACTGCAGACTAGTTAACACTCATGCCTTTTCCAATCCACCAAGTGCAAGACATGGTAAGACAACTTCAATTCCTTACACTCTTGACTTTGTTTTGTCATATAACAAACTTTCTCATTCTTTAAGTCTCTAGTACTTTCAATTTCCTCTTATTTTGATCCCAAAACTTTTAGACAAGCTGTTCAACATGCTCATGGGCGTGATGCCATGGCTATAGAAATCAATGCCTTAGAAAACATTCATACCTGTATAAAATCAAATATAAGTCTGATGGCAACATTGAGAGATAGAAGGCAAGATTAGTAGCTAAAGGCTACACCCAAATTGAAGGTCTTGATTTCTAAGAAATCTTTTCTCCTGTGGCCAACCTAGTGAGTGTTCGCTGTCTCTTGGTTGTTGCAGCTTCAAAGAATTGGCTTTTTCATCAATTAGATGTTAATAATGCCTTTCTTCATGGCAATTTGGATGAAGANCTCTAACCACTATTTCTATGAAAAATTCACTGCATACAACTCAATCAAAATGAATAATAAAAGGGTAAAAAGTGATAACATAAAATAAATTAATATATAGTTAAAAAATATTAAATATTTTTTTAATTATTAATTATTTTATTACTATATATTAAATAAATATAGAGATTTGATGTGAATAGCCAAAGTGAAATTCATCTTATATTATTTTATTATTATATAATGAAAAAATAGCTATTCCAATATAAGATTTATGTAAATGGAATAACCAAAAGCCAAAATTTATCTAACATTAATCAAAAGTGTCATTTAGCTTTGGTTAGTCCATTGAGGATGCTTTGAGGCTTTGTTCCATTTCATAAAATATCTCATCTTATTTAATCATTATAATTTTTTCAAATTTTTATATAAAATAAAATAAATAATTCAACTTTTTTAAATTTTGATACAAAAATAATATTAAAATAATATATTTTACACATCACAGATAAAACACCAAACAAACATAATAAATAAATATGCAAATGCATGCAGACAGTATATTGGATGACATGGCATAGCACAACTCAGATAAAATAAATCAATAGAATAGTCACAAAGCGCTAAATTTTACAAATCAACTCCACAAGTAAACTCATCCTCCAATCAGGCCCAAAGCCCAACATCCGATAACAACTACATTTATTTTTCTAACACTTCACGAACCTAAGGCCCATCACAACTAATCAGATTGCAGAAATAAGTTAGTGTAAAAATAGATTTTCATTTTAAGAAAATTCTTTGAAAATTTACTTATAACGACGAAAAGGGAAACTCTAGAAAATCAAAATGCGCAGGCACACAATTAATGCCAAAGGTGGTAGAGCAGTGTGGACATCTTTTTCCAAGGCTGGCCGTGGGTTTCAGAGCATGAAAAATGAAAGGGGAGCTAAGGGGTGGTTGTGGCTAGGCATGGAGGGGATTAGTTCTCAAGTTGATGGAGCTGGTGGTAGCGGCTGGAGGCCGTGGGTGGCGGCAGATCGAGGCCACAAGAGGCAAACCTATGTGAGAGAGGGAGGGGGTGCGTGAAAGGGGGATTGGGGCTTTGGGTGGCTAGGTTTGATGGAGGGAAGGGTCGCCGGTGAGGTAGTGGTGCAGTGGCCAGGGGGATGGTGGACGGCGGCACTGGGTGAAGACCCATGGGTTCTTATGTGCTATGAAGAGAGAGAGAGCTGCATTGTGGGAATGGGTTCGATGGAGGTGAATAGCCGACATGAGGGGTAGTGGTGGTGGTGGTCGGCAGGGCTGGGCTGCCGAACGAAAATACAAAGAGGGGTTTCTGTCCGGTTCAAACAGGAAGGCAAGTGAGAGAGGGAAAAGGAAAAGTGAGAAAAAAACTAAAAGGCTTGGGTAATTAATCTTGGCCCTTCGTCCTATGGTTCCCAATCTAATCCAATGATGAGGAAAAAAACATAGAGATAATTAACTTACAAAAGATGAAAAGACAAATAAAACACAACAACTTAGAAATATTAAAATAAAATAGTAAAACCCAACCATAAAAATAATTTGAAATAAAGAGAAAATAAATAATAGACAATAATTAATAACAAAAAAACGGTACATTAAAATAAATTACACAAGTTAAACAGTGATAACAATAAAATACTCTAACGAAAATAATAACAAACAATTTAAAATAAAAGAACCAATAAGAATAATTAGTAAAATAACCTTTAAAAACACAAAGAAATTAGGGATATCGCTAAAATGCTTTGTGATAGTGCAATACTTGTATTAGTTGTATAAAATACGTGTCACATAGTGATTTACTGAGAGAGTATAAATACATGTATCTGTACATGAAGACAGGTCAATAATAGAAAAATAATAGAAAAGTATATTTTCTTTCTATTGTGTCCAGTCTCATTCTTTCTCTTTCTCTGAACTTCCGTTTCTCCTCTCGATCTCGAGTATGGAGATTCACATTTCATGGTATCAAATAGTATCTTTTCATTTTTATTTTCACGTTTTCTGCAATTTCTCAATATTTCAATTTCATGAAGAGTCTTGATTTAGGTTTTTTTTCTAGACATGATGTCTAATTCCTCCCATTCAAATCCTTGTGTTGATTCATCTAGTCCTTATTTTCTTCATGATGGAGAAAATCCAGGCTCTACGCTGGTTACGCTATTGCTTACGGGGGATAATTTCCATACATGAAAGAGATCCATGTCCATGGCCATTAGTGCGAAGAACAAAACCTCCTCTGTGAATGGTAGTCTCCTCAGACCAGCTAACGATGATCCTTGCTTGGCTACCTGGATATGCTGCAATGACATGGTAATTTCTTGGCTGGTCAATTCTCCTTCTCCAGCCATTGCTTCTACAATTTTATTCATGAACACTACTGCTGATGTATGGAAAGAGTTGCATATGCATTTTGCCCAAAGTAATCGCCCTAGGATTTCAATTAAGGAAAGATCCTTCAGCTTTAACGCAAGAAAATCATTCTGTTAGTGTATATTATTCTCAATTGAAGGGTTTATTTGATGAACTATCCATTCTTAAACCATTAAGGGCATGTCATTGTAAACCAGTGTGTGTTTGCATTGCCACAAAGTCCTCACTCGAAAATCAACAAGAAGACTATGTTCTTCAGTTTTTAATAGGGCTGAATGATAGCTACTCTCAATTTAGAGAATAGATTTTACTAATGGAGCCATTTCCGATCATTAGTAAAGTTTTCTCCCTGACTTTACAAGAAGAGAAATGGAGAGGTGTTTCTATGAGTAACACACAACATCTCAACACTTCTACTGCCCTATCCACTAAGGTTAGTGCTCCTGTTTCTATGTCCAAGAATGGTGGTAAATATTTTGCTCGCAAAGATAAAGTGATTTGCAGTCATTGTGGTTATAATGGTCACACTATAGATAAATATTACAAGATTCACAGTTATCCACCTAATTGGAAGTCTACCAAAGCCAAGAATCTCTCTTCTGGAGCTGTGAATCAAGTTAGTGCTTCTGTTCTGGATGCTGGCTTGGTTGATCGTGCACAACTTTCAACTATACAATAGCAATGCCAGTAGTTGCTTGTCTCACCTCAAAATTAGGCTGGTTTACTACCAACACACGTTTTAGATATCCAAAATCATGCTAATCTGTCAGGTAAAGCTTCTAATTCTTATTATTCTCATTTCTCTTCTCACGAATGGATCATTGATAGTGGAGCAACTAACCATATGGTATGTTCCACTTTGCTTACTTCTTCTTTTTCACCTCTCAATCACTTAGTTAAACTCCCTAATGGAGCTATTGCACATGTAGCACATATAGGTACTGTGCATCTTTCAGATTCCTTAGTACTAAAGAATGTACTATGTGTTCATGCCTTTTCCTTCAATCTCATTTCAGTTCATTGTCATGCTATCGATTCATCTTGTTCTTTCATATTCTTATCCAATATTTATCTTATTTAGGACCTACACTCTTGAAAGATGATTGGGATGGGTGAGCAGAAAGCTGGTCTATATTACTTGCTACAGGATTTTCCTGCTAGCTTGAAGATTGATGTCATTTCCTTTGTTTTGACACCCAAAATTGCTTCTCTCAACTTCTCTTCTTTTGATTTGTGGCACTATAAGCTAGATCACCTTTCTTTACCTCAATTACTTTTTCTTAATAAATCTCTATATGAAGTCTTGTTTTCTAAAACACATTCTTATTCCCATTTATGAGTTTGGGTTTTCTCTCCCTTGTTTCCACCATATTTAGCCATAGACATAAATTTGATCCTCGTGCTAAGAAATGCCTATTTATTGGATATCCTTTTGGTGTCAAAGGGTATAAAATGTAATCTTTCATGAGAATATCTTCCCTTTTGATCTTGGTTCNGTCATGCTATCGATTCATCTTGTTCTTTCATATTCTTATCCAATATTTATCTTATTTAGGACCTACACTCTTGAAAGATGATTGGGATGGGTGAGCAGAAAGCTGGTCTATATTACTTGCTATAGGATTTTCCTGCCAGCTCGAAGATTGATGTCATTTCCTTTGATTTGACACCCAAAATTGCTTCTATCAACTTCTCTTCTTTTGATTTGTGGCACTATAAGCTAGATCACATTTCTTTACCTCGATTACTTCTTCTTAATAAAACTAATCCTGCCATAAAGCTATCCAAGTCAACAATTCTTTTTGTAAAATATGTCCCTTAGCAAAATAGCACAGACTTCCATTTCCTTCAAGTCAAAGTGTATCTCATTTTCCTTTCGAAATAATACACTGTGATATATGGGGTCTTTTTTCGATATCTTTTATTAATGGCTCTAGATATTTTTTAACTATTATGGATGATTATTCTAAGTGCACATGGGTCTATCTCATGTGTCATAAAAGTCAAACAAGGCATATTTTACTTTCCTTCTTTGCCTTAATAGAGAATCAGTTCAATAGAACAATTAAACACATTCAGTCTGATAATGGTCTTGAGTTTCATATGCTTGAATTTTATGCTTTTAAGTGAGTTATAAATCAAAAGACCTGTGTAGAAACACCACAGAAAAATGAGGTCGTAGAGAGGAAACATCAATACTTATTAAATGTAGCTAGATCTTTAAGGTTTCAAGCATCTCTACCTCTTAAATTCTGGGGTGAATGCATATTGGCAACTGCATATTTGATAAATAGAACTCCTACACCTCTTCTTTCCAATAAATCTCCATATGAAGTCTTATTCCCATTTAGGAGTTTGGGTTTTCTCTGCTTTGTTTCCACCATATTCAGCCATAGACATAAACTTGATCCTCATGCTAAGAAATGTCTATTTCTTGGATATCCTTTTGGTGTCAAAGGGTATAAAATGTAATCTTTCATGAGAATATCTTCCCTTTTCATCTTGGTTCTTCTTCCACTCCAATTTCTTCTTCTTCACATAGATCTCTTGTTTTACCACATCCTATCCTTGACATTTCCTTATCTGTTCTTACTCCTACAGATATTCCTAATTCTAATTCATCTACAGATTTTGTCTATTCCATAGAAAATGTTACGTCTTTTTCTTCTTTGCCTTCTTAAGTTATCAGACAATCTTCTAGAGTTCGTAAGCAACCATCTTTCCTGCAAGATTATCACTGCAGACTAGTTAACACTCATGCCTTTTCCAATCCACCAAGTGCAAGACATGGTAAGACAACTTCAATTCCTTACACTCTTGACTTTGTTTTGTCATATAACAAACTTTCTCATTCTTTTAAGTCTCTAGTACTTTCAATTTCCTCTTATTTTGATCCCAAAACTTTTAGACAAGCTGTTCAACATGCTCATGGGCGTGATGCCATGGCTATAGAAATCAATGCCTTAGAAAACATTCATACCTGTATAAAATCAAATATAAGTCTGATGGCAACATTGAGAGATAGAAGGCAAGATTAGTAGCTAAAGGCTACACCCAAATTGAAGGTCTTGATTTCTAAGAAATCTTTTCTCCTGTGGCCAACCTAGTGAGTGTTCGCTGTCTCTTGGTTGTTGCAGCTTCAAAGAATTGGCTTTTTCATCAATTAGATGTTAATAATGCCTTTCTTCATGGCAATTTGGATGAAGAAGTTTACATAGAAATTCCTCCTAATTTTTCTAGATAGGGGGAGCACAGTATATGTAAACTGAATAAATCCTTGTATGGTCTTCGACAAGCTTCTCGACAATGCTTTTCCAAGTTGTCTTCTGCCTTACTTTCTTATGAATTTGTTCAATCTCAAGTTGACTATTCTCTCTTCGCTCTTCAAACTTCAACAACTTTTATTGTTCTTCTAGTTTATGTCGATGACATAATAGTTGCCGGAGATAATTTGTAATCCAAAATTAGTTGTTAATAGTTTTTTCGTTACTATTAATTAGTCGCAAAAGCTCGTTTTTCTTGTAGTAAGTGGGTGATATGTTGGATATAATATTCAGGCAATGGAGCATGGTCCATGGATTCCTCCTCCTTTTGCTCTATGTATTCGAGTGGGTTATTATATCTTAAAAAGAAAACCTAGTTAGTTATTAAAGAAATTAAGATAAAAATATAGAAAACATGCAAAATCAACTTTATATATATAGTTGTTCAACGGTGGATTCTGTTTAAAGAAATTAATTTTTGATAAAGATTAGATTCTGTTTAAAAAGATTAATTTTTGAGAATGATGGTTGAATCATATTAAAGAATTTTAATAAAAAATAATATATTTACTTATAAAAATTCTGTAAATTAAAGAAGTGTGTTAATAGGATAAAAACATAAAAAAACATTCCACCGGGCATAACATTTTCATCCGGTTTTTCTTCTCTTTTTTCGAGGTACTTATTTTTTATATATTCTAGTAATTCTACTGGGATACGAGAGGCCACTGCAGAAAACGGAGAAAGCTCGTCTTCGGATTCGTTTGGATTCGAAAAATATTTAATTTAATTTAATTTTATCTCATTATTATAATTTTTTTAAATTTATATATAAAATAAAATAAATAATTTAATATTTTTAAATCTCATTTTATTTTATTTTTTAATTTAATAATAATAATAATAATAATAATAATTTATTTTTCATGTAAATTATTTAATCTGATCTGTTATCAAACCAGGCCACGTGCGCGTAACCCATGCTGTGTTGTGCGCCTTCCAAAAGCCTGCGTACTTGTTGAACGAAAGGCTTGGTTTTTTTTTTTTTTTTCGTTCTTTTGAAAACCGACCCCACGAACAATACGAACAACACTCAACAATTTAACATTCTTTTTATTCGAGATCTTTGTGAAATGACCTATTAATATTCTAAAAGTTTAAGCTGATCAAAAAATATAGGTTTAATTTCTTGTATTATATTTTTAACTAGTTTAACATGTAAATTTGGATTGTTTACAAGTTTAAAACACTAAAATTTGAGGTTGTTTTTTTTTTAAACGCGTGTTTTTCTATAAATATATATATATATATATATATGATATTGATATCTTCGGAATGCTCGGCCCCTACGGCCTGTAAGGGCGAAAACGAAGTCTTATTTAATGAAAGTTAGTTGTTTAAAGTTCTTGAAGAAAACGTAGAGCGAAAGATCAAGAGAAAGCGTGGCAGCAAGCGTAGTGGCACATGATATTCCAAAGAGTTGCTCAAGAGCGAGAGGTAAGGATCATGGATCACCTGCTATGGAGAAAGTTATCTGATTCCCTGCAATTAATGACTTTTTCCTTTTAGTGCTGAGAAAAAGACTCCGTTTTACTTTCCTGAAAATGAGGAGTCAAATAATCTGAAGGCTAAAGTATCTATTCATGAGAACACTGCCCCTTGCAGTCTTTCTCAGGTCTTACTCTCTATGTTTTGTTTATGGTTAGTCTGAAGTTATAACTGCTTGTTTTTCTCTGTTTCTTTCTTCTGCAACTCGAGCTGCTTATTGTCAACATCATACAATTCTTCAATCCCAAATTCATTTTGTCAACATCAGTATCATTCTTCTTAGGTTGTGCAAGGTTAGATGTTTACAGCTAGTCATGGCGCCCTGCTTATCATTCTACTGCATGAATACTGCTGTTCTGGTTTTGGGGATGTCTATGACCTGTTCTGCTGTCCTAGTCTAGTGCCCTCAAATGTACACGTCTAGTTATACAACTATTTAAGTATTGAGATATATATCTTGATCATGAATAAATGTATAGTTTATAAATGTTTTTTTTGGAAATATTTTTTAATTTTGGAAGTTTGATAAGCTGATTAAGGATACAAATCTAACATCAAAGCGAAATTATTAACCCTCTAATAATAATAGAAAAGCTAGATTTTTTCAACTTTTACTTTGGCTGGAGAAATAAGTTTTCTTTTATATAATAAATCCTCCTACCAAACTGAAAATAATTTTATTGATTTATGTATTTTTAATGCTTCTTATCATCTACCTTAGGTCCTTTCTAATTGTTCATCAGGCCAGACTTAAAGTCTCCCCATATCAGCTTGTTTTATAAGAGGGAGGCGCGTAGAAAGATAAATTTATTTCGGATCGAAGCACAGAAAGACATAAAAGGAGGTAAGCCATGGCTTTGCATGGAAAGCTTTTGCAACAAGTAGTGCTGCTACTGCTAATTATTGGGGTCGTAGTTTTAGCAGCATCTCAACCCAATAATCCGAGCTGCAACCGCACTTGCGGATCTTTTAATATCCCCTACCCATTTGGCACAGGCGAGGGCTGCTACCTTGATCCATCTTTTCTCATTATCTGTAACCACTCTTTCCAGCCCCCAAAACCATTTCTGGGCATTGATAATATAGATGTCCGCAACATCTCTCTTGATGATGGTGAACTTCGAGTCTCAAACTTGGTATTCCGTCTTTGCAAATATAATAATTATTTGTATCAAGATGATGGGCCTAGTTTCCGCCGGCGCATCTCTGCCCTGCTCAACTTGTCGAGTTTTCACATCTCACCTGAGAAGAACAGTATCTCTGCCGTCGGTTGTAGCTTTTTTGCCTCCTTAAGTGGCTCGCAGGGACAACAATCAACGTTCATGGCCGGATGCGTATCATTCTGTGACAACGGTACCACTTTGGTTAACGGCTCTTGCTCCGGCCTTGGCTGTTGCCATTCTGCTATCCCGAAAGGAGCAACGAACTATAATTTGAATTTTGAGAGCATTTCCATTAATGGAACCATCAATAACGAATCATGTGGTTTCAGTTTCATAGGGGAAACAGAGGCATACAACTTTTCCACCTTAGATTTTGAAAATTTAACAAACAGAAAGACTGTACCTCTGGTGCTTGATTGGGCAATTGGAAATAAGACGTGCAAAGATGCTCGGAAAAATATGAGAAGCTATTTATGCAACGCAACGTATAGTAATTGTATCGAATCCAGCAACGGTATTGGGTATCTTTGCAAGTGCTCCCCAGGTTATCAAGGGAACCCATACCTTCCTGATGGGCATGATGATAGTTGCCAAGGTAATTAATTAACAAAAATGTTGTACTCATTCAGTTTACGTTATAAGCCTTCTCTCTCTCTCTCTCTCTCTCTGTCTCTCAATTTGTACTCATGATGACGGGCTAGTTGTGGTGCTCATTTGTTCTAGATATTGATGAGTGCAAAGATAGTCCGAATCCCTGCAATGCTACCGCAACATGTACCAACACTGACGGGAGCTACAGATGTACCACTCGTGGAAAACTCGGTCAATCCATGACCATCATTATTGCCCTCGGTATGTATAACATATATCGGAATGGTGCTATTACAGTACTACACGTCTCTGTTATTTTCTTTTTTCTTTTTAATTTACTAACTACATATATACATGTACGATGGATTTGGTTTCCCAATTACCTCACTCACTTCCCATGCAATAATTATAATTTGGTCAAAAATGAATCATTTTGATTAATGCAAAAGTCTTTTAAGATAAGAAAATTAATGTTTTAAGATGGGTAAGTTAATTTGTAACCTTAGCTTTAGTAAGAAACTTAGTTGAAATCTGCTAATGGAAGATATATCTTTGCTTCTCCAACCGTCACTAGCTACAGCTAGGTTTTAAATCTTTCTTCTTTTTAATCATGATCACTGAGTAATTACTGAAAACTCGAAACTCAACTATACTCCTTGTAGGACATTTTTATATATTACATACTGAAATCTTAACTTTGTTGAAGCCTTTGTTACTAACTGAAGGAGAAATTAAGATACATTTTTACAGGTGTCAGCTTGATAATCCTCTTGATCCTGGTTGTGGGAAGTTCATGGGTATATTCAGTAAGGCAAAGACAAAAGCAAATAAAACAGAAACAGAAGTTCTTCCAACAAAATGGTGGCCTAATCTTACGACAACAACTCTTGAGTCACAAAGAATCTATTGAGCCAACCAAAATCTTTAGCGCAGAAGAGCTTGAAAAGGCAACTAACAACTACGATAAAAGTAGAGTCCTTGGTCATGGAGGCTTTGGAACTGTTTATAAAGGAGTTTTATCATATGACAAAGTGGTTGCCATTAAGAAGTCCAATGTTGTTGATGAGAGCCAGATAGAGCAATTTATAAATGAAGTACTTGTGCTTACTAAAACTAACCATAAGAATGTGGTTAAGTTAATAGGTTGTTGCCTTGAGACTAAAGTAACCTTACTAGTATATGAATTCATCACAAATGGGACACTTTATGACCATACTCATGATAAAAACCTATCATCCTCGCTCTCATGGGAAAAACGTTTGAAGATAGCCTCAGAAACTGCAGGAGCCCTAGCATACATACATTTTGAGACTTCTATGTCAATTATACATAGAGATGTGAAAACTACAAATATATTTTTGGATGATAAACACACAACAAAAGTGTCTGACTTTGGAGCTTCAAGGCTGGTTCCTCTTGACCACACACAATTAACGACTGTGGTGTTGGGAACTTTGGGGTACCTGGACCCAGAATACTTCCATACTAGCCAATTAACTGAAAAAAGTGATGTCTATAGTTTTGGTGTTGTCATTGCAGAGCTACTGACTGGTGAGAAGGCAGTTTCCATGTTTAGACCTGAAAGTGAAAGAAATCTTGCGATGTATTTTGAAACTGCAATGAAAGAGGATCGCCTACTGCAAATTATTGATGATCGGATTCTCAATGAAGGTAATTTTGAGGAAATAATGGAAGTTGCTAATATAGCAAAAAATTGTTTAAAGGTAAAAGGGGAGGATAGACCTAGTATGAAGCAAGTAACAATGGAGCTAGAGGGATTAAGACTTTCGGAAAAACACTCGTTGAGAAAGGTTGATCCCGACACACAACATACTAAACACTTGCCAAATGCACCTACACATTCTTTGGGAATTGATGTTGACATCGGCAACTCTTCTATCAATACCACTGTTGCGGATGACAGCATGAGAAATCAAGTAGTGAAACCAACAGATAAGGATGCTAGATAATTTGTTCATCCTCATCGAAGGCTAGCATAGCCTATCTCTTGTCGACATTCATCATGATCACCACTCATCTATAGCCATCCACACTCATTTTCTCCGGTTGTTTATTTGCCCCTCACCATGGCCTACTAGTGCTACCTTACTCTCTCTTTCTGGCTCTCAACCCCCCTCTTTCCTCCAATTTGATCTCTTCCCACTCCCTAGGTCTCTCTCTCTCTCTCTCTCTCTCTCTCTCTCTCTCTCTCTATATATATATATATATATATATATATGTATATATATATATATATATATAAGATTCTTCACATGCTTTCTAGCTTCACCATTTTTTCTTGTCTCTCTAACCTCCAAATCTTGAACAATAACTTTATGGAGGTTCCACTTTTGGGTTTTCTGCTCAATGAAAGGATATTCAGTCTCCTTGTATGCATGTTTTAAGATTGAAAGAATGTGATCATCATAGCTTTATCATGCATGTTCATGTACGGCGTGTTGAGTGCTGTGATATGTATATATTTGATATTCTCTTTTGAGTGATTTCAATGTAACGTACGTGTTCTATCTATTGATCCTTAAAGCTATTCATGTGAGTATTTAATGGAGTGAATTATTAACCTTTTCACACTTTACAATTAAAGCTTTTAGCTAAATCCAGCATTGGTACTCCACTATTGGTTTTTATCTTTAGTGTTCATGTTTTTGTCGTTTGCTTTTTCCTTGGCGGAGTAGTTGAAGTCAATTGACCGAGAAAAGGCGCTTGCATCTTTGGAGTGGCCCCGCCCCTAGCTAGTAGATACTCCACGAGTAAGGCACGATAAAAGTTACGCTTTATACGTGCATGCGACCACCGCCAATGTGTCTGCCATTGGCCTACTGTGAGTTTGTAAGTATTTGAGAAACCTATATATAGCGAATGAAGAAAAAGTGGATCGTACACTACAAGAGATTGGCTCTTTAGGAACGAAAAACGTCATTCCAGAAGATAGTATTTTTGTCCCAAATTATTTTTTAAGATGAAAAAAAAGGCATTTCAACGTCCAGTATGAGTATCCCAAAATATATTTTGGAACGAAAACTTTAATTTCATCCCAAAAAATATCTTTTGGGACAACATTTTGGTTGACCATTTACTCACATTCAAATGTATTTTTTTTTCTCAGACGTGTGATTTTCATCTCGGATCAACGTTTGAACGGTCGTGAAACATGTTCGAACGTAAGTCGTGTTCAAACGTCTCCTCAAAATAAACATGAAGAAACATTCAAACAAACCAATTGTTGATCGAATGTCAATTATATGAATTTGAGAGATTGAGTTAGATGTTCGGACGTCTACTGAATAGAGTGAGCTAGTTGCCTTTTCAAACCATTCGAACATGTTCGAACAAAGGTTTCCATAGAAAACAGTTCGAACGTGTCTAAACCAAATCATTAGTTTTCCTTAGACAATCATTCGAACGTAATGACTTTTTGTTCGAACCATAATTTATTTTAGTAGAAAATTAAAAAGATAATAGGCATTTCTATTTCAAAAATATGTTCAATACAAAGAAAACTAGTCTAAAAATTCCGCACTAAAAAAATAAAATAGTAATATTACTAATATTGTTATGTATAGAATTTTGTAAATCTCAAAATCTATGCAAAACAAGAAAATCAGTTGCTTGGAGGCCTAAACTATTTCATCTCTCAATTGAACTCTTGTTGTTTTTCTTCATTCTGTTTCATGCGCATCTCCATGTCTGCATATTTCACCAATGGTGCCTCTAACTCTTGATGTCTTGCAATTAATTGTTTGATAGTGAAATTTGCATCCTCTAACCTTTTGGAGGCAATACTTGACGTTGATGAAGAGCTTGAAGACTTTACACAATGACCCAAACTCCTCAAATATCCCAAGTGTTGACCCAAAACTTGTGTTAAAATATCAACATCACTTGTTGAAGAATTCTCATTTGACGTAGCTTCAACATGGAGGACAACCATTTTATCCTACACAAAACATTAAAAATTAATGTTATGACAAAAGTTAAAATATTTTTAATTGAAACAAATTATAATACTTACATAATTTTCTTGAGCATCTAGATGAGTCCACTCTCCATTACGATTTGTATGTGTATAGCGTATAATCTTGTCAGATTATAATTGGTGTCTAACTCTTTCTACAAGAGACACTATTAAGATATGAAGTGAATATTAAAATAATTACCTCTAAAAAATAAACTATATCGAACAAAATAATAATAATAAGTATGTTACCAATTTCAGAGAGAGGCAATGGAAAGATCTTGAACCTGCATGATGATGAATCTTCAACTTCAATCTATTTGTCTTATTTATAGAACTTCGCTCTTGCATAGAAGTTGTAAACATTATTAGTAATCGAAAATTATAAATAGGAAACATAAAGAATTCATTTAATTTACCTTTTATGATTGATCTTCAAACATGTCACAAAATTTTTTCCAATAGAAAGGTTGGACATCCTGAAAAGGATGCTGGCGTGCATCTTCCATGACCTCGTACTTCTTGTAATGCTCATGACACCTTATCTTATACTTGCAAAATGTATTACTCATAAGCTCATTGACAGTCTTACGCTCCTCTCTTTAACCAAAATTTAGTTCGAAGTTATCCTTGAAAAGATATATACACAAAGCTATTGTCATTTAAAATATTAAATAATATAAATATAAATTTATTATTTAAATATTACGTACCAAACAATACTTCTTTATAAGCTCTTTCACATCTTTCGGAACTTTATGTCATGAACTTGTAGCCAAAGGTGCATAAGTTTGTGTAAGTGCACCCACATGTGATTCAACCCAAGTTACTTGTTGTCCCTTGCCTCTGGTATGGTCATCAGAATGTTAACCTTAATCTTACCTACTTTACGATAATTCTCTAAAGTCACGCCTCTGGTAGTACCTCGACCTTGACAAGATTGTATTGTTAACTCTCTAAAATATTTTGTTATTTACTTTGTATCATTTATCAATTATCTTAATTGAAAAAAATGAGTATTTACTATTTACCTTGTCTCGTAGAGTTGGTTTCTAGTGGTAAGTCGGACGAAGAGTTAGGAACTGGTGGAGATGGGATGCGAACTTCCTTCATCTTTGGTGACATAATTTCGAGATATTGCGTAATGTGAACACAAAACCGGTCAATCATCTATATCAGTTTGATTTTTAGATTTGCACCCATCATCTGTAGATACTTTAGATAAATGAACATTTTGCTCAACTTTCACATCAACTATTTTCGCCTAAATATCTTTTCCATGTAATGGGATAATCTCATACTGGCTCAAATCGTCAAATAAGTTAAAGATGGGTCAACTCTCTTGATATGCTTCTTGAGTAGAGCAATCATCTTCTTGATTTTCATCTTGTCCCTCTGCCTCAGAGATAATGTAATATATATTTCTTGGAGAAAAATTTGTACTACTCTCTATTTATTTCCCAACTTAGGATCGTCTAAATAAAATACTTGAGATGCTTGGAAAGCCAAAATAAAAAAATTATCTTCATAACATTTTTTTAATGTATTAATACTAAAAAAATATTCATCATGGCGTTTTCCGCTTTGAGGATTGCTTAAATCTCACCAATCACACTTAAACAAATATACCACAAACTCTCCCAAATATTTCATTCCAATTATATCGATGAAAACTCCATATAAATCAACGTTCTCTACGTCATGACTCCCTTCAACAAAGACACCACTATTTTGTGTTTTCCTATAGCATTCTTGATCCATTGTGTGATATCTACTTCCTTGATAAATACATGCTAAATATCGAGTAGCTCGTCTCTAGGGGCCATGTACCAGTGCATACAGTTCATCCGATACATTATTTGGATTACTCACACGCATTTGTACAACCTACACATTAGTTAAAGCATAAACATTCAAAAATAAACAATCCAATCTAATTTTTAAATTAGTGGAAACTCGCATCATTTTAAGGTCATTACCCGTTATTCAAACCATTTTGGAAACTCCTCTTCATGTATCTAATCTATATCATTTACTCCAAGTTCTTTGAGCATGTTAATATGATCACTGAAATTAAACATTACCAAAAACTTAATATTCATATAATTTTTTGGACGTAAATAATACTTAAATTAATATGATAACTTATTTTAAGCAACTCCCTATCTTAGAGTAATTGTTTAGCACGTACTACTGATCTTTCTTAAATTCCCTTCCAACCAAATCATAATAACCACGTGCCGCACCAAGTTGTCGTACTTGTTGGGAAAATACAGAAAACCCATTTTGTTGTCTGCTTGATTGACATCAAAGTTTCTTTCTGGCCAATCAAATCTCGTGTCAACACCTTGGAAGTATTTAGAACAGAATGAATGGCTAAGTGAACCATTACGTCGAAGAATGACAATAGGCATATATTCTCCGACTTACACAATATTATAGCAATTTCTTGTTCCATAACATCCAAATCGTCTACATTGAACGTTCTAGCACATAAATTTTTAAAAAATGCACCCAACTCGGTCAATGTAACTCGCACATCTTTGGTTAAGAGTCCACAGATACCAACAGGCAAGATACATTGTAAAAATACATGATAATCATGACTTTTTAATCCAGTAATTTTTCAGTCATTTGTTTACACACATCTTGTCAGGTTTGAGGCATACTTGTCTGATAATTTAATCTACATCAACCACTCACAAAATGTGGCCCTTTCATTCCTGGACAATTTATACGACCCAATTGGTATATAGACAGACGAACCACTTTGTTGTAAGTGCAATTCTGGTTTGATTCCCAACTACTTGAGATCTTTCTGTGAGTTTATATTATCTTTCATTTTGCCTTCAATTGACATCAATGTTTCCAAAACAGACTCGCATATATTTTTCTCAATATGCATAATACCAAGACTATGCGACAATTTCAACGTCGACCAATAGGGAAGTTTGAAAAATATAATCTTCTTTGTCCAATTCAACTCATTTTCATTTCATTTCCTCTTTCTTTGTTTTTTACCAAAATCATTATTTCCAACATCTAGAAATTGTGCAAGCACATCTTCACCAGACAAATATGGTGGAGGGTTCTTCCATTCAACAATGCCATCAAGTAGCTTAGCATTTCCACGCCATCTATGGCCATTAGATAGAAATTGACGATGACCCATAAAGCATAATTTCCTCCCATAAATAAGCTATTCAGATTATGCATGTTTGTTACAAGTCGAACAAGTTATTTTCCCCTTACTGCTCCAACCTGACAAATTTTCATAAATAGGAAAATCATTTATTATCCATAACATAGCAACATGCATCTTGAACGACTTACCAATTGATAAATCAAATATGAAGACCCCATTCTCCATTTGCACCTTCTCAGATGTTCCAGCACTGCCATACTCGGTTTCATGTGCATTTGGTCTATCAGAATTAATTTCAACTCTAGAAGATGTACATGGAGATTTGGTTTACCCAACATCGGGTCTATTATCCTTTGTACCCTGAAATCTGCTTGTAACGAAGCTTGTATTGATGAGAGACAATTGGCCTTCCATGCTATGTTGAAATGGGTAACTAGCATTCTGGCAAAAAAAAAAAAAGAGCAATTAAACTCTTGAAACAAACCAACTTATTAAAATTAAACGAAAAACATAATATCACCACATGTAGATTGCTTGGATATTGGTTGGCAGCGGAATATGGTAGAAAAGCTGATGACCACGCAATCATTGGTCCATAGTAACCGTGAATTGCGATGTTTGAAGAAGTTGATGGTATGTCCTAAAATGTTATTAGATAAATTATTGATGTATTTTGAAAATAAATATAAACTAATCTCGAATATAATGTTATTTATATATTAAATAAAATAACATACCGTGGCTGGGGGATTTGAGCTAGATGGTCTTAGCGTGCTAGAATGTTCTTTTCCTTTTTCCATGCTGAGAGGGAGACAAATTCAACTTGTCAATAGCAATATCGTATAACTCAAACCACATTAAAATCTATGAACTGGTAAAATGGATCTCATTTAAAGTAAGTGTTTAATATGTCAAACATGTTGGACCACCAATCACCAATCCATTAGTATTCTCTTCTAGGGGTATAGAATTTTGTTATTTATGCATTAAATGGAAGCACAAAAATATAACAATTTTGGGCCACAATAACCCAAAACAAAGACTATAGATACAAATCAGACAACTCAAGCATTGAAGAGCCACAAAATATAATAGATGGTCAAGAGACTAGTCTAGGACTAATCCATGCATGATGAGTTTAACAAACTTGAAATTGAAGAAAAATTTCATGTTGTGAGTATAACATATATTTTTATGTATTAAAATGGACATAATGCCACCATATTAGGAAAATAAAAATCTCTTTCGGTAATTCTGGGGATGTTTTGATGCCGATAAAATTCATCGAAGAGTATAAATGAAAGATTTTTATAGAGAATCTCTGTTGGTTATGGAACCACAAATACATTCTTTGATTAAAGTGAAACAGAGACCTTGAAGCTGAAATTTGGTTTAAATTATTTCGGTGCATTATGTTGGTGAACTTCTAAAAATTTTCATCAATGTTTTGTTGGAATTGCAATGTTTGTTGACGTTTTGGTGGGAAGAAACTGTTATAAATGGTCAATTTTATTGATTTTTTTGTACAACAATGGCTAATTACAAAGGGGAGTGTGAATTAGATTCACAACTCGCAAGGATATTAGAGTTATGCTGAAGAAAAAGTTTCTTTTTCTTTATATTATGAAGCAAACTCAGAGATTCAACATCTTTTTGATACCTCTATTTCTTGTTGATTGCAAACAAGAAAAATATTGATAATCTAAGAGAAGATTTTCCTGTCAATTGGGGATATTTAGTTAACTTGCCCCCAAGATATATAATGCCAATGACAATATTGTGTTTCAAGCTATTTATCGGTCAACTTGCATGAGTAGTTTAAATCAAGATCAATAATAAATTAATAGAGGTAGGATAAAAACTAGTAAGACAGAGACAGAGAGATGACTAGAAAAAATATTGGACCATGCAGCAATATTGATATTTTGGACCATACAGCAATATGTTATGTTATACCCAATTAGGGAGCTCTCTCTGTTGTTGCTAGTAATTTGGGAATTATTTGTAGGTGAGTGGAGCCCAAGTTGCAACACTCAAGAATCATAAATCACTTGTAAGAGACTGTAGTTGGCACCCTCACTGCCCTATGCTTGTTAAATCCTCTTCAGATGGGGATGTTGTCAAATGGGAGTTACCCGTATAAGGGAAGATTCTTCAAATCAAGCTCAAGATTCCTCAAACTGATTTCTAGGTTGAAAATCTGGTTGTAACAACCAACATATAATCTGTAACAGGTAGAAAAATCTCGTGTAAATGCCTTGTAAAAGTTAGGCTTGATTCTAGCTTTCTTTCCTAGAATAGATTTCAAATACTTGTATATATCTTTGATACAATCAATGGTAATTGTGATTGAAAAATTTTCCCTTAACTGCAGTAAGGAATTTCTGTGCCAATATTTTTCAAACTTCATCATGGTATCAGGAAGTGGTGAAGCACCAGACTCCTCAAGCAGGAGGAGAGTTCGGAGGAGACACATTTATTGAAGATTACTTGTTGTTTGTATAGTAGTTCAAGCTATTTTTCATCCTCAAATAAGGTTTTACTGAGAGTGATTTTCTACTCCTATTCACCATGTCAGTTGTACATAAATACCACTTAAACTAAAGATATTGACCTTATATAGTTGTTCAAATTCATGGATAATGGTTCACCAAATAGACAATTTTGCAATGCAAATATATATGATAATCAACATTGCATGCAATTAACTAGGTAATTTCAAGTTGCAGTTAACTTTTTGTAGTGATGGTAGCACATATGCAAGACAGAAAATTCAAAAAATTCGTAACGTTAAGATCCACACTGCCTTGTGGCTCCAAAACTGGATTGTGAAAATTTCAAACAGCCACATCCCACATAGCAACAAGAAAATGTGTAGAAATTAATGGGAACAAGAAGATGACTAGATGTGGTCTAAAGCCCAGGGATGTAAAGGAAAAACTATTAGAGAACATGATTACACAAAAATGGTGCTTTCCAGCTCTGATATTTGCCAAAAAAATGTCACATTTATTCTTTTCAATTCGTTTTGAAAGTAGAATAAGAACAATAACAACTTCCAAATAAGAGAATGTGTGAAGAACAACAGAAAATCAAGTCCAAAAGAAGAGAAAGAAATACCAAACACTCAAGAACTGTGACAGTGAAAGAAGCAGAGCCATGACTACTTAGGTGATGAAATTGAGTCCAACCCACGTCCTTCGGCGGCTCAAATATGGAATGTGTGAGAATGGCAACCGCAACAGTAGGTTCGGTCCACGGTGGTGACCACAGACGCAGAAGAAATCATTCACACAGAGAGAGTCTCTAGGTTCAGCTCGCGAGGGGCTTGTTTTGGTTTCTCTCCCTTTTTTCCGCATATTTTTATTGGTTTTTTTTTTTTTAAATCAACTGACGTGGACGGTTCCGCGCTGGTTACATGCGGGCGGTTGCATTCTACACTTTTTCTTAGCTGTTGCCTATATATAGGACCAGAATGGCCACTGTATGGTAGAAAAGAAAAGGCTGAAGCTATATTCTGTAAAGCAATATTATTCAAGGAAGAATTCCTTCAAATACGCTATCCGCTACTTTTCTTCAGTAAATTATAATTAGATAAGCTTCCAATTCTGCCCTCCCACTCGTGACTAATATTGCACGCAGAAGTAGCTTTCCTCGTGATGGAGAAAATTATTAAACTCATATGATATTAAAATAAATAATAAATAATAAATAAATAAAAAGGGAAAATGATAGGTGTAACTATCATTTGAACCAATGAGGTTTTGTTTTTTTTAATGTGTTTATTTATTTTTTAATAGTCTACACTTTTTTATTTTTTTATTTTTTTCAAAATACATAAAAAAATGCTTTTAAAATAAACAAAAAATAGATTTAAAGATTTTTCGTCCCCGGCCAGTAATTTGTTCCCATAATCCTGTACCAAAATTTTTTTTTTGACAAATTTGTTATTTCTATATGAAAATATTTGAATGGAATTTTTTTTAATGGAAAAAATATTGTCCCTAATAGTCTTTTTTTTGGGAAAAATATATTCTTGTTTTAATCCTATTTAGTTTTAATCGAATCTTTATTAGAAAAGAAAAGAAACGTCGTACGTACGTATTGGCATCAAAACAAAAAGAACAGTCAATGCTAGATGGATATATAGCTAACTAATTGTAATCGAGAATATGGGACTGGGGAATCTCTTGCTTATCCAAAGTTAAAAGAGTTGCGGTATTATGCTGCCTAGAGGTAAGGCGTGCCTCACAGGTTAAATTTATTTTTTAATTCTTAATTTTATATTTTTTTAATAAATTTAAATATTTTTATAAAATAAAAAAATAATACATCAATATATTAAAAATCACTCCCTTAATTATTAAATTAAAAAAATAACTTATTTTATGAGTGGTCAACTGAAACATTACATTTGGGGCGGTAGTGTAGTGTTTTCAATGTTAAAAACGTTGTTTTGGTCATTCCTACTTTTCTTTTGAATAAATCATCAGATGTATAGAGTTTTCCTGCACCATATATAAGTAGATCAACAGAAGTAAAAAATATTTTTGTTTTAAAGGAAAAAAAAGAAGTCAGTTTTTATTTCATTACCTTAACTTTTTCAAATTGGTTCCAGTTTTGGCGTTTGCATAATGTAGACCTACTTTCTAGTCAATCATCCATGATGGGATTGGGGAATCATCTTTTGGGGTATCGTCAGAGATCCTCCGTCCCTCTTCCACAATCCCTGCCTCAAATACCCCTCCCCATCTCTATCCCCTCGCTGTGAGTCCATGTTGTGCTCTCCCCCCCTCCTTAAGTCATTGTCGTAAAGCGCATACATGCCAATAATTAGTGGTAAATGACTAATTTTGCTGACATATCTATAAACGCTAATACTAGAAACACCGCTAAATTTTATGTACTTTACTGACATTTATGCAAATGCAGGAAAATTTAAGGCATATACGCCAGTGATTACCGGCGTAAAAACTAAACTACGATAAATGATTATTTTTGCTAACATATCTATACATGACACGGTTAATAGAAACACCACTAAATCCTATCTACTTTATCAATGTTGATGCAGACGCCCATAAATGTGTATTTAATTACGAGACACATTTGTTAATAGTTATTAGTATTAATAATTTAGAGTACTATATATTTAAAATATACAAAACAAATATTTTTGGATGTGAAAAAGGAAAAAGAAACACATGATGAGGTGGAATAAAATGCAAATAATTTTGATTCCACAGGTCAGCAAAAGTAGCAAGACAACAAACAAAAATTCAAGTAATTGATCAGACGAAACTAGTTAGATATCTTATGGAAAGAAAAAACTAGCTAAAAAATGAATGTCATCATTCATGTTTATCACTGGCAAAGAAAAAGATTCCCACAACAATAATTTAAGAGTTATCTCAATCATGAAATGACTCGTAAAACAAGTCTTCCACTATGGTTTTTAAGATTTCTAAAACAATCTATTCTTCTTTAAAGAAGAAAGAAATACATATATAGACTTGTGTCCTCTACCGAACCAAGTTTTGTCTTTTCCAGCTTCTTGGTACGATGCTGTAGCTATGGGGCCGACATTCCAAAGCTATATATATAGATTTTTTCAAAGGGAAAAAAATACTTTTCTTTGGCACGTTAAATTATCTAATGTTTGACATTTTATGCTATAAATTATCAATAATGTGACACATTATTATATCCTTTAATTATAAAACCTAGAAAAATAAAATAAAATGAAGTAACGTAATTATAAGAGATGATATCTATAAATTTATGTGTGTCCATGTGTATCATGTACGTGTAGCTGGTAGCTGGAAAGTGCCTTTCTTTACGCAGTATTCTTATTATAAGTGGGTACGTACATTTAGAGTAAAGGGATACAGTTTTACGTACTGAAGGACAAAATTGGAGTTACCGAAGAGGAATGAATATTACAAGATACTTGATAATAGAAAATGTGGAAAAAGGGAAACAAATAATAGAAAATGGAAACACGCCTAAGAAACGCAAATTATTTTGACTCCACGTGTCTGCTAAATAAACTAAAAAAGAGAAAGCTAATGGTCCGGCTGATGAAACTGCACCATGGAATTGGACCCAAGATGCCTACGGTTCCTCCCGATAAAGATAAAGTAGTAAACTGAGGAATATAATTATGTTAGAGACTGTGATCGAGCTGTCAATCCATTGTTTTATTCATTTCATTATTTCATTACAGTTTGTAATTTATAAATAGCGACATACATTTGTAAATGATCAACGATTGATTGATTACATTTGTGCTCGATCCCGTCGCCTCCAACAATTAGCAGCTAGCTGGTGCTTGATCCAGTGATTTTGCACTTAATTTGTAATCTAAAAGTGATACAGTGTATTCGAAACACTTTAATTTGATTGTCAATAATTTGGTAAGACTCGCCTCTTTTTATCAATCTTATCGGTTGGAATTAAATGAGCGAAATATGTCAGATTTTTATAATTAAAGAATAAATTGTTTTAGTTCTAATACTTGATATACATGTAAATATAAAATATTTGAGATGTAAGTTTTACCATGTACGTTTTTCTTTATAAATAACATCTAAATCTTTAGATATATAGAGTTTTCCTCCACCATATATAAGTAGATCAACAGAAGTAAACAATACTTTTGTTTTAAAGGGAAAAAAGAATTCAGTTTTTATTTCACTACCTTAACTTATTTAAATTGGTTCCAGTTTTGGCGTCTGCACGGATGCAACGGTCGCCAAAAATTCGGTACGGAATGGATATTGAATAGTGTAAATCGTTTTCTTATTTTTTCTTATTTTTATGTACACATTTTTTTCTTATAGAAAATATTTTAAAAAAAATAATAAAATTTATAAAATAGTTTCTTAATCATAAATTAAAAAAAATCTAAAAATAAAATAAAAACACAATTCCGTATAAATTTTCGCTATACATTTTCTGTGGAAATAGTATTTCCCTTTACATAATGTAGACCTACTCTCTAGTCAATCATCGATGATGGGATAGTTGTGCGCAGGGCCACCCAGAAAACAAAAACAAAATAGATAGAGACTGTATTTAAGTGGTTCGGTAATTTGCCTACATCCACTGAAGCGGAAACTTGATATTCAATGTGTTTGTACAAGATTACAAATACTCTTTCAAAACAACTCTCTATCTCTCAAATGACACTACAAACTTATACTCAGAACTTCTCTTACTGGATGATTTTTGCTTCACCAATCCTCTCCTATTTATAAGAGAGGTTGACCTTCTCCCTCCACAAAACATAACATAGTGGAGGGACACATACAATAGCTGGAGATGCTAAATGCTTTCCAATGCACATGGATGGACCTCAACAATCACCCCCTCTACCCAAGTGTATCATACTAGGATACTACATGTTGCATCCTTCCAATGATTGCACCCCCTCATCGAAATGTTTGTTTGTTTTTTTTTCCTGAATGATTTCCGCTATCAAATGCGCCCTAAGGCGCCAATGTACCCGTAGGTGTTTAGCAGTGTGAGATATTAATCCAGTCCAAACAGTGTTGTAACTTGATCCCAGTGACGACTTTCGTCAACATATCAGCTGGATTATCTTCAGTGCCAATATTCTGATGTAGAATGTCCCATTCTTCCAATATCTCATGTACGAAGTGGAAACGGACATCTATATGTTTTGTTCGAGAGTGATACACTTGATTCTTGGCCAAATGAATTGCACTTTGACTCTCACAGCAAATGGTAACCTCTTGCTACTTAAAGCCCAAGTCTGTTACCAATCCCTGTAACCAAATGGCTTCTTTCACGGCTTCTGGTACAACCATGTATTCAGCCTCAGTGGATGATGGTGCAATTGTAGACTGCAAAGTTGATTGCCAACTAACTGGTCTTCCAGCCAGAGTGAACACATATCCAGTTGTCGATCGGCGTTTGTCAAGATCACCTGCATAGTCTGAGTTAACATATCCAGTTAGTAGACTATCTTCACTCTTCTCAAACTTCAAACCAATATCTATGGTCCCTAAAATATATCGTAAAATCCACTTAACCGCATGCCAATGAGTCTTTCCAGGATTATGCATATAAAAACTAATTAAGCTAATAGCTTGAGAGATATTAGGTCGTGTACACACCATGGCATACATTAAGCTTTCAAAAATACTTGCATATGGGACATTCCTCTTGTAGTCCTGCTCTTCATCATCTTTAGGAGACTGCAATGTACTGAGTTTGAAATGTGGGGCCATAGAAGTACTCACCGGCTTTCTCTTCGAGTCGATGTTGAAGCGTTGCAGTATTCTCTTCAGATACTGCTTCTAAGTAAGGTGAACTGTACCTTTCACCCTATCTTGGCTGATCTCCATCCTCAATACTCTCCGTGCTTCTCCCAGATTTTTCATTTCAAACTCATGACTCAACTGAGTTTTTAAACGATTTATCTCCCATTTGCTTTTACATGCAATTAACATATCATCTACATATAAAAGCAAATAAATGAAAGATCCATTTGTAAGTTTTCTGAAATACACACAGTGATCGTATTGGCAACGAGTGTATTTATTTTAGATCCATCATAAAGCGGTCGAAACGCTTGTACCATTGCCAAGGTGACTACTTCAAACCAAAGAGAGACTTCTTCAAACTGCAGAACCAATTTTCTTTTCCAGCTTCTTTAAAACCTTCTAGTTGAGACAGATAGATCTTCTCCTCCAGATCACCATGTAAGAAAGCTGTCTTCACATCTAGCTGTGCTAACTCAAGATCATATTGTGCAAGCAAAGCTAGCAATATCACGATGGATGAATGCTTCACAACAGAAGAGAATACTTCATTGTAGTCAATTCCCTCTGTCTGAGCGTAGCCCTTGGCTACCAACCTAGCTTTGTATCGCACTCCATTTTAGCAGCTTGATCATCTTTTTGATTAAAGATCCACTTACAACTAATTGTCTTCTTTTCTTGTGGAAGCGGCACAAGCTCCCAAGTCTGGTTCTGGTGAAGAGACTGCATCTCTTCATTCATCACCTTTGTCCATTCGACTTGTTCACTAGACTGTATGGCTTCTCTGTAAGTGGTTGGGATTTCACCCCCTTCAGCTGGTAGTGCATATGTCACATAGTCTGCAAAACGTGTTGGTACACGTGTCTCTCGTCTCGGCCTGTTAGTTGCTATTGATTCAAGTTGTATTGGAGGTACTGTGACTGGTTTCTGTGCCAATATTTTTCAAACTTCATCATGGTATCAGGAAGTGGTGAAGCACCAGACTCCTCAAGCAGGAGGAGAGTTCGGAGGAGACACATTTATTGAAGATTACTTGTTGTTTGTATAGTAGTTCAAGCTATTTTTCATCCTCAAATAAGGTTTTACTGAGAGTGATTTTCTACTCCTATTCACCATGTCAGTTGTACATAAATACCACTTAAACTAAAGATATTGACCTTATATAGTTGTTCAAATTCATGGATAATGGTTCACCAAATAGACAATTTTGCAATGCAAATATATATGATAATCAACATTGCATGCAATTAACTAGGTAATTTCAAGTTGCAGTTAACTTTTTGTAGTGATGGTAGCACATATGCAAGACAGAAAATTCAAAAAATTCGTAACGTTAAGATCCACACTGCCTTGTGGCTCCAAAACTGGATTGTGAAAATTTCAAACAGCCACATCCCACATAGCAACAAGAAAATGTGTAGAAATTAATGGGAACAAGAAGATGACTAGATGTGGTCTAAAGCCCAGGGATGTAAAGGAAAAACTATTAGAGAACATGATTACACAAAAATGGTGCTTTCCAGCTCTGATATTTGCCAAAAAAATGTCACATTTATTCTTTTCAATTCGTTTTGAAAGTAGAATAAGAACAATAACAACTTCCAAATAAGAGAATGTGTGAAGAACAACAGAAAATCAAGTCCAAAAGAAGAGAAAGAAATACCAAACACTCAAGAACTGTGACAGTGAAAGAAGCAGAGCCATGACTACTTAGGTGATGAAATTGAGTCCAACCCACGTCCTTCGGCGGCTCAAATATGGAATGTGTGAGAATGGCAACCGCAACAGTAGGTTCGGTCCACGGTGGTGACCACAGACGCAGAAGAAATCATTCACACAGAGAGAGTCTCTAGGTTCAGCTCGCGAGGGGCTTGTTTTGGTTTCTCTCCCTTTTTTCCGCATATTTTTATTGGTTTTTTTTTTTTTAAATCAACTGACGTGGACGGTTCCGCGCTGGTTACATGCGGGCGGTTGCATTCTACACTTTTTCTTAGCTGTTGCCTATATATAGGACCAGAATGGCCACTGTATGGTAGAAAAGAAAAGGCTGAAGCTATATTCTGTAAAGCAATATTATTCAAGGAAGAATTCCTTCAAATACGCTATCCGCTACTTTTCTTCAGTAAATTATAATTAGATAAGCTTCCAATTCTGCCCTCCCACTCATGACTAATATTGCACGCAGAAGTAGCTTTCCTCGTGATGGAGAAAATTATTAAACTCATATGATATTAAAAAAAATAATAAATAATAAATAAATAAAAAGGGAAAATGATAGGTGTAACTATCATTTGAACCAATGAGGTTTTTTTTTTTTAATGTGTTTATTTATTTTTTAATAGTCTACACTTTTTTATTTTTTTTTCTTTTTTCAAAATACATAAAAAAATGCTTTTAAAATAAACAAAAAATACATTTAAAGATTTTTCGTCCCCGGCCAGTAATTTGTTCCCATAATCCTGTCCCAAAATTTTTTTTTGACAAATTTGTTATTTCTATATGAAAATATTTGAATGGAATTTTTTTTAATGGAAAAAATATTGTCCCTAATAGTCTTTTTTTTGGGAAAAATATATTCTTGTTTTAATCCTATTTAGTTTTAATCGAATCTTTATTAGAAAAGAAAAGAAACGTCGTACGTACGTATTGGCATCAAAACAAAAAGAACAGTCAATGCTAGATGGATATATAGCTAACTAATTGTAATCGAGAATATGGGACTGGGGAATCTCTTGCTTATCCAAAGTTAAAAGAGTTGCGGTATTATGCTGCCTAGAGGTAAGGCGTGACTCACAGGTTAAATTTATTTTTTAATTTTTAATTTTATATTTTTTGAATAAATTTAAAAATAATATATCAATATATTAAAAATTACTTCTTTAATTATTAAGTTAAAAATAACTTATTTTATGAGTGGTCAACTGAAACATTACATTTGGGGCGGTAGTGTAGTGTTTTCAATGTTAAAAACGTTGTTTTGGTCATTCCTACTTTTATTTTGAATAAATCTTCAGATGTATAGAGTTTTCCTGCACCATATATAAGTAGATCAACAGAAGTAAAAAATATTTTTGTTTTAAAGGAAAAAAAAGAAGTCAGTTTTTATTTCATTACCTTAACTTTTTCAAATTGGTTCCAGTTTTGGCGTTTGCATAATGTAGACCTACTTTCTAGTCAATCATCCATGATGGGATTGGGGAATCATCTTTTGGGGAATCGTCTGAGATCCTCCGTCCCTCTTCCACAATCCCTGCCTCAAATACCCCTCCCCATCTCTATCCCCTCGCTGTGAGTCCATGTTGTGCTCTCTCCCCCTCCTTAAGTCATTGTCGTAAAGCGCATACATGCCAATAATTAGTGGTAAATGACTAATTTTGCTGACATATCTATAAACGCTAATACTAGAAACACCGCTAAATTTTATGTACTTTACTGACATTTATGCAAATGCAGGAAAATTTAAGGCATATACGCCAGTGATTACCGGCGTAAAAACTAAACTACGATAAATGATTATTTTTGCTAACATATCTATACATGACACGGTAATAGAAACACCACTAAATCCTATCTACTTTATCAATGTTGATGCAGACGCCATAAATGTGTATTTAATTACGAGACACTTTGTTAATAGCTACTCATTAGTATTAATAATTTAGAGTACTATATATTTAAAATATACAAAACAAATATTTTTGATGTGAAAAAGGAAAAAGAAACACATGATGAGGTGGAATAAAATGCAAATAATTTTGATTCCACAGGTCAGCAAAAGTAGCAAGACAACAAACAAAAATTCAAGTAATTGATCAGACGAAACTAGTTAGATATCTTATGGAAAGAAAAAACTAGCTAAAAAATGAATGTCATCATTCATGTTTATCACTGGCAAAGAAAAAGATTCCCACAACAATAATTTAAGAGTTATCTCAATCATGAAATGACTCGTAAAACAAGTCTTCCACTATGGTTTTTAAGATTTCTAAAACAATCTATTCTTCTTTAAAGAAGAAAGAAATACATATATAGACTTGTGTCCTCTACCGAACCAAGTTTTGTCTTTTCCAGCTTCTTGGTACGATGCTGTAGCTATGGGGCCGACATTCCAAAGCTATATATATAGATTTTTTCAAAGGGAAAAAAATACTTTTCTTTGGCACGTTAAATTATCTAATGTTTGACATTTTATGCTATAAATTATCAATAATGTGACACATTATTATATCCTTTAATTATAAAACCTAGAAAAATAAAATAAAATGAAGTAACGTAATTATAAGAGATGATATCTATAAATTTATGTGTGTCCATGTGTATCATGTACGTGTAGCTGGTAGCTGGAAAGTGCCTTTCTTTACGCAGTATTCTTATTATAAGTGGGTACGTACATTTAGAGTAAAGGGATACAGTTTTACGTACTGAAGGACAAAATTGGAGTTACCGAAGAGGAATGAATATTACAAGATACTTGATAATAGAAAATGTGGAAAAAGGGAAACAAATAATAGAAAATGGAAACACGCCTAAGAAACGCAAATTATTTTGACTCCACGTGTCTGCTAAATAAACTAAAAAAGAGAAAGCTAATGGTCCGGCTGATGAAACTGCACCATGGAATTGGACCCAAGATGCCTACGGTTCCTCCCGATAAAGATAAAGTAGTAAACTGAGGAATATAATTATGTTAGAGACTGTGATCGAGCTGTCAATCCATTGTTTTATTCATTTCATTATTTCATTACAGTTTGTAATTTATAAATAGCGACATACATTTGTAAATGATCAACGATTGATTGATTACATTTGTGCTCGATCCCGTCGCCTCCAACAATTAGCAGCTAGCTGGTGCTTGATCCAGTGATTTTGCACTTAATTTGTAATCTAAAAGTGATACAGTGTATTCGAAACACTTTAATTTGATTGTCAATAATTTGGTAAGACTCGCCTCTTTTTATCAATCTTATCGGTTGGAATTAAATGAGCGAAATATGTCAGATTTTTATAATTAAAGAATAAATTGTTTTAGTTCTAATACTTGATATACATGTAAATATAAAATATTTGAGATGTAAGTTTTACCATGTACGTTTTTCTTTATAAATAACATCTAAATCTTTAGATATATAGAGTTTTCCTCCACCGTACATAAGTAGATCAACAGGAGTAAACAATACTTTTGTTTTAAAGGGAAAAAAGAATTCAGTTTTTATTTCACTACCTTAACTTATTTAAATTGGTTCCAGTTTTGGCGTCTGCACGGATGCAACGGTCGCCAAAAATTCGGTACGGAATGGATATTGAATAGTGTAAATCGTTGTCTTATTTTTTCATTTTTTTATGTACACATTTTTTTCTTATAGAAAATATTTTAAAAAAATAATAAAATTATTAAAAAATAGTTTCTTAATCATTAAATTAAAAAAAAATCTAAAAATAAAATAAAAACACAATTCGCTATAAATTTTCGCTATACATTTTCCGTGGAAATAGTATTTCCCTTTACATAATGTAGACCTACTCTCTAGTCAATCATCGATGATTGGATTGTTGTGCCCAGGGCCGCCCAGAAAACAAACACAAAATAGATAAGACTGTATTTAAGTGGTTCGGCAATTTGCCTACGTCACTGAAGCGGAAACTTGATATTCAATGTGTTTGTACAAGATTACAAACACTCTCTCAAAATAACTCTCTATCTTTCAAATGACACTACAAACTTACACTCAGAACTCCTCTTACTGGATGATTTTTGCTTCACCAATCCTCTCCTATTTATAAGAGAGGTTGAGCTTCTCCCTCCACAAAACATAACGTAGTGGAGGGACACATACAATAACTGGAGATGCTAAATGCTTTCCAATGCACATGGGTGGACCTCAACAATCACCCCTTCCAGTATTTCCCTTTACATAATGTAGACCTACTCTCTAGTCAATCATCGATGATGGGATTGTTGTGCCCAGGGCCCCCAGAAAACAAAACAAAATAGATAGAGACTGTATTTAAGTGGTTCGGCAATTTGCCTACGTCACTGAAGCGGAAACTTGATATTCAATGTGTTTGTACAAGATTACAAACACTCTCTCAAAATAACTCTCTATCTCTCAAATGACTACTAAACTCACACTCAAAACTCCTCTTACTGGATGATTTTTGCTTCACCAATCCTCTCCTATTTATAAGAGAGGTTGAGCTTCTCCCTCCACAAAACATAACTAGTGGAGGGACACATACAATAACTGGAGATGCTAAATGCTTTCCAATGCACATGGGTGGACCTCAACAATCACCCCTTCCAGTATTTCCCTTTACATAATGTAGACCTACTCTCTAGTCAATCATCGATGATGGGATTGTTGTGCCCAGGGCCGCCCAGAAAACAAACACAAAATGATAGAGATGTATTTAAGTGGTTGGCAATTTCTACGTCTCACTGAAGCGGAAACTTGATATTCAATGGTTTGTACAAGATTACAAACACTCTCTCAAAATAACTCTCTATCTTCAAATGACACTACAAACTTACACTCAGAACTCCTCTTATGGATGATTTTTGCTTCACCAATCCTCTCCTATTTATAAGAGAGGTTGAGCTTCTCCCTCCACAAAACATAACGTAGTGGAGGGACACATACAATAACTGGAGATGCTAAATGCTTTCCAATGCACATGGGTGGACCTCAACAATCACCCCTTCCAGTATTTCCCTTTACATAATGTAGACCTACTCTCTAGTCAATCATCGATGATGGGATTGTTGTGCCCAGGGCCGCCCAGAAAACAAACACAAAATAGATAGAGACTGTATTTAAGTGGTTCGGCAATTTCCTACGTCCACTGAAGCGGAAACTTGATATTCAATGTGTTTGTACAAGATTACAAACACTCTCTCAAAATAACTCTCTATCTCTCAAATGACACTACAAACTACACTCAGAACTCCTCTTACTGGATGATTTTTGCTTCACCAATCCTCTCCTATTTATAAGAGAGTTGAGCTTCTCCCTCCACAAAACATAACGTAGTGGAGGGACACATACAATAACTGGAGATGCTAAATGCTTTCCAATGCACATGGGTGGACCTCAACAATCACCCCTTCCAGTATTTCCCTTTACATAATGTAGACCTACTCTCTAGTCAATCATCGATGATGGGATTGTTGTGCCCAGGGCCGCCCAGAAAACAAACACAAAATAGATAGAGACTGTATTTAAGTGGTTTGGCAATTTTCCTACGTCCACTGAAGCGGAAACTTGATATTCAATGAGTTTGTACAAGATTACAAACACTCTCTCAAAATAACTCTCTATCTTTCAAATGACACTACAAACTTACACTCAGAACTCCTCTTACTGGATGATTTTTGCTTCACCAATCCTCTCCTATTTATAAGAGAGGTCGAGCTTCTCCTTCCACAAAACATAACGTAGTGGAGGGACACATAAAATAACTGGAGATGCTAAATGCTTTCCAATGCACATGGGTGGACCTCAACAATCACCCCCTCCAGTATTTCCCTTTACATAATGTAGACCTACTCTCTAGTCAATCATCGAGGATGGGATTGTTGTGCCCAGGGCCGCCCAGGAAGCAAACACAAAATAGATAGAGACTGTATTTAAATGGTTCGGCAATTTGGCTACATCCACTGAAGCGGAAACTTGATATTCAATGTGTTTGTACAAGATTACAAACACTCTCTCGAAATAACTCTCTATCTCTCAAATGACACTACAAACTCACACTCAAAACTCCTCTTACTGGATGATTTTTGCTTCACCAATCCTCTCCTATTTATAAGAGATGTTGAACTTCTTCCTCCACAAAACATAACGTAGTGGAGGGACACATACAATAACTGGAGATGCTAAATGCTTTCCAATGCACATGGGTGGACCTCAACAATTACCCCCTCCACCCAAGTGTATCATACTAGGATACTACATGTTGCATCCTTCCAATGATTGCACCCCCTCATCAAAATGTTTGTTTGTTTTTTTTGCCTGAATGATATCTGCTATCAAATGCGCCCTAAGGCGCCAATGTACCCATAGGTGCTTAGCAGTGTGAGATATTAATCAAGTCAAAGTAGTGTTGTAACTTGATTCCAGTGACGACTTTCGTCAACATATCAGCTGGATTATCTTCAGTGCCAATATTCTGAAGTAAAATGTCCCATTCTTCCAATATCTCACGTACGAAGTGGAAACGGACATTTATATGTTTTGTTCGAGATTGATACACTTGATTCTTGGCCAAATGAATTTCACTTTGACTGTCACAGTAAATGGTAACCTCTTGCTACTTAAAGCCCAAGTCTGTTACCAATCCCTGTAACCAAATGGTTTCTTTCACGGCTTCTGGTACAACCATGTATTCAGCCTCAGTGGATGATGGTGCAATTGTAGACTGCAAAGTTGATCACCAACTAACTGGTCTTCCAGCCAGAGTGAACACATATCCAGTTGTCGATCGGCGTTTGTCAAGATCACCGTCATAGTCTGAGTTAACATATCCGGTTAGTAGACTATCTTCACTCTTCTCAAACTTCAAACCAATATCTATGGTCCCTAAAATATATCGTAGAATCCACTTAGCCGCATGCCAATGAGTCTTTCCAGGATTATGCATATAGCAACTAACTAAGTTAACGGCCTGAGAGATATCAGGTCGTGTACACACCATGGCATACATTAAGCTTTCAAAAATACTTGCATATGAGACATTCCTCGTGTAGTCCCGCTTTTCATCATCTTTAGGAGACTGCAATGCATTGAGCTTGAAATATGGGGCCATAGAAGTACTCACTAGCTTTGTCTTCGAGTCGATGTTGAAGCGTTGCAGTATTCTCTTCAGATACTGCTTCTAAGTAAGGTGAAATGTACCTTTCACCCTATCTCGGCTGATCTCCATCCTCAATACTCTCCGTACTTCTCCCATATTTTTCATTTCAAACTCATGACTCAACTGAGTTTTTAAACAATTTATTTCCCATTTGCTTTTACATGCAATTAACATATCATCTACATATAAAAGCAAATAAATGAAAGATCCATTTGTAAGTTTTCTGAAATACACACAATGATAGTATTGGCAACAAGCGTATTTATTTTAGATCCATTATGAAGCGATCGAAACGCTTGTACCATTGCCAAGGTGACTACTTCAAACCATAGAGAGACTTCTTCAGACTGCAGACCCAATTTTCTTTTCCAGCTTCTTTAAAACCTTCTAGTTGAGACAGATAGATCTTCTCCTACAGATCACCATGTAAGAAAGTTGTCTTCACATCTAGTTGTGCTAACTCAAGATCATATTGTGCAACCAAAGCTAGCAATATCACGATGGATGAATGCTTCACAACAGAAGAGAATACTTCATTGTAGTCAAAGCGTAGCCCTTGGCTACCAACCTAGCTTTGTATCGCACTCCATTTTAGCAGCTTGATCATCTTTCTGATTAAAGATCCACTTACAACCAATTGTCTTCTTTTCTTGTGGAAGCGGCACAAGCTCCCAAGTCTGGTTCTGGTAAAGAGACTGCATCTCTTCATTCATCGCCTTTGTCCATTCGACTTGTTCACTAGATTGTATGACTTTTCTGTAAGTGGTTGGGATTTCACCCCCTTCAGCTGGTAGTGCATATGTCACATAGTCTGCAAAACGTGTTGGTACACGTGTCTCTCGTCTCGGCCTGTTAGTTGCTATTGATTCAAGTTGTATTGGAGGTACTGTGACTGGACTATCAACCTCATCTTGTCCGTGCTTTCCATTTGTTTCTCCTGAATCCTTTTGAGTGGAAAACTCCACCTTTTGCGAATCACCAGTTGTTTTACTATCATGGTTGCCTTCATTGGAGTCTTTATACTCATGTAACTTAAGCATCTTAGACTCGTTGAATGTTACATCTCTACGGATGATAACCTTTTTAGACTCTATGCACCAGATTCTATACCCTTTTATACCAGTACTAAAGTCTAATAATTTTGCTTTCTTGGCTCTAGGGTCAAGCTTACTTCCTTGAGCATGATAGTAATTAAGACATCCAAAAATATGTAAAGAGTCATAATCAGTAGAATGGATACCTTTCCACATTTCAATGGGTGTCTTCCCGTTATTGGCAGTTGCGGGTAGTCAGTTGATGAGGTGGCAGGCATATGTCATAGCTTCAGCCCAAAATTGTTTACTGAATCTAGCATCCAGTAACATACATCGCACTTTCTCTAGTAAAGTATGGTTCATCCGTTTTGCCACACCATTCTGCTACGGTGCACCTCGTACCGTAAAGTGTCTGACAATTCCCTCTCTCCAATATACTTCTATGAAGGGGTCTGAAGTGTACTAACCTCCATTATCATATCTGAGTCGCTTGATTTTTCTGCCGGTCTGAGTCTCAATCATTTTCTTCCAATCAGTGAAGATTTTCAGCACTTCATCTTTATTCTTCATCGTATACACCCACACACGACGAGAATAATCATATACAAAATTTACAAACCAATGCTTACCTCCCAAAGATGCATTTTGGGTAGGTCCCCAAACATCGGAGTACACATAGTCAAGTATCCTCCGTGTATTGTGTATAGCGGTTCCAAACTTAATCCGCCTTTGTTTCCCCAATACATAGTGCTTACAGAAAGATAGTTTACCAGTCTTGGCACCTTTGAGTAAGCCTTGCTTCACTAGTGTTTGCAAAACTTTTTCTCTAGCGTGTCTCATACGCATATGCCAAAGACTGAAGGTGTCGGCATCAGTCTCATCTAACTTCTCACAGCATGTGGAAGCTCTTCCATAAACAGTACTTCCTTACAAGAAGTACAAGTTTCATCGCTGACTCACTCAAAATTGAGTAGCACAAAGGCTATTCCAAGTGTAGGAGGATGTCGTGTAATAATTAGGAATAAATTCCTAAATCTTCTCCTTAGGAAAAGCTACTTAAACTCAAACTCGTTGAAAATAGTGAAAATCTTCACAAAGAGAAAATAAGATGATGGTATGTGCAATGGATGGGAGAGTGCAAAATGAAGAAAAATGGTACTAGTCATGGACTAGATTCATATCTTTAGATTTTTTGAGTGTCGAATTGAAATGCAAAAGACTAAAAGATTAAACTAAGAGATTAATAAAACTAAGATAAGAATTAAATTATATTAGAAAGTAATTGACAAAATACGAACTGAAAATTGAAAAGCCCCAAAATCAATGTTCTAGAGTTCATCATTGTATTCAAATCACAAATTCTCAAAATTAATCCATAGCAATTGTAATTACTATTAAAATGAAAACTTAATGAAACTAGAAAAATAAATAACATGAAATAAATAAATAACAAATAAAATGTTCAAACTTCTAAGCCAAAAATCTAAAAAATAATCCACAAACTTAAAACTGAAATTAAATAACAAGTAGGTAATAAAAAGATCAAGTTAATTGAATGGAGATGAAGATTCGAAGCGGTGGAGGAGGCTAGGCTGTAATAGCAATTAGACCCCTCAAGGAGCTCTTCAATTTGCTGCAGTGTGAGTGAGTGATCCAGAAGAATTTTTGTGTTGCTGCGTAAATGATTGCTCGTGAGAATCTCCCTCTTCGGATCTGAGTGAAAAATACGAAGGAAAATAAATTCTAAGTGTTGCTTATAATCAAACAGTGTTTTCCAGGCCAAAAGTTGGTCATATGATGTAAAATTCCATATATATACCCTAACGACGGAATAAACCCTAGATCTGTAAAATACAATGTCCGCTCGAGCGAAGTGTCGAGCGAACATCGAGCGTTCAACTCTGCCTGAATTCGCTTGAGCGGTCAAATGCCTCCGCTCGAGCGATCTCCTTTCCCGCAACCTGCTCGAGCTGACTGTCGAGCGGCAGTCGAGCGTTTGAATTTGCCTGAATTTTGGTCGGGCGGCCAAAAGCTTTGCTTGAGCAATGTGGACTAGACTCCACAGTGATCAATAATTTGTAAAATTAAGCATAAATTTATGCTATTAATCAATTTAAATCACAACTTAGATTCATTCATCTTAATCATTTTTCCATATAAAACCAATGATAAAGTAATGAAAGAATTAAAATATATTTGTTCCGAATGTATTAGAATATGCAATAACTCAACTCAATCACTCGCCTCAAACCCTTCATAGCCACTTGAACTCCCATTACTACTTTGAGAGTTTCGTCTTCAATGGTGATTATGAATTCCTTTGAATCCAGATATTCAAGTGAGATGAGATTCTTCCGCAAGTCCGGAACATACCGAACTTCTGTCAGAGTCTTGACACTTCCATCATGCATCTTCAACTGAATGCTACATATTCCCTGAGTCTTACAGGCACTGTTATTCCCCATAAATACTGCTCCATCCTTAATCTTTGTGAAATCAGTAAACTAGTCACGATTGGGACACATGTGATAGGTACATCTGGAATCCATAATCCATTCATCGGAATGACAAATGGATTACGAACTTGTCAAGGCAAAATCTGACTCATCATCTCTATTCACGACAATGGTTGTGGTAGGTTGATTCTGTTGTTATCCCTTCAGCTTGGGACAATCTTTCTTCAAGTGTTCTTTGTTGTGACAAAAGGAATACTCGTCTCTGGCGAGTTTTCTTCTGAATGATGAACCACGTGATGTGGCTTGGGTTTTCGATTGAAAACCTTTCTTCTTTCCAGGATACCTCGACTGTGGTCTCCCTCTTGCTGTTAACGTTTCACTTGATGTATCTAGATGTACCTGCTTATCTTTTCTACGATACTCATTGCTAATTAAAGAACTAGATACATCGTCAAAACTGATCTTTTCCTTCCCATACAGTAGAGTAGTAATTAAATGCTCATATGTATCAGGCAAGGAATTTAGTAAAAGTAAACCTTTATCTTCATCTTGGATTTCAACATCCAAGTTTAATAAATCAGCAAGAATTTGATTGTAACTATGCAAATGTTCAGACATAGAAATACCTTCACGAAATTGGAATCTGAAGAGCTTTTTCTTCAAGTGCAAACGGCTGTCAATGCTCTTCTTCATGAACTTATCCTCCAATTTCTGCCAAAGTTCCCTTGCATTTGTCTCTCTCATGACAAAATACTTCTGTTCTTTGGTAAGGCATAACCGGATTGTACTACAAGCTTGAGTATTAAGCTCCCTCCAATCTTTTTCAGTCATATCATCTGATCTTTCTTCCAACGCAATATCCAACTCTTGTTGAATCAAAACGTCCATAACTTCGCACTGTAATATGCGAAAGTTGCTTGTTCCATCAAACTTCTCAACTTCAAACTTGGCATTTGAAACTGTAGACCTACGCCTAGAGCTACTGACATTTCCAAAGTTCCTATCCCTTCCAGAACCTTTGATATGAATTTAGAAAACTTTAGACAAAAAATTTAAAAATTCTAACCGTATGGATGAGTCTGGAATGATCCAAATAGTTGGAAAGCACTATTGGATTGTTGAAATTGGACTCAAAATGGCTTAAATCAAGCCCAACAAGGATCTGACAAAACAGACGGTGCTGATCACCTACGCGTGGGATACACGCATTGAGCAAGGCATCTGGTCGGCGCGTGGGCACGTGGAGTACACGCGCGACAGCTCCTTGTGCGCGTGGGGGGCGCGTGAGGCATGTGCTTTACATGCGCAGAAAACTCACTAGGATGCGTGGAGGCGCGTGGGAAGTGTGTCTCAAGTGTCTTCAACCTCTAGTGCACGTGGGCGGGTGGGTTTTAGTCGTCTTCTTCCTTTGGCTGCGACTAAGGCGCGTGAAGGCCACTCTCTGACTTCAAGAGGCGTATACGGGCTCCTCCGGTGTTCGCTTTCGATGCTGTTTGCGGCAACGAATCCGTTTTTACGAGAGGAACGTTGTGGTGTGATCAAAAGTTGATTTCAATCAACTGAAATTTTTTGGGTAGCACGAACCAAAGCTCTGATACCAATTGTTGTACTCAAGGCCGCCCAGAAAACAAACACAAAATAGATAGAGACTGTATTTAAGTGGTTCAGCAATTTGCCTATGTCCACTGAAGCGGAAAATTAATATTCAATGTGTTTGTACAATATTACAAACACTCTCTCAAAACAACTCTATATCTCTCAAATGGCACCACAAACTCACACTCAGTACTCCTCTTGCTCGATCATTTTTACTTCAGCAATCATCTACTATTTATAGGAGAAGTTGAGCTTCTCCTTCCACAAATCATAACGTAGTGGAGGGACACATACCATAGCTGGAGATGCTAAATGCTTTCCAATGCATATGGGTGGACCTCAACAGGGATTGGGGAATCTTTTTTTGGGAGTCGTCAGAGATCCTCCATCCCACTCCCCAACTCTCTCCCCCTCGCTGTGAGTTCATGTTGTGCTGTCTCCCGGCCCCTTCCTAAAGGCAATGCCGTAAATAATATTGCAATCAAGAAAATTTAGGGCATATTCACCAGTAATTACTGGTGTAAAAACTAAACGCCGGAAAATGATTATTTTGCTAACATATCTATATATGACACGGGTAATAGAAACACCACTAAATCCTATCTTTTTTTGTTTTTTTTTTCTAAGCAAGCGGGTAGACTTCATTCAAAAGTAGCAAAAGTGATACATGAGGAGGGGGTGGGGTTCCCCAACAAACGCTCCAGAACAATAACAACAGTGCAAAGAGGTGGATAAAAAAAATAAAAGAGCGGGTTTTAGCGACCAATTTCTTGGTCTTCACCCATGTCCTACCAAGAGGACGCCGTCTTAAAAGACGGTAATAAGACGTTCGCAAACAAATGCGAACAGCTCCACTAGAAGCAGCAAAGGGGGCGGGTGCACTGTTGTTTGTTGTCTTGAGATGATTTTTGGAGAGATCCGCAATCCTTTCTTCAAGATCACCGGTTAGGGAAAGTGAAAACATAGTAGAAAGCATAGCATCGGGTGGACTGATCTGTGGCCGGTGAACATCTGCAAATCCGCACANAAAAGCTACTTAAACTCAAACTCGTTGAAAATGGTGAAAATCTTCACAAAGAGAAAATAAGACGATGGTATGTGCAATTGATGGAAGAGAGCAAAAGGAATGAAAAATGGTACTAGTCATGGACTAGATTCATATCTTTAGATTTTTTGAGTGTCGAATTGAAATGCAAAAGACTAAGAGATTAAACTAAAAGATTAATAAAACTAAGATAAGAATTAAATTAGATTAGAAAGTAATTGACAAAATACGAACTGAAAATTGAAAAGCCCCAAAATCAATGTTCTAGGGTTCATCACTGTATTCAAATCACAAATTCTTAAAATTAATTCATATCAATTGTAATCACTATTAAAATGAAAACTTAACGAAACTAGAAAAATAAATAACATGAAATAAATAAATAACAAATGAAATGTTCAAACTTCTAAACCAAAAATCTCAAAAATAATCCACAAACTTAAAACTGAAATTAAATAACAAGTAGGTAATGAAAAGATCAAATCAATTGAATGGAGATGAAGATTCGAAGCGGTGGAGGAGGCTGGGCTGCAGTAGCAATTGGACCCCTCAAGGAGCTCTTCAATATGCTGCAGTGTGAGTGAGTGATCCAGAAGAATTTTTGTGTTGCTACGTGAATGATTGCTCGTGAGAATCTCCCTCTTCGGATCTGAGTGAAAAATACAAGGAAAATAAATTCTAAGTGTTGCTTGTAATCAAACAGTGTTTTCCAGGCTAAAAGTTGGTCATATGATATAAAATCCCATACATATACGCTAACGGCGGAATAAACCCTAAATCTGTAAAACACAATGTCTGCTCGAGCGGAGTGTCGAGCAGACATCGAGCGTTCAACTCTGCCTGAATTCGCTCGAGTGGAGTTTCGAGCAAACATCGAGCGTTCAATTCTGCCTGACTTCGTTCGAGCGGCTAAATGCCTCCGCTTGAGCGATCTCCTTTCCCGCAACCCGCTCGAGCTCACTGTCGAGCGACAGTCGAGTGACAGTCGAGCGTTTGAATTTGCCTGAATTCTGGTCGAGCGGCCAAAAGCTTTCGCTCGAGCGATGTGGACCAGACTCCACAGTGATCAACAGTTTGTAAAATTATGCATAAATTTATGCTAGTAATCAATTAAAATTACAACTTAGATTCATTCATCTTAATCATTTTTCCATATAAAACTAATGATAAAGTAATGAAAGAATTAAAATATATTGGTTCTAAATGTATTAGAATATGCAATAACTCAGCTCAATCCAGCCACTTGAACTCACATTACTACTTTGAGAGTTCCATCTTCAATGGTGATTCTGAATTCCTTTGAATCCAGATATTCAAGTGAGATGAGATTCTTCCGCAAGTCCAAAACATACCGAACTTCTGTCATAGTCTTGACACTTCCACCATGCATCTTCAACTGAATGCTACCTATTCCCTGAGTCTTACAGGCACTATTATTGCCCATAAGTACTGCTCCATCCTCAATCTTTGTGAAGTTAGTAAACCAGTTACAATTGGGACACATGTGATAGATACATCCGGAATCCATAATCTATTCATTGGAATGACAAATGGATTATGAACTTGTCAAGGCAAAATCTGACTCATCATCTCTGTTCACGACAATGGCTGTGGTGGGTTGATTCTGTTGTTGTCCCTTCAGCTTAGGACAATCCTTCTTCAAGTGTCCTTTGTTGTGACAAAAGGAACACTCGTCTCTGACAAGTTTTCTTCTGAATGATGAACCACGTGATGTGGCCTGGGTTTTCGATTGAAAACCTTTCTTCCTTCCAAGATACCTCAACTGTGGTCTCCCTCTTGTTGTTAACGTTTCACTTGATGTATCTAGATGTACCTGCTTATCTTTTATACAGTACTCATTGCTAATTAAAGAACTAGATACATCGTCAAAACTGATCTTTTCCTTCCCATACAGTAGAGTAGTAATTAAATGCTCATATGTATCATGCAAGAAATTTAGTAAAAGTAAAGCTTTATCTTCATCTTGGATTTCAACATCCAAGTTTAATAAATTAGCAAGAATTTGATTGTAACTATGCAAATGTTCAGACATAGAAATACCTTTACGAAACTGGAATCTGAAGAGCTTTTTCTTTAAGTGCAAACGGCTGTCAATGCTCTTCTTCATGAACTTATCCTCCAATTTCTGTCAAAGTTCCCTTGTATTTGTCTCTCTTATGACAAAATACTTCTGTTCTTTGGTAAGGCATAATCGGATTGTACTACAAGCTTGAGTATTAAGAGTCATATAATCTGATCTTTCTTCCAACGCAATATCCAACTCTTGTTGAATCAAAACGTCCATAACTTCGCACTGCAATATGCAGAAGTTGCTTGTTCCATCAAACTTCTCAACTTCAAACTTGGCATTTGAAACTGTAGACCTACGCCCAGAGCAACTGACATTTCCAAAGTTTCTATCCCTTCTAGAACCTTTCATATGAATTTAGAAAACTTTAGACAAAAAATTTCAAAATTCTAACCATACGGATGAGTCTGGAATGATCCAAATAGTTGAAAAGTACTATTTGATTGTTGAAATCGGACTCAAAATGGCTTAAATCAAGCCCAACAAGGATCTGACAAAACGGACGGTGCTGATCACCTACGCGTGGGATACACGCGTTGAGCAAGGCGTCTGGTTGGCGCGTGGAGTACACGTGGGGGGCGCGTGAGGTGCGTACTTTACATGTGCAAAAAACTCACTAGGATGCGTGGAGGCGAGTGGGAAGTGTGTCTGACGCGTCTTCAACCTCCAGTGCACGTGGGCGTGTGGGTTTCAGTCGTCTTCTTCCTTTGGCTGCGACTAAGGCGCGTGAAGGCCACACTCCCCGACTTCAAGAGGCGCATACAAGCTCCTCCGGTGTTCGCTTTCGATGCTGTTTTCGGCAACAGATCCGTTTTTACGAGAGGAACGTTGTGGTGTGATCAAAAGGTGATTTCAATCAACTGAAATTTTTTGGGTAGTATGAACCAAAGCTCTGATACCAATTGTTGTACTCAAGGCCGCCCAGAAAACAAACACAAAATAGATAGAGACTGTATTTAAGTGGTTCAGCAATTTGCCTATGTCCACTGAAGCGGAAAATTAATATTCAATGTGTTTGTACAATATTACAAACACTCTCTCAAAACAACTCTATATCTCTCAAATGGCACCACAAACTCACACTCAGTACTCCTCTTGCTCGATCATTTTTACTTCAGCAATCATCTACTATTTATAGGAGAAGTTGAGCTTCTCCTTCCACAAATCATAACGTAGTGGAGGGACACATACCATAGCTGGAGATGCTAAATGCTTTCCAATGCATATGGGTGGACCTCAACAGGGATTGGGGAATCTTTTTTTGGGAGTCGTCAGAGATCCTCCATCCCACTCCCCAACTCTCTCCCCCTCGCTGTGAGTTCATGTTGTGCTGTCTCCCGGCCCCTTCCTAAAGGCAATGCCGTAAATAATATTGCAATCAAGAAAATTTAGGGCATATTCACCAGTAATTACTGGTGTAAAAACTAAACGCCGGAAAATGATTATTTTGCTAACATATCTATATATGACACGGGTAATAGAAACACCACTAAATCCTATCTTTTTTTGTTTTTTTTTTCTAAGCAAGCGGGTAGACTTCATTCAAAAGTAGCAAAAGTGATACATGAGGAGGGGGTGGGGTTCCCCAACAAACGCTCCAGAACAATAACAACAGTGCAAAGAGGTGGATAAAAAAAATAAAAGAGCGGGTTTTAGCGACCAATTTCTTGGTCTTCACCCATGTCCTACCAAGAGGACGCCGTCTTAAAAGACGGTAATAAGACGTTCGCAAACAAATGCGAACAGCTCCACTAGAAGCAGCAAAGGGGGCGGGTGCACTGTTGTTTGTTGTCTTGAGATGATTTTTGGAGAGATCCGCAATCCTTTCTTCAAGATCACCGGTTAGGGAAAGTGAAAACATAGTAGAAAGCATAGCATCGGGTGGACTGATCTGTGGCCGGTGAACATCTGCAAATCCGCACACTTGTGATGGCGTGAGGCAGCCACGCGCCGGTGGGAAGAGGATGGGGTGGCCCCGATCTGAAAGGTCTCGGCGAGACGAATTGACTGGTGCGGCGCGTGTCACCGTTGGAGTGCGGCGGCGCGTGAAGACCACGTGCGGAAACAAGCCGCGCCTGAGAACAACGCGCCGATAGTTTTGGCGCGGTAGAATGCAGTGGTATGGCGCGTGTAGGCTGAAAGAGGTCGGAGAGAAGCAGATCTGACCAAAACCGAGCCATAGGAGAGAGGAGGAAAAAACACTACTTCGAAAGTGTATTCACAGTGCGGAAAGGAAAAGGAGAAGAAGAGGAGGGCGGAAGCCACAGCTCCACCCTCCTCTCCGGCGATGGCTGTCTAAAAAATAAAACCTTCTAGAGAGAAGATGGAGTGTCACTCTCTAGTTAAACTGAAGAGCGCCTTACCACTAAATCTTATCTACTTTATCAATATTGATAAATGTGTTTTTAATTACGAGACACGTACGTTTGTTAATAGTTTCAAATACAATGCATTAGTATTAATAATTTAGAGTACTATATATTTAAAATATACAAAACAAATATTTTTGGATGTGACAATGGAAAAAGAAACACATGATGAGGTGGAATAAAATGCAAATGATTAGGAAGTACGCAGGAAAGGATTGTTTTTAACTTTGGATAAGCAAAAGATTTTCCAATTCCATCATGATTGTGGTATATAAAGTAGTGTATTGTTAAAGTTAGAAGTAAATTTATAAGTAGACATGATTTTTTGTTATAAAATAAAATTATTTTATATTAAAAATAATTATTTTATAATTTAACGTATTAAATAAAATTATATTAAGTTTTTAATTTATTTTTATAAAATTTATTTATGATTAAAAATTTAAAATATTTTTCTATAAAGTAAATATAGTATGCACGCAGCAACCACCAAGAAGGTAGACCAATTTAAGCAATTAAGTGAATTAAACCAATACATTTATACTCCAATTGAATGTTTTATCCTTTTATGAATCAAATTATTAAAACTGACAAAAATAGCCTTTAATTAAGAAAAACGGACATATAGTACTCATATCGAATTTCAACACTTAAGATCAATTAAGAACTGTGTTGTACAATGCTGACGGTCAAAACTAATTAAATGAGATATTTACATTATACATTTTATTTTAGGTTTCAAAATAATGTATAGTATTAATAATTTAGAGTATGAAGTGTAAAACTTTTAGTACGTACCATTTACAAGAATTTGGGTTTTTTCCAGCGATTTTTTAAATGCTGCAAAAAAAATCGTTGTAATATATGAGTTATCGCGGCGATTTTATAATCGTTGCAAAATTTAACCCTAATTAGTGACAAAATGTGTCACTTAAGTTATACCAACAACTTACTATACATTTAGCGGCGAAAAAATTCGCTGCCATATATTCATAAATATACGGGCGCCAAAATTGCCAGATTATTTCCCCTCCCACCCGCAAGTTAGTCAGTCTAGCTCCCCCCTCTTCTCCGTTTGGTTTTCATCGAGCTTGAGAGAAACTGCAACCAAAATCCCTTCCGTTCACTCCATACTAATTCGCTGCGATAATCCCATGTCCGAATACCCACAAAGCTCCATCTCGATTCCTCCACTACGTTTTCCTGTGTGGTGGAAGCTTTGTCGTCGTTTCCTTCCAAAACCAACCTCTGCTCCGTCGAATGGCTTACCCACACAGTACCCCCTTCAAATCTTCTACATTCTGAACCCAGTACTTCAGCTACCAAAAATATAATCCCCATTCTGTCTATACAACGATGTACACACGCAGTACCCCTGCCAACGAAGCCCTCTGTTGTGATTGGAAAGGGGCTAACCTCTTGTTGAACTGTTAGTCAGAAACAAAGGGGTCGGAAGTCCCAAACAAAACAGCTAATTTTCTTTCGAATTTTTCGGCCATCGTTTCTTGAACTTTCTACGACGGTTTGCAGGAACCACAGGCGGCGGTGGTTTCATTAACCAAAGAGAACGAGAGAGCAATTCTGATAGCTCTTTCTAAGGTTCTGTCGCTTCTCAAAATACTACTCTTTGCCATGCGTCCTCCATTCAACCCTAATTTCTGTCATTCAGCGTAACCCAATCCCTTTCTGTTTCAGGTCGTGAAAGAAATTCAGCTTTGGACTCGAAAAATTGATCGCTTTTCTGATGATGTCTCTCTCTCTCTCTCTCTCTCTCTCTCTCTCTCTCACACACACACACACACACACACACAATAACAAATATAAATGGTGAGCTTAATCCAACAATATCCTAATATTGTTGTCTGGGCAGGGCAAGAAAGTGGAATCGCCCTATAGCAGTGCATGCTCATTTAGCTGCAGCGCACATTCCGAGAATGACCACTGTTTGGCTAAGATCGTAGCTAACTTGGTATCGTTTCTTTTTTATCTTGCTGAATTTGACCTTGTGCGGTGTGATTCTTTTAGCTACATTGATTATATTCTTTAGGTTTCTTTTTTTATTTGAGTTTAACCTTACTTCAAAATCGTAGCACTAAAATTAAACATTTTCCTCTTTGATGGTTCTTTCCGCTCTCTTCTTGGTCGATGATATTCAGCCCAACAATTTCTTGTTTTCATCCATTTATGTAGTCTAAGGCATTGTTGAAAGGAGATGGATGAGGATGTTGTGTCAACACCCGTGTAACATGCTAATAGTGATAGGAAAAGTTTGTATGTCCAATGATATTACTCTGTTAAGAAGGACAGAAGTCTTAATCCTTCCAGGAATGCCCTTATATTTGTTATTTCTGAAAATCTTGTTTCTTTCTGTGTTCTTTATATTCAAATTAGCCAAGTTGGAGATTATACCAAACCCAAAGGTATGTTTGATCGTGCTTGCAGTGGTGTTGTATCTGTCCTCTGGATTTCTGATGCTTAGATGGGCAAGTAAACTGTTAAAATTGTGTATGTAGGAAGTGGATGGAGTCAAAATTCTTCAGCTGGAGACTGCTGCGGGTGCAGCAATCAGGGTAGTTATTATATGATAAACTTATTACTTCTCAAAAATTTATTCTCAAGGTGTTTCTAAAAGTAAAAAATTGATCTTGTTATTCTTTTTAGAAGTCCTAGCTAGCTAGCTAGCTCGATCGAGTTGGTGGGATATTGCAGCCCAAAGGAAAAACAAAACTGTGAATAGACTTTCGGAAACTACTTAAATTTTGACAAGAACGCAGTAAAGCTGGTTGGCAATGTTGGAAAATGGATGGGATGGATTTATACATTTGGGGATTCTGAAATTTGAAAATAGTGTTGTCGTAGGCTATATTACAATTAATATGATTGTATTAATTTATGGTGGAGGTTTGCATTTAATTTAGGGGCCTATGGATTAACTTGATTTCTTACAAACTCGTTTTTCTGTGTCAATAGTCATTGCTGTTACCATAACCAAAGAAGATAGTAGCAAGGGCATGGGTAACAGGGGAGGGAAATTGCAGCCCAAAGGAAAAAAAAACTGGGAATAGACAATTGGAAACTACATAAATTTTGACAAGAATGCAGTAAAGCTGGTTGGCAATGTTGGAAAATGGATGGGATGGATTTATACATTTGGGGATTGTGAAAACTTGAAAACAGTTTGTTGTCGTAGGCTATATTACGATTAATAGGATTGTATTAATTTATGGTGGAAGTTTGCATTTAATTTAGGGGCGTATGGATTTTTGTGTTTCTAATGCGGTAATGCCTAATTAATGGAGTACCAAGGCTGCATTTGGTTAGTGATCTGGAATTTACTTTTGATTTTCAAAAGTGCTGAAAACAGAATACCTTATCCAGAAGACATTCTGTAGGTTATGTTAAAAGACTCTTTTCAGAAGCCTTTCCTCAGAAACATTAAAAATTGGAAAGCTGGTTGTGTATGCTTTAAGAAAACTAAAAATAAAAAATCTTACCTCATGATCTCCAAATGCTTTTTGCCTGTGTTGCTGGTTGTGTCACAGTACATCTCTGTCCAAATTATGCAGTCATCACAGGTCAGTCATTACCCAGGTGTTATTAGCATGACTAAGTTCAAATAAAATGCTATACTCATTCTTATTTATGGTTATATGTTTAAATATTTATTGCTACTTGAGCACAAGATATCATTTCTTGGCTTTTGTCATTGGTCTTTGCTGTACATGACTAAGCTATTTCAGCCAATACCTCTTATCCTCTACTAGTGCCATCTCTATCAAGCATTTTATAGTTATCTGGTGGTATAAAGAAAATAATTAGTTAGGAAGAGATCCCAGTAATGGAGGGGAATGCTTGCAAAATTAAGGCCATATTTCTTTTCTTTAAAAAAATTTCAAAAGAAAACCAAATATTTAACCAAATTATCATTTCGTCCACCATACTTTCTACTACTCAACCAAATGAAGTTAGGATATTTGAAGTTAGGATAGCACACCTAATAAAGTGCTTACATGACATAATTTCACAGATATTTCATAATTTGATTTATGTTACGATACTTATCTGTATGCAACTTGTTGACAGCTTGCACCTATATTTCCATTGGCAGTGGTGCACACCTTAGGGAACCTTTTCACTAATATGAGTCTTGGAAAAGTTGCAGTGTCATTTACTCACACGATTAAAGCTATGGAACCCTTCTTCTCAGTTATCCTCTCTGCAATGTTTCTAGGGGAGGTGAGGATTTATGCTTCTCGCCCCATTTTAATAATTTGGGTCACCAAGATGTCCTGGGTAGAAATTAAACTGGCTGCCTATATTATTCTACAAATTATAACATTGAAATCTG